>JAJPUD010001333.1:162532-265514 GCA_023553655.1 Myrmecobius fasciatus
AGAGAGAGAGAGAGAGAGAGAGAGAGAGAGAGAGAGAGAGAATTGGCTTCTACCTTAGAGAGCTCTTCATCTGAGGAGAGAGAGGACAGAGGATCAAGTAGACAGAAAGGAGAGGTCGAGATGGGCTCTGTCCTTGAGGATCTCACAGTCTATAAAGGGGAAAAAGAGAGAAAGCAACCCGAGACTCAACCCTTAGGAACCTCATAAATTGGAGAAAATAGAAGAAGAATAGAGCTAGGTTTTGAAGGAACAAGGCTGAAATGGGCATTACAGAAAAGCAAAATGATTGACTCAAATTTGAAAACAGAATTAGAAAAGATTAGATTATACAGTGATTGCATAACAATGGAAGTTTAATAACAGTGATATAATATTGTACCTAGGTGTTTTTTTCTTTAAATCTAATTATGAATTGTATAGCATTTATTTATAATTAATGATTTGTTACAATTTGTTATTAATTATATATGCTTATTTCTCACCTCTAAAAGACTGTGAAATCATTGAGGGCAGAGATTATGTCATTTTTCAGCTTTTTATTTCTTGTGCCCAGCATAGAACCTTGTCATAGAAGATGTTTAATAAAAACATTTAGAACAGAATATAATTTATTCAATTTAATAGAATTTGTTTTTGTTTTTTTTAAAAGGCAAAATCAATTTCAATTACATGATTTATCCCAATATTCAGATGATCTTTGAAAAGTCTATATTCCATAAAATCATAATCCAGGCTTCATTATCCACTCAATAGTAGCTATAGAATTGTAGGCATTATGCTTGAAGTTCAGCACTTTGGACTCTGCTCTGGCATTAACTTCCTGCATGATCTTGAGGAAATTTTTTTCCCTCTTCTGGTTTAATTTTCTTCATCTATAAAGTAATGGAGCCAGACTTTCTTCCTCATAGATCCTTCCAGGTCTGATGTTCTAATATTCATTATCTTTTGAAGGGCCAATCTTGCAAACTTATTCCTAGAAAACATCACAAATGCTCAGCCAGATCATTCTAGCATGATGCTATGCTGCAATCCTTGGGAAAATACAAAATTGGAAGAATATATCCTTCTTGATGGGAGTGTCAGTGGTAAGGATGGGGATAATACCTAGGATACGCTAATACACACCAGACAATTTTAAAATTATTGAATGCCTATTATGTGCAGAGACTTTGCTTGGCATTAGAAATACAAAGATGAAAAATCACAACTGCCTTCTGGTAACTTAGAATTTAACAGAAAACATAGGATATGTAGACAAATTAACAATAATACAAGCTAGAATACAATACAGAGAAAAGAAGGTAAAGCAAAGCAGAAAAATTAGAAGTAGATATCACTTTTGGTTAATCACATCATGCAAGGAAGAGCAGCACCTGATCTTAGCAATGGGGGAAAAAGACAAAAATTTCAATAAGCATAGATGAGAGACATGAACATGAATAGGCACTTTGAGTAAATACACAGAAGGAGCAGAGGGCTACACAAGAGGAGGGAATGACTAGTAATGCAATTTGGTTGAAATATAGAATACTTAAAAGGGAATGAAGTGACACAAGGCTGGAAAGGTTTGCTGGAAATTGTAGAGAATCTAGAATGAGTTTTTAATTTCATGTACCTAGGGAGCCAGTGAAGGTTTTTGAGCACCACGGTCAGAGCTGTGTATTAGGAAGATTACTCAAGATTTTAAAACATAGGATGTTAAGAGCTGGATGGCACCTTTGAAGCCCAGGGTTTCTTAACCTGAAGACTCCAAACTTGCTTTTTAAGTATTTTGATAAATTGTCTTTTAATATAATTGGTTTCCCTTGTAATTATGTATATTATGTATTTAAATATATTATTTTGAGAAGTCTATAAGTTTCATCAGACTGTCAAGGGGGTCCATAATAAACACACACACACACAAAAGTTGAAAATTCTTGAGATAGATGAATTTTCTCATTTTCCTAAGGAAAATCTGAGATCAGAAAGTGGAACTGAAGGAATTTAGTGAAGTAATGGCAGATGGAATTATATTCAAAAAGTCATCAAACTGTACATAACCTTTGATTGAGTAGTATTTCTACTGGGCTTAAAGGAAGGAAAGGGCCCCACATGTGCAAGAATGTTTGTGGCAGCCCTTTTTGTAGTGGCTAGAAACTGGAAACTGAATGGATGCCCATCAATTGGAGAGTGGCTGAATAAATTATGGTATATGAATGTTATGGAATATTATTGTTCTATAAGAAACAACCAGCAGGACGATTTCAGAGAGGCCTGAAGAGACTTGCGTGAACTGATGATGCTGAATGAAATGAGCAGAACCAGGAGATCATTGTACACAGCAACAACAATACTATACAATGAACAATTCTGATGAACCTGACTCTTTCCAACAATGAGATGACTGATGCCAGTTCCAATAATCTTGTGACAAAGAGAGTTATCTACACCCAGAGAGAGGACTGTGGGAACTGAATGTGGATCACAACATAACATTCTCACTCTTTTTCTTTGTATTCTATTTTTTAGTCATTTCCTTTCCTTTTTGATCTCATTTTTTCTTATGCAAGAAGAGAAGTGTATAAGTATGTTTACACATATTGGATTTAACATGTATTTTAACGTGTTTAACATATATTGGATTGCTTGCCATCTAGGACAGAGGGTGGGGGGGAAGGAGAGGAAAATCTGAAAGACAAGGCTATACAAGGGTCAATGTTGACAAATTATCTGTGCATATATTTTGAAAATAAAAAGCTTTCAAAATTAAAAAAAACTTTAAAAATGAAGTAATAGCAGAACAAGGACAAAAACTCTGGACTTCTGACCTCTCAAATATCTACTTTTACCTCCTGCTTAAGAAAAAAATGTCCATATACTCCAAAATGTTTAAATAGCAACACTTTTTGTGATAACTAAGAATGGGAATCAAAGCAAATGTTCATCAGTTAGGTAATGGCAAACAAACCATGGTACATAGACATAATGGCATATTACTGGGATGTAAGAAATGATGTGTGTGACGAATACAGAGAAGTATGGGAAGATCTATATGAACTGATACAGTATGAAGTAAGCAGAGCCAAGAAAACAATATACACAGTAACTACAACAATTTAAATGGAAAAAAGAATGACATACCTCTCTGTCAGTCTGTCTCCTTCCCTTACTAGTTTCTGACTTTGCTTTGATTCTCTCTCTCTCTCTCTATTCTCTCTCTCTCTCTCTCTCTCTCTCTCATTCCTGTCTTTTTTCTGTCTCTCTCTTCTTTGAATCTTTGTCTATTTCTGCCTCTCACTGTCTATCTCTCTCCTACATACATACATACACACACACACACACGTAAGTTCCTTGAGAATAGAACTTGTCTTCCTGGATTTATCTATTAAACCAGAGATAGCAAAAACTCAGCCATGAGGGAGATCTAAAACAATTTGGAGTTATCTAATCAGACTGAAATGAAATTGGGAGATATTTGACAAATAAATAAAAATGCAATAAAGCACAGATAACAATACATTTTAAAACTGTCACCATACAGCCCTCAAAGATCCATCATTTAATGGCTCTGTTTTCATTTGAGTTTGACATCATACTACCTTTCTTATAGTTAACCCAGAAGAGATTGATTCCAGAGGCATGATAAATCATGAGATTAGGGCTCAGGTTCCAAAAGTGGTTTGGAGCAAAAGGAAGGAGGGAGGGTGGGGAAAGGATAAGGACTCTGATTTCTAATGCTAGTTATGAGGTGTTTGACTTTACATAAGTCATTATCTCTACTTGGAACTCAATTTCTGCTGAGTTTGGCTTAGATGGCTAGTAACTTTTTAGCCAATAGTGCTACAGCCAGCTCATACCTGCTCTAGAGCTCATTCTTAAATTTTCAGTGTAAATTTACACCTTTGAAATCAGCAAATACTATAAATCAGGACTTGATTTATTGTATTGTTGATTTCTACACTTAAGAAAGTGATGGAGAATATGCTAATAATACAAATTGAACTTAAAATGGGCTATAAGTATATTCTCCTCTCTTCTCCATGTTTCCCCATCCCAGCAGAACTGGTTGTTAAAGCATTTATGGGACTCCTGTGGTATCTAGAGGTCTGGATAGTTCTTAAATCTGAGGTAATGGAATACTTCCCCTAGGCCAGGGGCAGGGACTGGGAGGTGGTGGGAAGAAGAAACACAGTGAAGATCCTGCCTTCTCCATTGTGAGGAAAACTCATGATGGATATTCATGAATAGGCCAGTTTGAATTGGGGGAAAAGCAAAGGGAAAAAGCAAGAGTATCCAGTGTGGAAACTAGAGAGAGAAGGTCTACAACTGGGAATTGAATTGATGTCCAAGTCCAAAGCATTTCCAAGGAAGATGTTCTTTGGAGCTTGGGAATGCCTTGATCCTGACTCTGTGATGTCAGTTTGGATGGCCCAACCACTGGAGCAAGCCTTGAACCGAGGGGAAGCAATTTCTTTTTTTTTTTTTTTGCTTTTTGCTGAGGCAATTGGGGTTAAGTGACTTGCCCAGGGTCACACAACTAGGAAGTGTCTGAGACCAGATTTGAACTCAGGTCCTCCTGACTTCAGGGCTAGTGCTCTAAACACTGTGCCACCTAGCTGCCCCAGGGGAAGCAATTTCTATCTGAGTGTTAGAGACATAAAATATAAGAACTAAAAATGTTTGTCTGTAAGGCTTCAGGAAGTCTAACCTGATTTTACTGAGAGTCATAATGATCAAAACATATTTCTATAGCTTTATGGTCATAAAATACACAGATGCTTCCTGACTCCATGACCACAGGTTACCTTTTGTCTTTATGCCTTAGTTTCTCCATTTATAAAATGGATAGAGAAATGAAGAAAATTTTAAAAAAAGTAATTCTGTTAAAAACAGCTAAAATTTATGTAGCATTCTAAAGATTGCAAAGTATCTTATAAGAAAACTACCTTTCTCACAGAGAGTTATTTTAGGCAAGTGCTTTATATTCTTTTAAAGTGCTTTACAGAAGGCTTATTCAGCAAATGTTTTGTGAATATCTATTATGTGCAGGGCACTCAAGAGAAGATAAGGATTAATAAAACAGCACTTTCCCTCCTTGAAAAGTCTAACATGAGAGACAAAACACATATAACAGATAATTATAATATAATATAGAATGTATAAAGTGGCATAAAAGAGATTAAGGAGTCATGGAAATTCAGAAAAGGGAGAGCTCAATGTGGCCTGGAAGGACATCAAGGAGACTTTCTGGAAGAGACCACTTTTGAGTTGAGTCTGGAAGGATTGGATTCCACATAAATGGGGGAGAGGAGGGGACTGGGCATTCCAGGCAGACTTAATTAGGTGAGCAGAGGTTTATGATTTTTGTGTTACATAGCTTTTATATCATTTTATAATCATTCTAATTTTATAGTTTTGTTTTGTTTTGTTTGGGGCTTTTTTGGGGGGTAAGGGGTAGGGTTTGGTTGAGAGGCATGATTCTAGCCCAGTGTGGAGATTTCCTCCTCAAATGCAGAAAAGACAACACCTATTTAATTTATATTCTTAGAGGGAGTTGTCCAGGACATTTCAAGGTTAAGTGACTTTCCCATAGTCACACAATGAGTACTTGTCTGGGATAAGACTTCAACCCAGGTTTATTTCGCCTCCAAGGCCAGTCTTTCATCCAGTGGCATATAATTGCCTCTCTTGATGCTCTAGATTTGACAAAGTCCTTTCATCCCAAAAGATATGTGGTACATTTACAGAAGGGAAGTGCTTGGCCCAGTGTCACAGAGAGAAACACAATGTCCTGTAATTAAAAACTGAAACTAGGAATGTTCCAATTCCAAATGCAGAGCTCTGTCTACTCTACCATAAAGAACAGCCTTATGGATTATGGGGCCAAGCAAGGTCTAGGAGCTATAGCCCCATAAGTATCAGCTAAGAGTGCTTAGAGACCCCCCATCTGAAACAGAGCATTTACTTTTATCTGCACAACTAGCCTTTTCTTCTTGTATTATTTCTACATATGTACATTTTCTTTTTCCTTTCAAGTAAACCCTGAGAAACACTTGTGATACAGACCAGAGGTTCTTAACCTTTTTCTGTGATATAGACACCTTTGGCAGTCTAGTGAAATCTATGGAACCCCTTCTCAAAATCATGTTTTTAAATACATAAAATAAAATACATACAAAGTACAATGTACAAAGTACAATGTACTTTACAAAGAACACCAATTCTATGAAAATAGAGTCATCATAATATATTTGAAAAGAAAACAAAAAGTTCATAAGCTTCAAGTTAAGAAATTTTACCTAGTTTTAGATTTTTTGGAGACCAAGATTAGAAAACCAAGAAGGAACAGATATGAGCACTTAATTGTTCTGGCAGCTTCTTTAAGAGGAGGAAAGGTAATTATGGACCACTTGTGGTGACCTTCAGAGCCAGAGGTACCCTGTGTCAAGGCCAGTTCAACTCTTATTATTATTAAATCTTGAGTCAATGCACATCAAAAATCAGCAGATGCTATCAATCAGGGCTTGATTTATTGCTCTGTTGATTGTCCAGACTTGATAAAATAATGGAGGAAATGTTAATAATGAAATTAAATGTAAAATGTGCCACTTTTCAGACTGGCATATACCTGCTCCAAGACTGGTAGCTTTGATTTTAGTGTTCACGGATTATAGAAATCTAGAGGATAGAGAAAAGTGAAAGCCCCAGAATCCAGTGAAAAAGTCCCCTATACAATAATCATCACAACTCCCATTTTTCTGAAAGTTGATTATATGTTTCAGCTTTGTAAAACATTATTCTTTCCATTTTGCAGATGGAAAAATTGAGGAGCTGTGCCCCAGGATAGTTGGATCAAATGGTAGAAAGAGTGCTGAGGCAGAATAAATCCTTGCTCTACTACTTACTCCCTCCATGGGTTTAAGCAACCCACTGATTCTGTCAACAAGCTGTCAGTCAACAAGCATTTATAAAGTACCTACTATGTGCTGGGCTGAATTGTCTTTCAGTCCTGTTCTATGTATGATCCCATAATCTCAAGAGCCTTCAAGGTTTAATTTAGCCTAAAGAATTTATCAGATTACTTGCTGTCTTGAGGAGGGAAGAAAAGAGGGAGAAAAATTTGGAACACAAGGTTTTGCAAAGGTGAATGTTGAAAACTATTTTTGCATGTATCTGAAAAAAGAAAATACTATTTAATTTTTTAAAAAATTAAGTCTAGGATTAGACTTCAAACATACCTAGTAATAAATGTAAATTGACTGAGAAAGAAGAATAGAAAGATCTTAATTATGAGTTCTTCACTTTTTTTGTGCTGTGCATCCCTTAGGCAGTCTGATGAGACTTAGGACTCTACTAGTGTTTTTGGGTCTCCATTTTCAATGATGTTTTCCTTCTTTGTGATCCCTTTTGGGGTTTTTTTTGGGCAAAGTCACTGGAGCAGTTTACCACTTCCTTCTCCAGATCATTTTACAGATGAAGAAACTGAAGCAAACAGGGTAAACTGACTTGCCTGATCATACAGGAGCCTGGATTTGAACTCAGTTCTCCTGACTCCAAGGCCAGTGCTCTAACTACTGGGTCATCTGTTGCCCCAGTTTAACAGTCTTAACAGAGCTGCCATTTAACTCCAGAGAATTTACTGTAACTAAGTGTGTGAGGAAAATATCACTATACAAACAATAATAGGAAGATAAGACTTTGTCACTGTTCTCTATGAGGGTTAAGTTCCAGAAACCAGGTCTGATTGAGCTTTACCACTATTTCCACTCCTCTCCAGTTATCTGCCATCCCCTGTGTAAATATGCAATGGCAGGGAGAGACCAAATTAATAACCAGTGCCCAATCATGCACATCTTTTTTACTTACTGAATGGTGTAGCTTCTGTTCACTGATAGTTAAAAATCATTCTTATTTATTTACTTCGGCTTTGGGTGCCTACAAACATTAGGCTATTTCACAGAGATAATTCTTAGGCTTTTAGCTAGGAACTTGAAATCAGAAGTCCCCAGAAGATAATGATAGCTCCTTCAAGGGACAGCCATCCCATTTTCTTCTTTTGACATATAAGGATTTTTTTAATTGATAAGCTCTGCATTCACTTTTACTTCTGAATGAATTTTTTGATTCTCCCTTAAATTTATGGGCAATCAAGAAATGGAAGAGAATGTGGTACAGTGGAAAATGTTGCTGTCCAAAGGATTATAAATTTCAATCCCTGAAACATGTCAAAAAATCTTGGGATTTGCAAAATATCTTGGGGTTCATGGGCTAGATTTCTTTCTTAAGGACCATGCCTTAAACCCAAATCACTCTGGTTCACATTGATTAATCAACAATAGATCCCAGACCAAGCCTCCTTTGGTCATTGCTTGGATGCTGATTGACTCAGTGAATGTAAACAGCAGTTGTTTCTGTTTGGACTAGAAACCTTGAGGGTCTTCCATCCAAGATTGAATTTTTTTTTAAATTAAAAGAGGCCATTCTCTGCCTCATTTCTTATCTAGCCTTAATCACAGTCAAACTGAGATTTGTTAAAGATCTTAGCTTTAAAAGGCCGAGGTCTCCCACTGCATCCAGAGCCATCTCCAGTAGTCTTGATCTATATCTTGTCACTGGGTCCCGATGGCTCAGGTGGCCTTGCACAGACTTCCCTCACGTAAGTCCAATTCACTCACATGTCAATTGCATCCCCTCCCTGATGTCAATACTCTGAAAATGAAGGACAAACAATAACAATACTGTTGCTTAAATTCATAATTGAAGAAAATGCTACATTTCAGTCAGAGGTTAGGGAAAGAAAAGATGGAATTTTTTTCTCATCCATATTCACCGATGCTCTGAATTCTATTCATAAATCTCTCAGGAATCTTTAAGAACCGTTAGTTTAATACCTTCATTGGATGAAATGCAAGTAATAAAAGGATTTTCTTATGGTCGCATATTCCTTATATAGTGGAATTTAGGATTTGAACACAGAACCAATGCTCTTTATATTCTATAATAGTTCTTTGGAGACTGAAGGAGCTAGGGGAGGGGTTAGACTCTCCAAGGCCAGAAATGAGGAGGATTTGGGGCAGGTTTCCCAGATGAGGTTAGAAGGAATGAAGGTTCGGAAGCCCATAAGCAGCACTGCACAAATCTGTTCAAGGTGGGGCAATGGTTCCATTCAGATCAGAAGCCTGGGCTCTTGAGAATCTTCCCTTCTTTGCTTTGCATCTTTGTAAAAGAAACAAACCCTCCCCTGGGTTTGGAGAAGAGGGAGGGAAAGGGTGTTTGCCCACTTCTAACTTTGGCTACTGAAAGGGAAAAAGGGTGGATGAGAGTTACAATGAGTGTTGCAAGCCCTGGAGGGTGGGGATGGGAACCAGTTGTCAAGTCTGGAGGTGATGGGGTGGCTGTAAAGCCTGGGAGAGCCTGGGAATGGGAGTGGTCAGGGTTCGGGACTTTTAGCAAACTCATTCCAAATCCACTGAGCATCCTGGGCCACTTAGCAATAACAATAACTAACAAGCTCTCATTCTACAGCGATTTGTGGCTCACAAACCATTTACCTTGGAACAGCCCTGAGAGGCAGAGCAGCACAGGATTGAATGATCAGGATCTGGATCTTCTCTCCCTACTAGAGAACGCCATGAAAACTGGGCCCAGATCATGTCTGTTCTGTCTCTCTCTTTCACACACACACACACATCCCTACAGTGCTCTTCCCTTCTCAGCCAGTCTTTGCCCCCTCCCCTCATCCTACCTGTTCTACTTCCGTGTGTATGTAGTGAATAGATTATAAACTCTTGGAGGACAGGGACTATTATTGATTACCTTAGCCTCCACACTGCAGGGAAGCACTTAATCAGTGCTTGCTTAGCTTCACTGAACGGAAGGACTTCAGCATTCTGAGGATGCATGATTTCATTAGTGTGAATGTTTGTATTGCCCCTTTGCTTAACAAGCTCCTTGGGCTTCCAAGTCCAAGAAAAAGTAATCATTGCAAAGTGGCTTGCCTGTTGTTAACGGGTCTCTCCAAACTTCACCAGGCTTGTCCTTCTAGGACAGCCCTAAGCCTCTTGAGAAGCCCTTTTGGCTTGATGTAGGAACTCTCGGAGCAGTACAGCCTAGCCTGGCCCCCTGCTTCCATGATAAGGTATCAGTGGAGACCCTTTCTGTTATATCTGGAAAAAAGTCACATGTTGGTACCTTGTTTCACTTTGCTTTAGAACCCAAGCTCTGACAGTGGCTATTTCCTCATCTGAAAAATGAGATTAATGATAATTGTATTCCTTCTCTTACAAAGTTTTAATAGGAGTAATCTTTATAAATCTTAAAATATAAATGTGGAACTTATTGTTATAGTTTGTGATATGATATGAACAGAAAAGGAAGGGAGTAAACACTTACACAGCACCTATTATATGCCAAGCACTGTGCTAAGCACGTTACAAATATTATTTCCTTTGATCCCCACAATAACACCGTGATATCCCCATTTTACAGTTGAGGAAACTGAGACAAACAGGTTAAATCATTTGTTTAGGATCACATAGCCAGTAAGTGTCTGGAATTGTCTTGATTCCAGGCCTAGAACTCTATCTACCAAGCCATATAGCTGTCCATCAAAATAGCTAATAAATATGATATCATATTAGATTATGCTATATCACATTATATATTGCTTATTTTATCATATATTATATATCACATCAAATTATATTATGATGTGAATTGTTGGAGGTCGTGCCCAAGGCAATGAAACCAAAATTGGAGTGTTATATATGAGTCATTGCAGCACAGTGGAATGAGGGCTGACCCTCAAGGCAGAGTAGCCAGTATTCAGATCCTGCTTCTGACCCATACAGACCAAGGACATCATCACTTAACTTTTCAATGCTTCAGACTCCTCCCTAAGACTGTAAGTTACAGATGAGTTGCCTGTCCCAACTATTTGTTTGCCTCCTTCCACTGAAGAAATGGCCACATTGGGAATTCCCACACAAAGCTACAATTATAGTTGCAGGTGAAAAATAGGTAGGTAGATTAGATAGATAGATGACAGATAGATAGGTAGGTAGGTAGATAGAAGGATGGAAAGATAGAGAGATTGAGAGAAATAAATGAGAGATAATAGGTAGAAAGTGGATAGATGAATGGATGGATAGATGGGAAGAGAAATGTAAATATATAGGTAGATAGATAAATGGATGGATGCATGGATGAATGGGTAGGGCTTACCAAATTTTGAGAAGTTCCCCTTACACACACACACACACACACACACACACACACAGGCTTTTCTTTCCTCTCAGCAAAGAATTGCCAGGAGGCCATCTAGGGACCCTGGAAAGACAGGACTTATTTGTCTGCAGAAGGAAGGTGGCCGGGCTAGCAGAGCTAGTCTTTCCAGGATCATTGACTGAAGGGTCTCAGAAGAGGAAGCTGGCTCTGATTCACTGGCAGTGATGAAGCTTGGGGCAGGACACTGTAGGCTGAAGCCCTGTATTCCTTCTTTTTGTATCTTTGTGAAAGGGAAGTTAAGAAAAGGAGCAGGGGAGTCCCCACTTCAAGGCTGGGAATGGAAACTAGACTGTCAAACACACTTTATCCATGGTGTTTCTGCCTCTCAAGATACCTTTAAAAACAATGGTAACTGAGGGCACAGTGAGTGGGGAATGGAGGTACATGAGGGACAAAGTCCAGGACTTGGGTTGCCATTATGGGGGTCACATGGTATCGGTTCCCACTTAGGAAGCTCTTGAACTATAGGGAACCCATGGCATCCCTCTCATGGAAGGGGAAGTGCTTTCCCACCCACAGGGATCCCCTGCCCTGGGGTAGGGAGACAGTTTCTGTTCATTTTTAGGGAGGTCCTGCACCCTAAAGAGCACCTCTCCTTAGGGAATCCTTGTATTGTGGAGGATTCATAGTGCCTGTGCTCAGGCAGCCTTATGCTGTGGTGGAGATATACTCTTGGGACTCCATGTTCTTCAGAGACAAATGTCCCTGTCATCAGATCAGAGAGTGCAGTAGGACTACAAAAGGTGATAGCAACAACAGTGTTTCCAAGTCTGAGAGCTTTTACAAAGCATGTTTATAAAACCTGTTTTCTCAGAAGCCTTTAAGGTAGGTGGTGTATTACATAAGAAAACTGAAGTCCCCTCCCTGATGTTCTGCTGAGCACATGACAATGTTCTTTTCTTTTGTTTTGTATTCCTTTTCTGTTTTTCTTTTTTCTTATTCTGGGTTTTTTTTTTTTTTTGCTGAGGCAATTGGTGTTAAGTGACTTGCCCAGGGTTACACAGCTAGGGAGTGTTAAGTGTCTGAGACCACATTTATACTCAGGTCCTCCTGACTTCAGGGCTGGTGCTCTATCCACTGTGCTACCTAGCTGCCCCTTATTCTGTTTTTTTTTAATTAAAAAATTTAAAAAGAAAAAAAGATTAAAGGAAGTATTCAGGATCACACACACACACACACACACACACACACACACACACACACACAGAGGAAAACTGAAGTCCTAAGATGGGAAATTACCTATCCATATTCGCATAGCTAGGAAGTCAGGCTTTAAATTCAGGTCATCCAACTGTTGAAAATCACATTTTGCTACAGAAAGATCCTCCTTCTAACCTCAGTTCTTGGGAGCAGAGGCAAAGAGAGGAACTTTACATTCCTTCAGCTCAGAGATGCTTTGGAACCGGTGGGGTGGAGAGAGAGCTCCTCTGGTCCCCATCACCACCTTTTTGTTTTGTTTTGTTTTCTTTTTAATAGTTCTATTTAATTTCAGGAAAAACAAAGGGTAGTTTTTGTTAGCAATGAGTCCTGCTTGCCTGTGTATCTCCTCCAGTGGATAAGGATCCAGCTTCTAAGATAAAGAGCAAAAAACATTGTTCTTGTCCACCCTCTTTAAAAAGAAAAAGAAAATTCTTTTAACACATATGCATAGTAAAGCAAAATAATCCCCACTTTGTCTGTGTCTAGAAACTGTATATTTCATTCTGTCTCTTGAAGGCATCTTCTGTTGGTCAAGAGATGAGAAGCATGTGTCCATTGGTTATGGTTTATCTTTGCAATGTTTGGAGTTCCTAAGTATTTCAAAGTAGTTTTTTTTGTTTATTATTGTATACATACAAGATACATATAAACTAAATAGAAGGTAACCTTAGAGGGAAACACATTGTCTGCTCAGGTAACATAATTGATGAATATAACTTCACTGTGGATCTCAAAGTGATGTAAGTGGATCTCAAAAAAGAGATATTTAGCACTCTTTTAGCTTATCCAGACAATGGGGAGAAGGGGTGGAAGAGGAAAGTAGTTCAAATAAGGGTCCATGATGTACTTCTATCCCCTTATAAGGCAGGGAGGGAGAGGGGAATTTATGGATTGATTATATATATACTTAAAATTTCACTGGTGTATTTTTACAAGAGAAATGAAAAAAGGAAGAAGGGGGGTAGAAAGAAAGGAAGGGAAAGAAGGAGGAAGGAAGAAAGGAAGGAAGGAAGGAAAGAAGGAAGGAAGAAGGATGGAAGGAAGAAAAGGAGAGAAGAAATAAAAGCAAGGAAAAAAGAAAGAAAGGAAAGAAGGAAGGAAGGAAAGAAAGGAGGAAGGAAGGAAGGATGAGGGAAAAGGAAGGAAGGAAAGGAGGAAGGAAAGAAAGGAAGGCAGGGAGAGAGGAAGAAAGGGAAAAAGGAAGAAAGGAAGGAGGAAGAAAAAAATGAAAGAGTGCAAAAAAAGGGAAAGAAGGAAGGAAGGAAGAATGGGGGAAAGGAAGGAAGGAAGAAAAGAAGGAAGAAGAGAAAGGGAAGAAAGAGGAAGGAAGGAAAGAGGGAAGAAAGACAGGAGGGATGAGGGAAAGATGAAAGGGAAGGATGCAAAGAAGGAAGAAGGGAGAGAAGGAAGAAAGTCATTTATTAAATGTTTAATATATGCACTGTGCTAGCACTAGAGATTTGAATAAAAAAAAATAAAATTTAGTACCTATCTTCAAGGAGCTTAATTTTAATAAGAGAAGATAGTAAACAAAAAGGAGCCTAAAAGCAGGAATGGGATGAGGGGAATAAAGGTACCTAGTGCAGGGACGTGGTTTTGAAGGCTGGCATCCAGGAGGGAAATGAAGATTAGCCTGAGCCTCTTCACAAAATGGAGATCCTTGTAGGAACTAGCTAATTAGGAGGAGGGCAGATGGTTATTCCAGGTTAAGAAGACTACAGAGATGATTCTACATTCCAGGGCAAGAATACCCCAGTATGGGGGGAAGTTCCAGGGCCAGAAAGGGAATGAAGGACAGACTAGGTTCCTCTACAAAATGGAAGCTGGATTGTTTTGACACACTCAGGCTGACTCTAGCCATCCACATACTCTTTGTAATCTGTGTTATGTTTGTGATAAGGCCAGGAGGATTTGGAATGAGATCGTGACCAGGGCTGTGAGCAGGGAATCCAGGCAGCCCTTGGCTTTTGGGTCGTGTGCCCTAGTGTTGCTGGTGGCCTTAACCCACAGTTAGCTCCTGGGAGCAAGGCTGGCATTGGGAAAGTTGAGACTTACTGCAAGCTGCAGCCATCGTGTCCTGAATCATTGTTGTGACTGCAGTTGTTTCTGTGAACAAACAAGGATAGCAACTTGAGACCCTGAGATCGGACTTCCCCACATTTGGGAACTTTCTTAAGGAAGAATTCTGCAGTAGCATCTTAGCTTCTTAGAGAAAGGAAAGGATCACATTGATGGCCCTTGGAGCCGAGGACTGGAGGGCTGGGAGTCCTAGAGCTTGCCAATCTTCCCCCAAATTGCTATGAGCTTCTGGGACAATGCAGTTGTCTCAGACAGTTTTTAATGGAGCTGCTCCCAAGGAGTCTGTGGGCTGTATGAGTACTTAATGTTTTTTTTTTCCCTCTTTTTTCCTCTTATGACTCCTTTGCATTTTATGCATTTTCTGTATGTCTGCCCCATAACTAACTTGAATTTAGTGCATCCAATGCTCATTTGAGAGTCAGGGATCTATTGATCCACACTTAAGGAAACCTTTGTTTCTAGGTTTGAATATATTTAGATATTTTCCCAAGAGAATTATAAGTGAATAGAAAGAGACAGACAGAAAATGATCCTCTTGAGTAAGACCCCCAGAACCTGAGCAGGTACTCTGAATCCAGAATACTTGGGTAGGAAACTGAAGTGGGGAACTGAAGCCATAGGGTAGAGCTTTCTCTGGGGCCAGGAATGGGCTGTTCATTGCCTAAGAGAATATAACTTAGGCTTTGGGCTAACAACAGGACTGTTACAAGAAGGGACATAAGATTCTCTCCTGCAGTTCTCAGAATGCCTCTGGCTGGACTTTGAGCATTTGCAGAGAGGCTGCTTTGTCCTGAGTCAAACTGCTTGCTCAGGGCCAGTGGGGAATGTGCCAAGCATACCAGACAGGTCTTTCCAGGTAGGGAGGATTGGTGTTTATGGGTACAATCACAGCCCAATCTTCTGGACACTTTCTGTTCTGGCCTGAACTACCAGGAAGAAGTTGGGCCAGCTTTGGGGCTCTAGTCTTGCATGACCCTTTTTTCCCTCTTTCTGCCCAGGTGGTAATGTGAGCAGGAACTGCACCATGGAAGGATGGACAGGCCTTGCCCCAGCTCCCTACCCTATTGCCTGTGGCCTTGATACCAACTCTTCATCCCATGATGAGGTGGGTTATACTGAACCCTCCTATCAAAATATTCTCCCCATTTCAAGGAGACTTTGAGTCACATAGACTTCCTCATTTTATCCCCTATTAATAAGAAAACATAATTATTGATACCCTAAGGGCCGGCAGAACGTTCTAAATCCCACCCAACTCTGCTCCATGAGCTCCAGGTGGTTTTACCTAATGCACTTACCTCCTCTGAGTCTCAGTTTCCCTGTCCATAAAACTAGAATAATAATACTGCCAACCTCATTGGATTATTGAGAAGATCAAAACAAAATGTATGTAAAGCTTTTTAATTAGCCTTATAATGCTTTGTAAATATCAGCTATTTGCTTTATTCCAAAGCTGGAAGGAACTGAGTTCCAGAGAAAGTAAATGATTTATCTAGGATCACACCAGGCAATCAGAAGTAAGATTCAATCACAAATCCCAGAGTAAAAAATGACCCAAATCACTGATGTTTGGTATGTCCTATCTTGGAATAAGCTGAATTACTGGGCAGATACCACCTAAATGCCATCACTTTGTGCATCCCAACACACCCCAAAGTAATAGCCCATTATTAGGTTCTGTTCCAAGCCAGGGCCAAAGTCTTTCTCTCTTCTCCTCCCAGCTTAGCCATCTAAACCCTCAGGCGCTTCCCACATGCTGGCAATCAGGAAACTGGCAAAGACAGGGTTCATAGTATTTGGAGCTAGAAGGGACC
Organism: Myrmecobius fasciatus; assembly: GCA_023553655.1. NCBI lineage: Eukaryota > Metazoa > Chordata > Mammalia > Dasyuromorphia > Myrmecobiidae > Myrmecobius > Myrmecobius fasciatus. The sequence continues at coordinate 178,894 of JAJPUD010001333.1, forward strand.
TCACAGATGATTTAATCCACTGCCTTACCACATTCACCCCAACTTGGTGGTCTAATAAGCTTTTTGGAAAAGGGAGGGAGATGGTGAGAAGAGAGGAAGATGCTTGTTATTATTCCCTCTTTTTCTTTTCCTCCACACCAGAAAGGAGTGAGCAGCCGAGATTCTCTTTCCTGAATCAAAATTGTCAAACAGGCAGGAAACAAATGCTTCTGGTTATTCACTGGAGGCAGTATGGGTAGCAGCTTGGGAGGAAAAAAATTGGATCTAACTCTCTCCCAGTTCCAAAGGCTACATTTTTGTTAATGTATATTTCTTTTCTCCTGCCTCCCTTTTTTATGTGAAGAAATTTTTCTTTGGCACTGTCAAGACTGGTTACACCATTGGCCACAGCCTCTCCCTTATTGCACTCATCACCACCATGGTCATCCTGTGTATGTTCAGGTGAGGCTGGCATCTGGGTGTGGTGTGGGAGAAGAAAGATTGAGATCTCAAAGCCCTGCTGCAATGCTTCCTCCTAATAGAAACTGAAGCACTCACACGGATGATGGGTGCCTTCTGACTCTTGGTCTGCTGCCTGACTCTTGGGTGCAGCTGGACTCGCTCTGTGACCCTTATTTCTGGGTGGACATAATTTGGCTAATTGAACCATCCTATTCAAAGGCTGCATTCCCTCAACTTCATTTGGAGAAGAGGCAGAGGAGAATTGTGAGGTTAAGATAAAATTGCGTTCAGCTCTGCAAAGAGATCCTCTGCAGACCATGGTGGGTTCTGCAAATAATCATGGGCTATGGGAGCAGCTCTGGGCTTTGGAAAGAGCTCAGCTTGCAAATAGGACTAGTCTAGCAAACAGTGAACTAGTCCTTCAGAAAGTGACAGGCTTTAAAAATAGTCCCAGGATTTGCAAAAAGTGGACTTTGCAAACAAGGAATGGACTTTGCAATCATTGTATCCGTGGGCAAAGGTAGAGGATTGCAAAGATCTTGGAAGGACCAGGAATAGAGAGCTTGGTGATATAGTCAGAGAGTGAGAGAATCTAGAGCAAAAAAAATTGTAAAGATCATATCTCATTGAGATCCTTCATTTTCTGGGTGGCAGAGGGCATTGAGCACTATACCTGGCCTTAGTTTCCCTATCTGTAAAATGGGGATGATGCTAGCATCTACCTCATAGTTTAGAGCAAAGATGACAAGAGATTGTGAGGGTTAAACGAGATAGTTTTTGTCATTTTAGATTGCATTTTAGACCTTAACGTGCTATATAAATGCTAGCTAATATTATCATTGTCATCATCATTAGTTATAGTAGTAGTGGCAAGGACACTGGGACCCTAAATGAGACTTATCCAAGATCACATAGCTAATTAAGTGATTTGGACCCAGCTCCTCTGACTCTGCTGGAGTGCTCTGTCCAGCACACCATGTTGGCTCTTACCCAGTTCCAACTTTGTTGACATTCTCATGGGGATGAACTTGGTCTGCTTGTCCCCAGAAAGAACAAGGATCAACAGGGAAACTACAGGCAGGATAGATTTGGGCTCAGTGCATGGGAAAAGTCTGTAACAATTAGAGCTGTCAAAAAATGCCCTGAGCCATCTTAGTAGGGTAGAGCTCCCTGTCCTTGGAGGTTTCAAGCAGGGGCTGTCCTGATTATTTGGGGGAGGCATTTGTGGAGGAAATTACTGTCCAGGATCAGAGCTGGGATTTAAGGCTACTTTTTAAGGGTCTTTTACATCTCACTACCCCTTGTTATCAGGCATTTAGAAAACCAAACACCCAGAATGCTTCTGTCCTGGGGGAGATCAGTACAGGTTCCTGGTTGATGCTGTGGTCTGGAAGTGGTGAGGAGCCAACGAGGACAACCTGGGAGAGAGAGCAGGAGGGATGGAGGGAGCTGGGACAGGTAGAACTCTCTGTGCCCTTCTGCCTCTCACAGAAAACTGCACTGCACCCGGAACTACATCCACATGCACCTGTTTACATCCTTCATCCTTCGGGCAATTGCTGTCTTCATCAAAGACATCGTCCTCTTCCAAGACAGCGAGTATGACCATTGCTCCTCAGGCCCGGTAAGGGGCAGCCAAAATCCCAGGGGGATTGGAACCGCTACACAAGGAATTTATAAAGCCAAGACTGGGGGGTTCTGGACACCCCCAACTCTGACATCCTTTTTTTCTCCCTGTCTATCTTTCCTTCTCTGCTCTCCCCCCTTCTCTCTGCCTCCATATTTTTGTCTTGGTTTCTTCTCTCTGTTTCTCTATTGTCTCTGTGTCTGTCTGTCTCTCTCCCTTTTTAAATTTATCTCTTCATATTTCTGCCTCTCCTTAACGCTAGTTTTTCTCCTTCCACTCTATCTCTTACATTCTGTCTCAGCTCCATGTTATATTTTCTGTCTTTCCCTCTATTCTGTCTTCTTAGCTATATTTCCCATGTCCCTCTTTTCTCTCCTCTCCTCTTTATCTATCACCCCATATCTCTTACTTCTCTCCATCTCTGTTCTATTTCTCTTTCTCTTTTCCTCACTCTCTTTCTCTTTTCCTTCTCTTTATTCTGTCTTTTTCTCTGTCTCTATTTTCTATGTGCATGTATCTCTCTATTTTCTCTCTCTCTCTCTCTCTCTCTCTCTCTGTGTGTGTGTCTGTCTGTCTGTCTGTCTCTCTCTCTCCAACATGAGACTAAGGTGAAGAGAGGCATGGGGGGACATCCAGGGCCGATATCTAGGTCACAGAGACTAGGCCAGTTTGGATAGAAAATAATGAGTGAGGATGGTCTTAGGTAAAACAATTCAGAAAAGTTAGGTTGGAGCCAGATTGTAAAGAATATTAAATTCCAGAGAGAGGAGTTCGTATTTTTCTCTCAAAAGCTCTTTCTCGTACACATTCTTCATACCCTACATCACACATACATCCCCACAATATACAGGTACACCATCAATATGTAGGCTAAACAGGACTGATAAACATACATTCACCACCAAATATAGGCCACACCTCCAAAGTGAGATTTATTTAAAAGAGAAACAATATCTAAGTGTGCCCTGAAAAATAATATTGATTGTAATAGTTAAACCAATACAGGGGTGAGGGGAAATGCAGTCCATGGTGAGAGCAATACAGGATGGACACATTAGATGGCCTCTCTGATAATCTAAAATACCTCCTGTCTCTCTGTTTTTGTCTGTCTCTATCTCTGTCTCTCTCTGTTTCTGTCTCTGTCTCTCTGTCTCTGTTTCTTTCTGTCTCTGTCTGTTTTTATCTGTCTCTATCTCTGTCTCTCTCCCCCTTCTTCCTCTCTCTTTCCCCTTCCCTTTCTCCCTCTCCCTTTCCCTATATCTTCTCTCCCCCTCTTACTTCTTTAGCTTTTCTGTCTTGCCCCCCACCTCATCCCCTGCTCCTTTAATGACCTTCTCCCATGTCTTCCAGGTAAGCTGCAAAGCCACTATGGTGTTCTTCCAGTACTGCATTATGGTCAACTTCTTCTGGCTGCTAGTGGAGGGCTTCTACCTTCACTCCCTACTTGCCATCTCCTTCTTCTCTGAACGGAAATACTTCTGGTGGTACATCCTCATTGGCTGGGGTATGTAAGGACATGAACAGAATGGGATGAAGTACTATAAGATGGGCTGTTCCCCCATAAAATCCTGGGTTCTGGGGGGGATATAAAGCCCTGGATTTAAAGTGGAGGAAGAAAAGCAACTTCCCATGGTTCCAGAGACTGCAATAATCTTGATAGGTAAGAATTGGGCTACAAGGGATCCTATTTCCCTGCTACCTGCACCAAAGGTATCAAAGACCTCTGTCTTTGAGATAATTGATAGCAAGTTCAAATTTTCCCTGGACTTGAGAACTTGAATTTCCCTTCAAGAGATAATCCTTGTAATGAATTAAATGAGATAGCATTTGTAAATGCTTAGCACAGTGCCTAACACATAGTAGGATCTTGATGTTTATTCCCTTTCCTGTCTTATTGTCAAAAAAAAATTGCCACATTCATGTTGCTGTTTGCAGAGCTTGTCATTGTTGGCTGATGTTGGAGTAGGAGAGGAAATTATGTCACACTTTGTAGAACCTCTAACCTTATGGTTAGCTTGACATCTAACTTGCTGACCTATATTGGATTCTGCCTGTTTTAGGGGTGTGTGGTTATAAGTTGGGGAGGGAGTGCTTTTAGTCATTTTTTTATCTCTTTTGCCACTGAATAAACTTTTGGAGAGGACTCACTATAGGGGCTGTTGGCTGCTGCCTTTAGGGGGGCGTAAAGAGTCCTCCTATAATGTCTACAAAGATTGGAGCTTAATGCTTCCCTCTACCTTTACTTTGCTCTGGCACCCATTTTCTTGCTCTGTCTCTTTGTCTTTCTATTGTCTATCTGTCTTATCTCACCTATTTCTCCCTCTCTCTCTCTCTCTCTCTCTCTCTCTCTCTCTCTCTCTCTCTCTCTCCTTCCCTCCCTCTCTCTCTCTCTCCCTCTCTCTCTTTCTCCTACTCTCTCGCTTTCTTTCTCCCTCTCTCCCTTCTTCCTTCCTTCTCTCCCTCTCTCTCTCCCTCTCTCTCTTCCTCCTTTCTTTCTTCCTTCTCTCTCTCTCTCCATCTCTCCCTCCCTTCTCCCTTCCTTTTCTCTCTCTTTCTCTCTCCCTCCCTCCCTCCCTCCTTCCTTCCTTCTCTCTCTCTCCTTCCCTTCCTCCCTCCCTCCTTCCTTCTCTCTGTTTTCCTTTCTCTTCTTCCCTCCCTTCTTCCTTCCCCTCTCTCTTCTCTCCTATCCTTTTCTTTCCTCTCCTCTCCTCCCTTTTCCTTTCTTCTTCTCCTCTTTCTCTGTCTCTGTCTCTCTCTGTGAATATTCTGTCTCTCTGTGTGTATATTCTGTCTCTCTCTCTTCCTCCCTCCTTTCTTCCCTCCCTCCTCTCCTCTCTTTTCCATTTCTCTGTCTCAGTCTCTGTCAGTCAGTCTGTCTGTCTCTCTCTCTCTTTCCCTCCTTAATGCCCCCCTCTCATCCACAGGTGTCCCTGGCTTGTTCATCATTGCATGGACAGTCACCAGACTCCATTTGGAAAACACTGGGTGAGCATACATCTTATTCATTCTTTAATTCCCTTCTTCCCTTCCCTAAAAAGGAGCATTCTTTCCACCTATTTCAGCTCAGAAAATGGATTTCTTTTACTTTCCTTGGCTTGGGTCTTTTGCTTAGCCTGCAATATCCCTCAAGTAATGGAACCAACTGGCCCACTTGGGTTTCTAGAACCCCTGGCTCCCAGTTTAATAGAATCTGAGTTTCTGAATTTGTCTGGGAATCATCCTGTCATCCTGGAGGCAATGTTCTGTAGTAGTCCCAGACCCTGGGATCTCAAGGCTGATGCTGATTCCCTCTAGACACATTCTTTCCCCTCTCTGAGCATGTCTTCTCTTCTTTAAAATGAGATTGGACTTTTAAATTTCCTGATGACTTTGAATGCCTATGATTCTATGAGGTTTCTCCTGAATAGCTCTATTTTTTTTCATTAAAGCTTTTTATTTGCAAAACATATGCATGGGTAATTTTTCAACATTGATCCTTGCAAAGCTTTCTGTTACAAATTTTTCCCTTCTTCCCCCCACCCCCTCCCCTAGATGGCAGGGAGTCTAATACATGTTAATTATGTTAAAATACTTGACAAATTGAATATATGTGTACATACTGATACAGTTATCTTGCTGTACAAGAAAAATCGTATCTACAAGAAAAAAAAACCTGAGAAGGAAAACAAAATGCAAGCAAACATCAATAGAGAGAGTGAAAATGCTATGTTGTGGTCCACAATCAGATCCCACAGGCCTCTCCCTGGATATATATGGCTTCTTCATCACAAGATCATTGGAAATGGCCTGAATCATCTCATTGTTGAAGAGAACCATGTCCATCAGAATTGATCATAGTATAGTCTTGTTGTTGCCGTGTCTGATTCTGCTGATTTCACTCAGCATCAGTTCATGCAAGTCTCTCCAGGCCTCTCTGAAATCGTCCTGCTGGTCGTTTCTTACAGAGCAATAATATTCCATAACATTCATATACCATAATTTATTCAGCTACTCTCCAATTGATGTTTCTAGCCACTACAAAAAGGGCTGCCACAAACATTTTTGCACATGTGGGTCCTTTTCCCTCCTTTAAAATCTCTTTGGGATATAGGCCCAATAGAAACAATGCTGGGTCAAAGGGTATGCACAGTTTGATAACTTTTTGAGAATATCTCTAATTATAAGAGATAATATGATTTAGTGGAAAGAACCTTTTGCTGGGATTCAAATCCCAGATCTCTTAATATTCACCACATCACCTTAGTAAAGTTGATTCTTTGCTCTAAGCTCAGTTTCCCCATTTGTAAAACAAGGATGCTAATTACATGTTTGCTGACTAAATCATATAATTTTTGTGAGTAAAGAACTTGTAAACATAAAAGCATTATAGAAGTCAGCTATGGATATCTGTATTTTAGGTTTAGATAGTCCCTAAAATTTCTTCTCACCTTTATGTTCTGGGGATCTAAGAAGCAAATAGACCTGAGGAAGGTCTGGTATCAGTCACTAATACTTCCTTGTAAATGGGTATGTCAGATTTTGAGAGCAGGGCCCTGATTTGAGGAGGGATAGGTAATAATTTTCCTCTCCTAGACAAATGAGATAGGTGGTACAAGTGTTAAGTTACAGATGGAAGATCTGAAGTCTCCAAACCAAAAATAATTTTATCAATGATCACATAATTACATAAAAAAGTATTAGGACCAGGATGTCAACCTAAAACTCCTAATTCCAAATTCAATGAGATAGATGGTTCAGGTGTTAATCCAATTTTACAGATAAAGAAGATGAGGTTTCCTAGCAAAAAACAATTTATTAATGATCACATAATTACATAGCAACTGTTAGGGCCAGGTTTTCAACCCAAGAGTCCCAACTCCAAACTCAATGAGATAAGTGGTGCAAGTGTTGAACCTATTTTAAGGACAAAGAAGATGAGGTATCCAAACCAAAAATAATTTATACATGATCTTGTAATTACATAGGAAATATTAGGGCACAGGATGATTTTAGAAAGATTTACATGAACTGATGCTAAGTGAAATGAGCAGAACCAGGAGATCATTGTACACAGCAACAACAAGATTGTGTGATGATCAATTCTGATGGATGTGACTCTTTCCAATAATGAGATGATTTAGACCAGTTCCAATAATCTTGTGATAAAGAGAATCATCTATAGCTAGTGAGAGGAATGTGGAAACTGAGTGTGGACCACAACATAGCATTTTCATTTTTTCTCTTGTTGTTTACTTAAATTTTGTTTTCTTTCTTGATCCTATTTTTCTTGTTCAGCAAGATAATTGCATAAATATATATATATACGTATATTGTATTTCACATATATTTTAACATATTTAACATATATTGGATTACCTGCCATCTAGGAGAGGAAGTAAGGGGAAGGAGGAGAACATTTGAAACACAAGGTTTTGCAAGGATCAATGTTGAAAAATTACCTATGCATATGTTTTGTAAATAAAAAAACTTTAATTTAAAAAAAGGAAGCGTTAGGACCAGGATTTCAATCTAAGACTCCAAACTCCAAATTCTAGACTTTCTCTTTTATATCACACTGGTTCCTTCCATGGGAGAAGGGGAGAATGATGAGCCCTGGGCACTTCTTGGAGCTAGGAATAGCCACTTTTCTGGAGGGAGGATCATGGAATGCTTTAATTTCTCTCAAATTTCCAACCTTTTCTGAGTACCCTTTCCTGATTTATAGGTGCTGGGATAGCATTAATTCTCCATACTGGTGGATCATCAGGACACCCATTTTGATCTCTATATTGGTAAGGCCCTAGTCCTTCCTAGAAGCTTGACAACTCCCCTGATCCCTAAGGAGAAAGAACTAGGCAGATTCTCTGGACCTGGGATTCCTGGGAATTAATAACCAAAAATAATGTCACTTAAAACAATACACCACATTGTTCTAACTCTTGAAGGTTTGCAGAATGATTTCCTCACAACTACCTTGTGAGATATGCAATACATGAAGAAGTGTCACCTTTTCATAGTACTTTGCCCTGGGTCACACAGCTAGTAAGTGACAGCCTATACTTTTCAGGAAGCTGGGTCTTTAGATTCCCAAGTTCAGGCTTCTTTTCTATTCTATCAGTCTATATCTATGCTATACCAGTCTTTAGTGAATCAAGGTTTTATCATTCCGCCACTGAGTAAAGGAGAGGAAGTCATCCCTTTATACTTACCTAGGTTAATTGGAAGAGTACCCAGGTATATGAAGGCCCCCAGACAAAGAGTGCTACCTAACCACCCCATTCCCTTTTATCTTCTTGGCCAATCCTGGCTCTATAGGTGAACTTCATTTTTTTCATCTGCATCATCCGAATTCTGGTTCAGAAGCTACAACCCCCAGACATGGGGAGAAATGAGAGCAGCCAATATTCGTGAGTATGATAATGATACCTTTCTCTTTCCCATAGTCACAGCTGGAGCTGTCCACAGTCCTGATGACTAAGGTCCTCACATCTTCCACATCCCCTTCCAATCCTGGAAGGGAGAAGGAGGAATTCCCAGAAGGGAATAGATAGAGATCTGAGTTAAGAGAGTTTATTAGTCAGGACAAGAAGTTGAACCAATTGGTCCCTGGAAGTCTTCATTGTAGAAATCTCTTTTGATTCCAGGGTTTTTGTTCTATGATTCCAACATTCTATACTAGTATTCTATCCTATAATTTTAGAATTCTGGGATTCCATCCTATGACTTTCAGATTTTGAGGCTGTGATTAAGTTTTGTGAGCTTACAGACCTAGTTTTATTCTGGTATTCCATTCCCCAATTCTACAAAATTGTGTGCAGACACATTTCAGATTTTTATTCCAATATGTCTAATTAAAACAAGGTCAATCGGGTTTGGGACAAGAAAATGGCCATCTATTTGTTACTATGATCCTGGTGAAACTGGATCACATAATGGGCCTGTGCACCCAAGTCATACCTGTTGCCTACATATAATTTCATCATTCCAGACTTGAATGGCCTATTTCCCAATGGGGCACCCCTATATGAGTGGTTAGGCCCTTGTTACATTAACACAGTCCTTGGTGAGGTGACCTGTGAGGGTAGTTCTAGAAAGTGATATCGAGAAATGAGTGGAGAGAGGTGGGTTGCAGAGGCAGATAGAATCTGGGATCATCCCTTCTTTTAAAGTCTCTAAATCCCAGCTTTTCTTAAAAAGGAGATTGAAGAAATCATAGGGATCTTCTAGACCAACCCATTAATTTTATAGAGTAAGAGGTCACATAGACAATAAGAGGTAGGGCAGTAATAATGCACCAAGCTGGGAAATATCAGCAGCTGAAATGTCTGAAGCTGAGAAAGATCTCTGAAAGTGTCTGACCCAACAACCTCTTTCTGAGCAGGAATATATTATGACAGCCTCAATATATGATCATCCAACCTGTGTGTGGAGGTCTCCAATATTGGGGGAACTCATTACCTACCAAGGCATCCAGTTCAACTTTTGGACATTTTTTGTTGTTAGGGACATTTTCTTTACATGGAACCAAAATCTGTTTCTCCTCAACTTTCTCTCTGCCTCTCTCCCTTCCCATTTCTTATAGTTTTTCCCCTTTAACAGCAAGTGTAATAAATCTAGTCTATCTTTCCAATACTTGGAGTCCACTCAGGTCAGGGTTGGGACTCAGTCTATAAGGGAAATAATTTGTGTTGGATACCTGTACCTTTACTCTTATCCAGGGGGAAGTAGCATGGCAAAGTTTATGGGATCCAAAGGCCTGTGTTCAAATTCCAATTCTGAATTTATTAGTTAGGTGTCTTTGGACAAGTATCTTCTCTTCTATGGGTCTCAGTTTTCTCCTCTATAAAATGAGGGAGTTGGATGGATAATCCTAAAATCCTATGAATTTATTTTAGAAACAATAGGGAATAATGGAAAGCTCTTGAGTGGTAAAGATACCTAATGAAACACATATATGTACATCAATGTATCTTTTCATTGTACTTCTGTCCCTAGGAGATTGGCCAAATCAACATTGCTGCTAATCCCGCTCTTTGGGGTACACTATACCGTGTTTGCCTTCTTCCCAGACAACTTTGAGAAAGAAGTGAAGTGGATCTTTGAGCTTGTTTTGGGTTCTTTCCAGGTACAAAGCTCAGTCCAAGACTGGGGGCTCAATATGGGGTCAGGGTGAGGGCTTGGTCCAGCATTGAGGGAGAGGTGAATGAGAAAGGACACAGCTGATAACTTCCATGGATGTGGACTCAAGGCCAGAGTTTAATTCAATGAAACCATTATGGCCTGAATAATTCATTCAAGCTCATAATTTGGAAAGGGTCTTTGGCCAGAATTGTAGAATAAGGAAATATATATTGGTGTGGTGAAGGGGGATAGGGAGGAGTGGAAGTGATGTTTCTACCTCTTTTCTACCTGGGGAAGGTGATTTTGACCCTAAAACAAAGGAGGGATTCAGGTGTAGCTGCATCCACAGATCAGAGAACTATCTGAACTCGTTAAGACACAGATAGAGGACTGAAGTGGGAAATGGAGAATGGAATTGAAAAGAGATGGAGAGAGCTCAGGGCTGGTGAAAAGCAGAGGATTTAGGAATATGGGGTCAATGGAAGTAGATAAGGAGTCCAATGGAAAGGCAAAATGGAAGGGCCTAAAGAAGAGAGGAATAGAGAAAGATGGAGTGGTAGAAGGAAGCAGAGAATGGAGGGGAATAGAAGTTCATCAGTAAATGGGTAAAAAAAAGAAGGCCAATTGAAAATCAAAGAACTTGGAAGGAAGAACTATTTCAGGGATGGAGAAATGAGAGCTGGTGGGAAGAAAGGAAATTAAGAGAGATGTGAAAGGTGGGAATAGAAGATGGGAGTGATAAAAAGAAATTAGAGGTATAGTAAATAAATAAATTTATGTTTATACATCACTTAGGATGGTACCTGGCATATAATCAGTACTTAAATGCTTATCCTTTTCCCTTTCCCTTCCCTTTCATTTCTTATGAGTAGGAGTCCAGTAGGTTGATTAGCTCTTGGAAAAAATGATGTTTCATCTCAACTCCCTGTTTTCCCCTAGTCTCTAAATCCCTCATCTTTTGACCATTGATTCCCAATTTCTCAGTCCTTTAACTAGTTAAAATGGTTCCCTCATTATTCTTTAGACCATCTCAGATCCCAGACTGGCTCCCTGCATGCTCCCTTTCTCACCAACCCTTGAGCTAAGAGTGAGATCTCTGACCTTCTGGACCCAATCTAATTCTCAAGGTCTGTCTTCTTCCCCCACAGGGCTTTGTGGTAGCTGTTCTCTACTGCTTCCTCAACGGTGAGGTAAGATGATGGGGATGATCCTGTGCCATGGGAATAAATATGGGCAACTTTCACTGTAGCTTGCTTCAGGATCCAGAAAGGCTGAAACAAAATCTGCATAAAATTTAATTAGGGCATATAAGGTGAAGCTGTGCGAAAATAAGTATGTTACAAAGTGAATATGTATATATATTCACACATGTATATTTATGTATGTATGTTAAGTATATAAAAAGTGAGCTTCCCCATTAAATTCATTACTTTTTTGAAATACATCATTGTTTTTAATGAGTTTTCAGTAAGTTGGAACTCCAAATGATTCACCTTTCAATGTTTCTCTCTTCTCTCATTTATTTAATTCATTCAAACATCTCAGCCTCTCTGTTTAGTAACTGGTGGTCTGTTAAAAAAATTTGCATTTGTTATTTATCTAATTCCGGCAGAGTCTCGTATTAGGCCCTTGGGGGGAAAAAGAATAATACCCAGATATTTAAGTCCCTGACATCTAGTAGCTGTCCCCATGTGTAAAGTAGATTCTTCCTATGAGGAGAATTTCCCTGAAGTCTGGGGACTCATCTCAACTAAATTTTGACTCTCTCCAGTATTGAGCAGAGTATACACAGTAGGTTTTTGTTGAATGAAGGAATGAAAAAAGCCAAAGATCTCAATAATCTGCAAACCAAGTAACTAGCCTTGGATAATTGAAGAGGCTGATGAAAGATCATGGAAACAACTGGTCAAAGGTTAGAAGTCACATATTTCTAAGGATAGCAAACTTCAAATGAAATCTTGTGCTCCATGTTGCCTATTAGTGGCTCCCTATACCTCTTAGATCAAAATTCTATTTGACTTAAATCTGTCCTCTTGCCCAGCCTCTGTAAATTGAAGAAGGGTACATCCAGGAGTCCTCCACTGAGTCCCCACTGGCTCTTAGTTACTTATGTCAGTGTCTGACCATTTTCCATCTTGGTGCCTATGCCTGAAGGACTGACTCCCTCCCTCTCTCTCTCTCTCTCTCTCTCTCTCTCTCTCTCTCTCTCTCTCTCTCTCTTCCCCCTCCCCTCTCTCTCCTTCCCCTCTCTCTCTCCCACTCTTCCTCTCTTTTTTTCTCTCTCTCTTTTCCTTTCCCTCTCCCTCCCTCTGTCTCTGTCTCTGTCTCTGTCTCTCTCTGCCCTGCCAACCTCTCCACCTCATTAGGTCCAGGCAGAATTCAAACGTAAATGGAGACGGTGGCACCTGGAACGATTCTTGGGCCCAGACCTCAAGTACCACCACCCATCTGTGGGCAGCAATGGTTCCAACTTCAGCACACAGATCTCCATGCTGACACGGACCAGCCCCAAAGACCGACGCTCCTCCAGTTTCCAGGCTGACTTTTCACTAGTCTGACCAGGGTATCTCTCACTAACCCTTCCATCTCTATCAGAGTATTGGTCACAGCAGGACCAGGCAAAAGGCACCGGAGATAAGACTGTAACATGGAGAAGAGCTTGTCTCACACAGAATGCCTCTTAGATTCTTCTGCTCTGTTAGAATCCTTCGATTGGCTTCCGGAGGCATAGTTAGCCGATGGTCCAGAAGGTCAAACATTCATGGAGTTCTCCAGGCTTAAGTGGGTTCTATCCAGGAGCTGTCCTCATCCTGGTCCTCAGACCCAGGGAGCTGCCACAGGAGAAGGATAAGTGGGAAGGGTTCAGGTCTTCAGGAAGCTCACAAACTCCTTTCCAGCCCTGGCAAGTCTATGCAGCCTCTGGAGGAAACGGCTGGATGGGTCGAGAGAACGGTTCCCTCTGCTGGGACCCATGTCCTTCCTTTTGCCCATCACAGATGGTGAGAGCAAAATGCCCTTTGGCAAAAAGAATCTGGGCAAAGGCAGAAGCTTGACAAGCAGTACATGAATCTGTGCACATGTGTGTGGGACGGAGTTATCTAATACATATGGCAGAACAGAAATCAGCCCATCTCCATTTCATCACCGAGGCACTGGGAAGAGGGCCAAAGACTGAGACTGAGGAAGTCTAGATACACCTCCCCACAGATTCAAAGAGGAGAGTGTGGATACTTCTTTTTGGGCTTCTCGGGCTTCCATTATTTCAGACAAGAGGGAGGGGTTGTGGAGGATGGCGAATGGACAAGTATGCTTGGAGATATCTCATTCAGTGTGGGGAAGGGAAAAGAGTCCTAGATTCGAAGTTGGGAGATAAGGGTTTGCAGTCCAGCTGTTACTTACTAATTTTATAGCTCTAAGCCAGTCACCTCCCTTTTCCCAGTCTGTTTCTTCATTTGTAAATGGATTAATAATATTTGTCACCTACCTCACAGGGCTGTTGTAAGAATTAAGTGAAATGATGTATGTGCAACTCTTCGTAACCAAAAAGTAATATGGAAATATAAGCTATGGTTATTGTTATCTACACTTTCTATTAGCCTCTTTCTCGTAGGCCTTCTTGCAAGGATGGAAGGGTTATAGGACCTTTCTTCAAGATTTAATAGGATATGAACTTTAGGAAGACACTTCTGAGAAGAAACACCTTTCTCTATTGACCTGCTAGTATGCCTCAAATACCATCATAAGAGCTCTGTAGCATGTAACACCTTCTCTCCATTCCCATTCTGCCCATCACGATTTAGCCATCTTGCTTTCAGCACTAAGGTGAGGAGAATGATCACAGTCTTTCCTCTTGAATAGGAGAGCCTTTGGTATCCTGGAGCTCTGATTCCCTACAGGGTACAGGGAAGCCATAGCCTATAAAAGACAAAAGGAGACATCTATTCCTCTACTCCATGGGATATGTCAGATGCACCATGCCCACCCTGTCTCATCCCTTGGCTTCCCTGGGTCTAATATGGAAGAACTCCTACTCCAGAATTGGACCATGGACCCAGTGAACAATCCTGAGAAACTAGACTTGAATTCTAGTCTTGACACTGCCATTCACTCCTTGTGCAATCTTAAGCAAATCCCTTCCACTCATAGAACTCTGGTAGACTTAGATGAAATAATGTATAGAAAGCACTTTGCAAACCACAACAAGTACACAAGTGCAAGGAATTGTTATCTGGTTATCCTTATCATTCCCCAAACCCTCAGCAGCCAAGAGCAGATATGTGGAGGAGTCAGTCACTCAGTCAGTAAACATTTATTGAGTTCCTACTGTGTGCCAGAAACTCTGCTAAGCTGTAGGGATACTAAGAAAGACAAAAAGATAATATCCTCATGGAGTTCACAAACTAATGGTAGCATATACAAGATAAATAGAAAGTAATCAACAGAGGAATAAGTGTATGGTTCCAAACAGTCTAAAATAGCCCAGACATGGAAGGGAGTAGAAGATATACTAATCAGGAAAATGAGTTTAGTCCTAACTACATCACCATCATCTGTTGCTTGCTCTAGCATATGGACCTGGGCCTACAATGCCTTTTCCAACTCCCTCAGTAATCCCCTCCCTCTTTCTCCCCATCCCATCCTTCTCCCCCTCCCCTCCCCCCACTTCTTCCTTCCTGGGTTATGGCCAGTAAATTAGAGTCTGTAACTAAGCCCTTGGGGAAGAAAAGTCTACATAGGATGAAGGGCAGGGAGGGAGGTGATTATCAGGACTTGACACTTTGGCCCAGGTCTAAGGTTCTGGACCATGACATCAATTGAACCAGATCAAGCAGAGTAAAGACACTTGAAACAACAAAGAATCTATCATCCAGAAGACATCAGAATAATTTGGGGACGTGTTTGCTTATGTTACCAATGTTGTCAATCATTTTCTTAAGGCAAAATTTGTAAGGCAAGACCAATGGGTTTTTAGAAGAGGTCAAGTCTTCAGCTGGCTACATATAATCCATGATTGAACAAGATTCCTTCTCCTAGCTCAATCTGTTTTCTCTGTAAATTGAGAGAGCTTGACTAATGATATTTAAGAACTCTCCTAGCTTTAAATCCCAAAGTCTTTCCTAAACACAAGCCCTTCACAGACAAGTAATCTCTTGGAGGCAAAGTTCCAAGTTTCAGAGCTCTCTCCCAAGTGCCACACTGAAGACTAAGTATTAGCGTTTCAAAAAGCTCCTTTCTTCCTTGGAGAAAGAGTGTGAACTTCAATTCAACCTAATTCACACGGTCATGGCATCAACTCCCTGATGTCATGGTCCTCTTCAAGAACAAATGACAAACAACAACAAAAATGACACATCAAAAGAGATGAATAATAAAGTATTTTAGGTGCTAACTTTAAATAAAGCCAGAATTTGGTGCCGAGATTGACTGCTTATAAATAAAGGACTGATACTGAGAATCCAGGCTAAACCTAAGGGATTCAAGCCAGGGACTAATCAATAAGAATTTATTAAGCATCTACTATTGGTATTTTCCTGTTCTATGTGCTGCAAATACAGACAATAAAACAACCCCTGCCCTCTAGGACCTAGCTTGCATCTACTGGGTGAAACAGACATCAGCATATTTAGGGATGTTCAAAAAAGGTGATGGAAGGGAGAGGAATCACTAGCAGCTCAGGGAGGGGACAGGAAAAGTTTCATATAGAATACAGACTCGGGACTGGATATTTGAGAGATGGGCATGCAGAAAGAAAGGGGGATAAGGTGGGAAGTAAAGGACCTTAGCTGAAAGTACAATCTGAGCTCAACCTCCATACAGGAGATATCAGGGATCAGTAGGAGTCCAGGATGTGAGTAATCAGACAGGGTCAAGTAATAAGTACTAAGGTGCTAGCCATCCAGAGACTAGGAATCAAGCAAAGAAAATCTGGGTCTAAAGCTTTACCTTGTGGAGGTCACAGTCTGAAAATATTGTACAAGCACAGAGAGCTAAAACATAATATTACATGTTAGAGAAATGCAAACAAGACTTTCCAATGGAAAAGTTCATCACCATTCAAGGGATTGGGGAAGGCTTCCTGGAAAGAAAGGTGGTATTTGAATTGAATTGTAAAGGGTATGGAAAACAAAACTCAGAAAAGCTGAAGAAGGGCAGGGAGGATACTCCAGGCATGAAGATAAATATGCAAAGTCCTGTAAGTATGAAAATACAGGGTGTGCAACAGAGGGTGTACATCCAAGTCTGGCTAGAGCACACAGTTCTGGGGGAGGAGGGGAAGTAATAGGAGATAAACCTGGAAAGGCAGACTGGCCCTAGGCAGAAGAGTCTGAACTCTCTTAGGTGGGCAGTGGGAAACTACTGGAGACTTCTGAAGAAAGGAGTGATATGGACAAAGATGTCTATAAGGAAGAGAAATCTGTGAGAAACCAAGTTACTTACCAATTCAGTACCATGGCTAGAGCAGGACTTATTTGCTGTAACATCAGAAGGGACCTGGGTTCAGTGGAGCTGGGGGCAAGGAAGAATGAGAATATACAAATTTCAGTTCAACAGAAGAAATAATTTCATAATAGAGCTATCCAACAAGGAAAGCATTAACTCTGGGGATTGTGTGCTTTGCCACACTGGAGATATTTTAGCTCTAACTCAAAAAACAATACTCAAAAAACAATAATGGAAGGTTTTGATCTGGAGAAAAGTGGTAGGTTCTGACAATGGCTAAGTTCCTTTCATCTGTGAGTTTCTAAGTCTGTGAGATATCACAGTGGATATAGCACTGGACTTGAAGTCAGGAAAATGTGAGTTCAAATCCAAGATAAAATGAGTTAATATTTGTAAAATGTTTTTGCAAAACTTAAAAAGCCACTTTAAAAACTAGCTACTTTTATTATTCCTTCTTGGACCCTGATATTCATCTTTCTCATCTGGATCACTAGACTGAAAGGAATAACTGGAGAACTCAAAGACTTCTGGAAGGATAGCTCAGGAGGACTTGTCCCAGGCCCAAACCAACTAATTCCTAGGACATAAAACAGAAGGAGCTAGAAATGTCCAACAAATCAACATGATTTATTGAATATTGTTCTATGCTGGGGAGAGGGGAGAGAGGATAAAGAGCAAAGGTCTTGCCCTCAGAGAACTCTGTCAACAAGCATTTATTAAGCACTTGCTATATGATGAATCCTCTGCCAGTCCCTAGTGGGGATACAAAAAAAGCAAAAAAACCCACAAAAAAAAACAAAAAAAAACCAGACCTTCTGGGGGCTGACATTCTAATGGAGTACAAAAATGTGTAAATAATTAGGCATATACAAGATCCTTACAAAATGAGTAGGCATCTGAAAGAAGAGACATAAACAGCTTAAGGAACCAATAAAGGCCAAAGTGGAAAAAAAGGAAGCAGAGTAGCCCAGCTATAATGGACAGGCACAAAGACAGAAGAGGAAGAGTCATGTTTGAAGAACTGCAGATACCTATGGAATCATTCAATCACAAGGGAAATAAAGTAAAAGGAGACTGAAAGATGGGAAGGCAGAAGATTTGGATCTAAAATGAAAAAGTAGAGAACAGAGAAAATGTTCTGAGCTGTGAGGAACCTTAGAACAGAGAATGTCAGAGCCAGAGTAGACTTAAGAAGAGAGAAAATGTTAGACCTGAGAGGGACCTTAGGACAGAGAATGTCAGAGCCAGAATGGACTTAAGAACTGAGAACATAGAAAATGTCAGAGTTGGGAGGAACATTAGAACAGAAAATGTCAGAGCTGGAAGGGATCTTAGAAGACAGAATGTCAGAGCTCAAATAAACTTGACCATCAAGTTTTATAGATAAGACCCAGAAATGGAAAGAGTAATTCTTGGGGCTGCCCAGCTAGTAAGTAGCAGAGTGAAGCCCTTTCCACTACGTGGAACAGCAAGCAAAAAAGCAAGCCCCCCTGCTCAGCATTGGCTTACCCCCTCTGGCGACTTCTGTGTCTGTAAGATAGGCAGACACAGATAACTAGGTCAAGGAGATAAGGGATGAATTCTACTTCCATAGAAAATAATGACTCCATAGGAGAGGGGAGGGAGGAAAGAGGGATGGATTGTCCTCTCGAATAGCATGCATTTGTAGGAAAAACAACAAAATGATTATGAAATGCCCTCATTTCCCCAAAGGACTAAGCCCTGAGACAGGGTTGGTTGACTACAAGTTGCATAGTATGTATGCATTGTATAGTTTTGGGGGACTCAACTTCCTACCTTACTGAAAATGTCTTCTCCCTAAATACCAATTGTAATCTCTCCATCAGCATTTAGAATCATAGGTTACCTTAGAAATCATCCACTCCAACAGTTTCAGTTTATAGATGAGGAAACCGAGGGCAAAGAAATTTTAAGGAACTTGCCAAATAACTCATAGCTAGAAAGTAGCAAAGCTGGGATTTCAACCTAAAGAGTGGGGGTGCTATGAATGATCACAAATTTTAGAAGTGAAAGGGACCTTAGGACAGAGAAGATCAAAGCTGAGATAGACTTTAGTGACCATCTTATCAAAACTCCTCATTTGGGGATGGAAAAATGGAGGCCAGGGAGATGAATTGATATGGCTGAGAATACAAGTTCACAAGTTCACAAATGTCAAAGGCAGATTTGAATAAAAAAGGGCTCTTTCCACTGCTCAGCATGTTTTCTGAAAGCATTTTTGGAGATGGAAGAGGGGAAATGTGAACCCGGAATATTTATATCAAGGAATGAAGCATCATGGAGAGGGAACAATATTGCTGAAGATTTACCTTCATTGGCATTGCTGTCTACACCCAATCTATAATGTTATTATTTGCTTCAGTGCTTCAAGATCCATGGTTCAAGATCCAGCCCCTCCATGTCTTTGTGTAATCTTTCCTGAATTTTATAATTTTATATATTAAATATATAATTTTATAATTTATTTTTTGCTGTATTATTTTTTTCCTTTATTAAAAATTTTTATTTGCAAAACATGTATGGGTAATTCTTCAACATTGATCTTTACAAAGCTTTCTGTCACAAATTTTTCCCCCCTAGTCCCCACCCCTCCCCTAGCTGGCAGGAAATCCACTACATGTTAATTAGGTTAAATACTTGACAAATCGAATATATGTATACATATTTTCACACTTATTGTTGTGCAAGAAAAATCGTATCTACAAGAAAAAAAATCAGAGAAAGGAAACACAATGCAAGCAAATATCAATAGAGAGCATGAAAATGTTATGTTGTGGTCCACATTTCAGATCCCTCTCTCTGGGTGTATATGGCTTTCTTCAGTGAACAACTGGAACTGGTTTGAAACATTTCATTGTTGAAGACAGCCATGTCCATCAAAATTGATCATCATATAGTCTTGTTGTTGCCGTATAATGATCTCCTGGTTCTGCTCATTTCACTCAGCATCAGTTCAATTTTATAATTTTTAATAAAATTTATAATCTTTCCTAGTGCTGGAATATTTAGTTCTCCCTTCTATTTTTCAGTAATAGGTATGGAGAATGTTTCAGTGGTTAGGCATCTCAAAGGGCAACTAGTTTAAACTACATCTGATCAAGAACCTACTAAAATTGATTATTCACTGTCCAAATAAACATCTTCATCACTCTTTCCTAAAGCTGCCCATTCTATCCTGATAACTCATTGTTAGCCAGTTTTTTTACATTATGTTGGATATAAGCTTCCTTGGAACTTTTACTCACTGCTTCTCTAGTTCTGCCCAGTAGGACCAAACAAGCATAATCTCTTTATGTGACAGTCCTTCAAATACTTGAAGATAGTTTCCAGATATTCCCCATCCCAGACTTCTTTTCTTCATACTAAAGAAACCTTCAACCAATTCTTGATAATGTGGCTTCCAGTCCCTTCCCTGTTCTAATTACTGTGGACTTATTCCTTTTATCAGTGTTTTTCTTCAAATACCTCTAAGGATAAAATCAATCTAAAAATGGAATGGTTTGCCCAAGGAAGTAGTGGATTGTCCAGCATTAGAAATCTTCAAGCAAAGTCTGGTTGAGTACTCAGGATGTTATAAAAGGTGTTTATTCTTAGTCAGGGATGGTTTTTGGCTTCAAAGGTCCCTTCCAATTCTGAAATACTGTGACTCTTATCACAACTTTTCTTTCAAAATGCTCACAAGCCACTGATTCAACCATTCTGGAGAACAATTTGGAACTATGCCCAAATGGCAGCTTAACTGTATATACCCAGCAATACCACTATTAGGTTTGTATCCCAAAAGATCATAAAAAAGGGAAAAGGACCTACATACACAAAAATATTTGTAGCAGCTTTTTTGTGGTGTCAAAGAATTGGAAACTGAGGGGATTCCCATCAATTGAGGAATGGCTGAACAAAATGTAGTATGTTATTGTAATGGAACATTATTGTGCAATGAAATGATGAGCAGGCAGATTTCAGAAAAGCCTAAAAAGACTTACATGAATTGATGCAAAGTGAAGTGAGCAGAACCAGGAATACATTGTATATCATAACAATCATGTCATGATCAACTAAAATTGACACTTTTCAGCAATACAATGATCCAAGACAATTCCAAAAGACTAATGAAAGAAAATGCTAACCACAACCAGAGAAAGAACTGATGAAGTCTGAATGAAGAACAAAGCATACTATTTTCACTTTCTTTATTTTTTCATTTTTTCCTTTCTCAATACTTTATAATTTTTTTTGCAAACTGTTTCCTCTTTCACAATATAACTAATATAGAAATGTTTTACATAACTGCACAATCAGATGCTTATCATTTTAGAGAGGGGGAAGGAAAGGATGGAGGGAAAAAATTTGGAATTAAAACTTTGTAAAAAATAAATGTTGAAAGTTGTTTTACATATAAATAGGAAAAAATACTATAAAAATGTTCACAAGCAATTCCTTTCATAATAAGTTCTAATAAAACTGTGCTTACCCTTTGACTCAGCAATGTTATTACTGAATCTGTATCCCAAAGAAATCATAAAAGAGGGAAAAAGATCCACACGTGCAAAAATGTTTGTAGCAGTTCTTTTTGTGGTGGCAAGAAACTGGAAAATGAGTAGATGTCCATCAATTGGAGAATGGCTGAACAAGTTTTTATATGAAAGCAATGGAATATTATTGTTCTATAAAAAATGATGAACAGACTTATTTTACAAAGGCCTGAAAACATTTACATGAACTGATAATAAATGAAGCAAGCCAAATCAGTACAACATTGTACACAGCAATAGCAGGATTGTGTGATGATCAACTATCATAGACTTGGTTCTTCTCAGTGGTTTAGTGATCAAAGGCAATCCGAATAAACTTTGGATGAAAAATGCCATTCACAAACAGAGAAAGAACTATAAAGACTGAATGTAGATTAACACATACTATTTTCACCTTTTTTTCTTGTTTTTTTTCTCATGTTTTTCCCTTTTGTTCTGATTTTTCTCTCCCAACCTGATCCATAGGGAAATATGTTAAAAAATGAATGTACATGTATAACCAAAAAATTGGTTTTTTAAATGTAACTAGGGAAAATTAAAAAGGGAAAAAAATTCTAGATAATATAAAAGGAAATCCCACTCAAAATAAGTACAAAATACACAAAATATCTGGAAGTCCATCTACCAAAGGCACAATCAGAACTTGTAAAAATAGAATAACAAAACCCACTTTAAAGAAACAAAGAAGGATAAAAGTGATTGGAAACAAATTCAGTGCTTATGGCTGGTTTACCTCAACATAATAAAAATGATGATATATTATTAATTAACAGAATTAGTGTTATGTCAATCAGCTACCAAAGGGATTTCTTGTAGAGTTAGACAATTTATTTGGAGGGGAAAAACCCTAGAATACCAAAGAGAATAATGGGGAGGAGGGAAGGAAAGAATAAAGAAAGAATAGCCCTTTTAGGTCTCAAATTCTACCATAAAGCATTATTAATCAAGACTATTTAGTACAGGTTAAAAAAAATAGAAAAGTAGATCAGTGGAACAGAATAGAAAAGAAGAATCAGAAATAATGGGACTCAACAGCCCAGGGTCCAATAAACTCCAAAACACAAGTTAGGCCCCCATTTAACAAAAACTGCTGAGAAAAACTTGAATTACACCTAGAAGAAATTAGGTTTAGAGCAACATTTCAGACCATATACCACAAAAATTTCAAAATGCATAAGTGACCTGACTATTAAAAATCAGCCATAAAAATAGAAGAGAAAAAGATTATATGCCTTTCAGTATTATTACTAAGTGTGAATTATTAACCTAACAAGACATAGAATTGATTACATGAAATTAAAAAGCTTTTGCTTTTCTTTTCTTTTTTATTTTTTTAAAGCTTTTTATTTGTATGACATGTATATGGGTAGTTTCCCAACATTGATCTTTACAAAGCTTTCCATTACAAATTTTACCCCCAGTCCCCTCCCCTCCTCTAGATGGCAGGAAGTCCACTACATGTTAATAATGTTGAAATGCTTGAGAAGTTATGCAAGAAAAATCCTATCTACAAGAAAAAAAAAAGAATCAGAGAAAGGCAACACAATGCAAGCAAATGTCAATAAAGATCATGAAAATGTTACGTTGTGGTCCATATTTCATATCCCTCTCTCTGGGTGTATATGGTTTTCTTCATTGAACAATTGGAACTGGTTTGAGACAATTCTTTGTTGCAGAGAGCCATGTCCATCAGAATTGATCATCATGTTGTTGCCGTGTATGGTGATCTCCTGGTTCTGCTCGTTTCACTCAGCATCAGTTCATGCAAGTCCCTCCAGGCCTCTCTGAAATCGTCTTGCTGGTCGTTTCTTACAGAGCAATAATATTCCATAATATTCATATGCCATAATTTATTCAGCCACTCTCCAATTGATGGGCATCCCTTCAGTTTCCAGTTTCTAGCCACAACAAAAAGGGCTACCACAAACATTCTTGCACAGGTGGGTCCCTTTCCCTCCTCTAAGATCTCTTTGGGATATAGGCCCAGTAGAAACACTGCTGGGTCAAAGGGTATGCAGTTTGATAACTTTTTGAGCATAGCTCCAAATTGCTCTCCAGAATGGTTGGATCCGTTCACAGTTCCACCAACAATGCATCAGTGTCCCAGCCTTCCCACATCCCCTCCAACATTCATCGTTATCTTTTCCTGTCATTTTAGCCAATCTGACAGGGATGTAGTGGTACCTCAGAGTTGTCTTAATTTGCATTTCTGTGATCAATAGTGATTTGGAGCAACTTTTCATATGACTAGTGATGGTTTTAATTTCATCATCTGAAAATTGTCTGTTCATATCCCTTGACCACTTATCTATTGAAGAGTGGCTAAAGCTTTTGCTTTTCAAAGCAATGTTAATGAAACTAGGATAATAAGACAAGCATTCATCTGGAGAGAAAAAAAATATTGTGTCAAACATCTTTGATTATAGTCTGATATCCATTATACATATAGACAATTAAAAGAAATATATAAAATCAAAAGCCATTAGAGAATTGGTCAAAGGACAGAAACAAAGAGTTGTCAAAAGAAGAATTGCAAACTATTAATAATCATATAACAATCATATCACACAATCAGAAAGCTCCAAATAAAAATGCAAAGCAAAATAACTTACGATTTTATATCATACTCAGAAAATTGGTTAAGATGACAAAAATAAAAAGTCATTGTTGGAAGAGTTTTGGAAAGACCAAAACACTACTATGCTATTACAGTAATGAACTGGTTTGTATTTATTTCTGTCCTTCCTTTCAATTTTCCAACTTACTTGAAAAAATAAAAGTTACCGTCCATGATAGGAAAAAAACATAAAAAGTAAAATAAATAATTTTGATTACATAAAACTAAAAATGTTTTGCACAAACAAAATCAAAACAGTCAAAATCATAAAGGAAACAATTAACTGGGAAAACATCTTTTCAATAAGTTTCTCTGAAAAAGCTTAATATCTAAGATATAATTGATTCAAATATATATGAGCGAGAGTCATTCATTCCTTTTTCTTTTAATTAAGGCTTTTTGTTTACAAAACATACGCATGAGTAATTTTTCAATGTTGACCCTTGCAAAGCCTTCTGTTCCAAATTATCCCCTCCTCCCACCCACTTCCCCGCCTAGATGGCAGGTAATCAAAAAATGTTAAATATGCTAAAATATATGTTAAATCCAATATATGTATACATATTCATACAGTTATTTTGCTGCACAAGAAAAATTGGATCAAGAAGGAAAAAAATGAGAAAAAAAACAAAAGAAAAGCAAACAACAACAAAGAGAGTGAGAATGCTATGTTGTGGTCTACACTCAGTTCCCATAGTCCTCTTTGTGTGGGTAGATGGCTCTCATCACTAAACAATTGGAAATGGTTGAATCATCTCATTGTTGAAAAGAGTCATATCCATTAGTATTGATCAATATATAATTTTGCTGTTGTTGTGTACAATAATCTCTTGCTTCTGCTCATTTCACTCAGCATCAGTTCATGCAAGTCTCTCCAGGTCTCTCTAAAGTCATCCTGTTGGTCGTTTCTCACAGAACAATAATATTCCATAACATTCATATGCCATAATTTATTCAGCCATTCTCCAATTGATGGGCATCCTTTCAATTTCCAGTTTCTTGCCACTACAAAAAGGGCTGCCACAAACATTCTTGCACATGTGGGTCCCTTTCCCTCCTCTTAAGATCTCTTTGGGATATAAGCCCAATAGAAACACTGCTGGGTCAAAGGGTATGCACAGTTTGATAACTTTTTGAGCATAGTTCCAAATTGCTCTCCAGAATGGTTGGATCTGTTCACAGTTCCACCAACAATGTATCAGTGTCCTAGGTTTCCCACATCCCCTCCAACATTCGACATTATCTTTTCCTATCATCTTAGAACCATTCATTCCTAATAGGTAATGTTAGATGGTAAGTTCCATCCCCTTTCTTTCTTAATGTATTCCTTTCCTCTCCCTTTTCTTTCTTTCCTTTAGCTCATCAAACCACCATCTCTCTCTCTCTCTCTCTCTCTCTCTCTCTCTCTCTCTCTCTCTCTTTAACTACCTTCATTATTTCCCTTGAAATCATTATGGCTTTGAAGGGCATTTGTTTTTTTTCCCTTTTAGAATTAAATAGCACATTATTGTACATAATTCAATTATATTTCCCTTTCTGTATTTTTTTGAATCATGTATTTGCATTTTAAAGTTCTTTATTAGATCTGGCTGTGGGTAGGTGGAACAGTGGGTAGAATACTGGGCCTGGAGTAGGAAGACTTTTCTTGAGTTCAAATCCCACTTCAGATACTTACTAAGTATGTGGTCCTGGGCAAGTCACTTTACCCTATTTGCTTCAGTTTCCTCATCTATAGAATGAACTGAAGATGGAAATAACAAACAATTCCAGTATCTTTGCTAAGGAAACCCTAAAGATATCACAAAGATTCAGACATAACTCAAAAAGGACTAAACAACCACAAATTCTGATATGGACTTTTCATCAAGAATGTTCATTTCACTAATGGTCCATTTTCCCTTTGTAGAATAATACTCAATTTTTCTGGATAAGATATTCTTTATTACAATCTTTTGTCTTTTGCTTTTCAAAAGATCACATTACAAGCTCTACTCTCCTTTAAAATGTTAGCTGCCAAGCTCATGTAATACTACATCATTTTTTCTTTGACTTGGAAGCTCTGGATTTTGACTATGACATTCCTGGGAATTCTCATTTTGGGATTTCTTCCAGATGATCAATGTATCCTTTCCTTTTTTTTTACTTTGTCCTCTAGTTTTAATAAGTCTTCATTCCTAATTTTTTGAAATATGGAATCCAGAACTTTCCTTCCATTTTCTCTGATTTGCAGATAGTCCAGTGATTCTTAGATTATCTCTCCTTCATCTGTTTTCCAGGTCAGTTATTTCTGATTAGATATACCTTACATTTTCTTCTATTTTTCAGTCCTTTGATTTTGTTCTGTTAGTTGTTCTATTATTTCTATTAAATATTAATTCTCAGAGGTATTGATTTCTATTTAGTTCGTTCTAACTTTTATAGAGTCAATTGCTTACATAAGTTTTTGCATTTATAGCACTGTTTATTCTTTCTCCAATTCTTTCCTCTAGACCTCTCATTTATTTATAATTTTTAAACTCTTGTTTCATTTCTTTTAGCTATTTTTGTTTGAGGTTTTACTTATAGATATTGTGGTATTATTCTCTTCTAGATTTGTATCTTTAATGGTTTTGGATCCTTAATATTTCTTTATTGTTGGTATCTTCTTTTGTTTACTCTTTCTTCAATTTGATTTGCTGAATTGTAATAGTGTATGAGGGCCAGTCTATGCACTTGTGGAAGGAATTATGGAGCTTTATTTGTGCTTGATCTATATTTTCTGAGGTCTTGCCATGCTTCCTCTAGATGGTGAGCACTGTGTGCTTCATGAACCTCAGGAACAACTCAAGCTAACCAGCTATAGATTTTCAGATCAGATGAATCTAATTGTTGCCCTCCCAGTCTGAACTTTTTGGGTTCTTGTCCCTACTCCAGTCAAAGAGCTACTGCTGCAGACTCCAGGTGCTCCAGATTTGCCCTTGGCCCATACTCAACCTCAGGGAACACAACAGCAGGCTCCAGATTTTTTGGTTTACCTCAATCCATATACTGAGGTAAGCTTTTCTGGCTGGACTTCTCTTCTAGTACCCTCAGACTTCTGACTGCTTCTTTGTGCATTATAGATCTGGGCTGGAAAAATGCACTCACTATATGTTGAATTTCTTCAGCGTTAGCCTAATGCTAGATTTTTTCTTTTTTTTCCTTTTTCGGAATAATTGTATGAGAGCTCAGCTGTTCTTCTGTCATTCACTCCATCATTTTAAGCAATCCTTTCTCCTTCTTTTCTCTTGCTATAATCTCTCCCTTAGTGATTTGATTTGTTCCAATGAGTTAAATTATTTTTTCTACACAAATGACTCACTTATATGAGTCTTTTGGTAGGATATATGTATATACATACATCCATACATTCACATACGTGTGTGTGTATGCGCACTCATTTCTAATCCCTCTCCTGACCTTCAGTCCCACATCTGCAACTAACTACTGGACATGTCCACCTGTATGTCCTGCTAGTAAAGGAGTGGGATAACAATACTCTTATATGACCCTTGACAGAAACATTTGATCTTAAAAGAGGATGCTGATCAGAAGTCTATCTTCTTTTGTCTTTGGTCTTTCTAACTGTTAAAACTCAGCCTAATGCTCCCCTGGAACATCCCCAACACTTCTCCCTCCCCTCTCCCTACCATCCCACATTTTACACCCAGACAAGAGGGATAAGATGTCTTACTACACCACCAGAAAGGCGGCTAATTCTTGTTCTAGGTCCATTTAACTCATATTAGAAAGTTAAGATGCATCTCAGCAAGCCGCCCCATATGTGAGGCAAGTCCCTTAGCAGTTATGGTGCTTAAATAATTTACTCTGATTGAAAATTCCTTTGAGTCCATTTGCATCAGTGAGAGTTTTTGGAATCTTGTTGAGAGACATCACTCTATCATTCTAGAAACAGTCTCTGCTCTCAAACATCAGTTTCTTGCACAAATATTCCAACAGTTAGCGTCTAATCCAGGAATGAGGAAGGGTATTTGTAAATGTCTGTTCATTTTTCTATCTGTTCAGGAATGGGGGTGTGGAATGAAACACAGTAACATAGAAGCCTTTGGGAGTCAGGCACAGAAAGTTGGACAGCTTACACCTGGTTAGCCCAGACTCCAATCATAGACTGAACCCTATCCTAAATATAGAATGGCATCTCACCCCAGTCGATGAATGGAGTCCTAACCCCACCAGCTATTTCACAAATATAAGCCATCGGTTATAAGAGAAGTGAAAGAGAGGCTGTGGCTCAGTGTTACCCATACTCACTCCTGGAGTAACAAGTTGAGGTAAATCACATTATATGGTATTGGGGGGGGAGTTAAATAGGATGAGAGAAGATAACAACAACATAACAACTACAATGATAATAAATAACAATAGCAAACATTTATATACTATTTTTATTAAAGCTTTTTATTTGCAAAACATATGCATGGGTAATTTTTCAACATTGACCCTTGCAAAATTTTCTGTTCCAAATTTTTCTCTCCTTCCCCCCACCCCCTCCCCTAGATGGTAAGTAGTCCAATACATGTTAACTACGTTAAAATATATGATGAATCAAATATATGTATATATATTTATACAGTTATCTTGCTGTACAAGAAAAATCAGATCTAGAAAGAAAAAAAAAACCCTGAGAAGGAAAACAAAATGCAAGCAAACATCAACAGAAAGCATGAAAATGCTATGTTGTGGTCCACACTCAGATCCCACAGGCCTCTCCCTGGGTGTATATGGCTTTCTTCATCACTAAACAACTGGAACTGGTTTGAATCATCTCATTGTTGAAAAGAGCCATGTCCATCAGACTTGATCATCATACATTTATATACCACTTTAAAAGTTTGCAAAAGATGATCATTTGATCATCACAATCATGCTGGGAAATAGGGCTATTATCCCAGTCTACAGAAGAGGAAATTGAGGTTAAGAATGAATAGATCAAAGTTTAAATTAACTGCCTACTGTGTACCAAGCACTGAGGATATAAGAGCCAAAAAGATTCCTACTCTCCAAGAGCTCATACTACAATAAAGAGAGAGACAACACATAGAAAAGTTCTGCTGCAGGAGAGCGGGGAAGTTCTGAAGTCCTAAGTGGACAACAATAGGTAGATGACCCAAGGGTCCTTAGGGTAAATCAGCAGACAACAGTACTTGGGATGTGCATAAAGTTGTCCAAGTCTCTGACTCACTAGAAAGCTTATAGTTGGCGACTCTTAGCTCATCCAAATTGTGTGAACAGCTATATTGTTTTTTCCCATGAACTATGGAAAATCCCTAGTATTTTCAGGGGAAGGGGAAGGGAAAGTCAAGCAGAAAGGGTACCTCAGTTGTCCAGCTGTCAGTTCTCAGGCAGCCCAATGTCCTTGGAGATGAAGAGTGTACCTGTCCTAGATATATGTACTGATGGGATATCCTAACAGACTGCATACCATAGCCCGGACAAAAGGCATTGCTCAACCATTTGACTTTTTTTAATATGGAGTATTAGGCAAAATTCCTAAGTAATTGTGAGTCTCATTTAGGAGGCTCCATAGTGTTTTAAGGATCGATATTCCAGTTTGTGGACTATGTCATTTTGAGCAGATCTGGAGAATTCCACCATTTATCTGGAATCCCTTTTCTGTTTGGGCTCTACAATGGACATGGCTTGGACAGTATCATCCACCTGGTAAGTGTGTGAGATAGGATTCAGATGAAGGTCTCCTGCCCACAGGTCCAGCAGTCTATCTGTAGTGATGACATCAGTGAACTTCTTTTGCTTTTGGCCAGGCAAGGTGAGCCAGTACATGTCAGTGCCTTCCTTAGAAAAATATTTATGGGGAAAGAGGAGGGAGCAGGAAGGTGGAGTAAACACCAGCAAATCCATTCCCACCCTTGTTACTATAAACAGAGCTCCAGGCCCTATTTAAAGAGAGATTAACCAGGACCTGGGAAAATGAACATGCTCTTATCTCCTGGGGGAGCTGTAGGCAGCTGGTGGTCATTAACTGTTCCCTAGTCTGTCCAGTTATTAATAGAGAAGAGTCAATGGCCCTGGAGACACCGAGTCACACAGGAAAAAAAAGCTCAGAGATTGTGCGTGTGTGTATGTGTGTGTGTGTGTGTGTGTGTGTGTGTACCAAGCCTAGGAAGGGAGCCTCATTTTATCCATCCTTTTTTTTGCCTTAGAGAGTTTGACTATGAAAGCACATAGAATAGGGTGCAAAACTAGAGTCTAACTACGTCCTCATTTTACAGATGAGGAAACTGAGATGCAGGCAGGGTTGCTAAGTGATGTGCCCCCACAGGGAGGGAGGTGGAATCACTCATTAGAGGTAGCATTCAAATCCAGGTATTCCAACTCCAAAGTCAATGCTATTTCCACGATCGAAAACTGGGAACAGTCCCTGTCTTTGACCTTCTTATCCTGGTGAATGATCAAGACAAAAGAACAATAAGCAGATTTCAGCATTCTGCACCATTTTTTTTTCTGTAGTTGGCAATAACCACTTATTTATTTTTGGTGAAATGCTTGGGATCACAGGATTTAGTACCAGAGGGGTCCTTAGAGTGAATCAAATCCAATGGTCTCGTTTGACAAATGAGTGATTGAGCCCATGAGAGCAAAGGATTTGCCCAAGATCACACAGGTTTTCCATGAATCCATGAGCAAATCCTGACTGAACTCCCTAGAAAGTCCTGGGCCAGGATGAGGGAAGTGTCAGGGAGAAACACATAGAGGGAAGAGACCCCTTCTGTGCCGTGGTGAGCTCACAGTGCATCCAGGGGACCATATGATGACATGGAACAATTAGAGAATACTAACAGAGGGTATTGTTCTAAGGGCTAGCAGTTCATTTCCAAATCCTTTACTTTATAGATGAGAAAACTGAGGCAATTAACGGTTGGTTATTTGCTTCTGAGGCTCCTAAGATTCTGTATCCCTAAGCTTGGTAGCTAAGGGAAGAAAGCTTGCTGCAGGCAGTTCAGGTAGTCTGAGGAGGCTTCCTGGAGGAGGTGGGATGAAAGCAGGGAAGAAGTGAGGATAATAATAAAGAACAATTGCAAAGTACTTTTTTTTAAAGAACAAAAAGAGCAGAATAAAGAGAATTTTGTATAAGGTAACAATAATGTTTTTTTTTCTTTTTTGCTGAGCCAATTAGGGTTAAGTGACTTGCCCAGGGTCACACAGCTAGGAAGTGTCTGAGACCAGATTTGAACTCAGGTCTTCCTGACTTCAGGGCTGGTGCTCTAGCTGCCCCAACAATAATGTTCTTTTAAGAATGACTTTGAATGAAGGATATGAACAGACAATTTTCAGAGGATGAAATTAAAACTATTTATAGTCATATGAAAAGGTGCTCCAAATCACTGTTGATCAGAGAAATGCAAATCAAGACAACCCTGAGGTACCACTTCACACCTGTCAGATTGGCTAAAATGACAGGAAAAGTTAATGATGAATGTTGGAGGGGTTGTGGGAGGGCTGGGACACTGATGCATTGTTGGTGGAGCTGTGAACGGATACAGCCATTCTGGAGAACAATTTGGAGCTATGCTCAAAAAGTTATCAAACTGTGCATACCCTTTGACCCAGCAGCATTTCTATTGGGCTTATATCCCAAAGAAATCATAAAGGAAGGAAAAGGCCCCACATGTGCAAGAATGTTTGTGGCAGCCCTTTTTGTAGTGGCTAGAAACTGGAAATTGAATAGATGCCCTTCAATTGGAGAATGGCTGAATAAATTATGGTATATGAATATTATGGAATATTATTGTTCTGTAAGAAATGACCAGCAAGATGATTTCAGAGAGGCCTGGAGAGACTTACATGAACTGATGCTGAGTGAAATGAGCAGAACCAGGAGATCATTATACACGGCAACAACAGTACTATATGACGATCAATTCTGATGGACATGGCTCTCTTCAACAATGAAATGTTTCAAACCACCTCCAATTGTTCACTGAAGAAAGCCATATACACCCAGAGAGAGGGATGCGAAATGTGGACCACAACATAACATTCTCATACTCCTTGATTGATGTTTGCTTACATTGTGTTTCCTTTATCTGATATATCGTTTGTGTAGATAAGATTTTTCTTGCACACCAATGATAAGTTTGGAAATATGTATACATATATTCGATTTGCCAATATTTTAACATAATTAACATGTAGTGGATATCCTGCCATCTAGGGGAGGGGTGGGGAGTTGGGGGGAAGAATTTGTAACGGAAAGCTATGTAAGGGTTATTGTTGAAGAATTACCCACACATATGTTATGCAAATAAAATAAAATAAAATTTAAAAAAAAAGAATGACTTTGAATGAATAAGTTATTTAATTATTATAAATCTCTGAATTAACTATAAGGAATATATGAAGACATCTGCATCCAAAGAAAGAACTGATAATTAGAAGTATATATATATATATACACATATGTACATATATATATATATATATAATGTTACATAAACATGTATATGTATGTATAATGCTCCTCCCAAACACAAACTTATTTGTTTCTAATGGTAGCCATCTCTAGGGTAGGGGAAGGAAAAAAAGGGAGGAAAAGAAACTTATGATAACTTTGGTCCATGTTTGTAGAACATTTTTAAACAAAGAAACAAGTAGTCAGGATGCTCCAAAGGGAGAGGAGAAGTCTCCCCATGTAACAGAGGAGGTAAATCCCAATCAAGGTCATAGAGCCACACTGAAGCTTTGTTATGTGGCAGAAGGTATATCTATAGTACATGGTGTATGGTAGAAGGCATGTGAAAAGAGACATGTACCTGAAGCCAGAGGAAAGAGTTTTGGATTTAAAATTAGAGACTTGGGTTCAAATCACACCTGTATGACTTTGGATAGGTCACTTAATTCTTCTTTCTACATCTATAAATTAAGGCCTCAATTTTCTTATTTATAAAACAACGGGGTTCAGTTAAATGGCTTCTAAAATCCCTTCTAGCCCCAACTTCATGATCCTATGATCTAAGTTCAAATCTTGGTCCTATTACTTGATATCCATATGACTTTGGGCAAATTGGTTTCCTCTCTTACCAGGAAAATAAGGGATGGATGACAATAAAACCCTTCCCATTTTCCACTCCAAGTCTCACAGAAGGTTTTCCTCATGATTGCCAGGCAGGGAATGCAAATTTTTAATACCTTTTTATTTTTCTAAATACATGCAAAGATGGTTTTCAACATTCGTCTTTGCAAAACCTTGTGTTCTAAATTTTTCTCACTTCCTCTCTCTCAGCCCTTCTCATAGACAGCGAGCAATTATATAGGTTAAATGTGTACAATTCTTATAAACATATTTCCATATTCATCACACTACAAGAAAAATTAGATCAAAAGGTGATGCAAACAAACAACAACAAAAAGGTGAAAATGTTATGTTGTGATCCACATTCAGTCCCCTCATCTCTCTGAATGCAGATGGCTCTCTCCATCACAAGTCTATTGGAATTGGCCTAAATCCCCTCATTGTTGAAGAGTCAAGTCCATAAGAATTGATCATCATATAATATTGTTGTTGCCGTGTATAATGATCTCCTGGTTCTGCTCACTTCACTCAGCATCAGTTCATGCAAGTCTCTCCAGGCCTCTCTGAAATCATCCTGCTGGTCGTTTCTTACTGAACAATAATATTCCATAACATTCATATACCATAATTTATTCAGCCACTGTCCAATTGATGGGCATCCATTCAGTTTCCAGTTTCTAGCCACTACAAAAAGGGCTGCCACAAACATTCTTGCACATGTGGATCCTTTTCCCTTTTTTATGATCTCTAGTAGAAACACTGCTGGATCAAAGGGTATACACAGTTTGATAGCCCTTTGGACATAGTTCCAAATTGCTCTCTAGAATGGTTGGATCAATTCATAACTCCACCAACAATGCATTAGTGTTCCACTTTTCACACATCCCCTCCAACATTTATCATTATCTTTTCCTGTTATTTTAGCCAATCGGAGAGATGTGAAATGGTACCTCAGAGTTGTCTCATTTGGCATTTCTCTAATCAGTGGTGATTTAGAACATTTTTTCATATGACTAGAAAGAATGCAAATCTTATTATTCCCATTTCACAGTTGAGAAAACTGAGGTTCAGAATGTTTCTTTGAGTTCTGTGGGATTTAAATTGTTGCTAGATGACTTTTAAGGTCCATTCTTTTCTAAGTAGGCAATGAGGTGCCAGAGTAGGACTGAGCCTCTAATCAGAAAGACCTGCGTTCAAATCCCACCTCAAGTTATTAGCTCTGTGATCCTGGAGAGTTCACTTAATCTCTGTTTTCCTAGGCTTTTTTATCTATAAAATGGGGATAATAATAGCACCATATTTTATTGAACAAT
This sequence comes from Myrmecobius fasciatus, assembly GCA_023553655.1. Lineage (NCBI taxonomy): Eukaryota > Metazoa > Chordata > Mammalia > Dasyuromorphia > Myrmecobiidae > Myrmecobius > Myrmecobius fasciatus. Next base: position 213,056 of record JAJPUD010001333.1, read on the forward strand.
GCACATAACTGAATATGGGGGCTGGAAAATTATGACTTATCAGTAAATTTATATACATATTTTATATACTTATATACGTGGGATCACATAAAAATTCTGTGGCAAAAAAGAGGTGGCAAGTAGAAAAGGTTTAAGAAGCCCTGTTATAAAGGAGCTGTGGGAATCAATGTATATAAAATGATTTGCAAACTTTGAGTGCTGTGGAAAAGCTAGCTATTATTATTATTCCTATCCCATCCAGAGCTCCACTTCTGACAGTCTGGTTCCCCTTGGGGTTCTCAGGGTTCCCCACCTCCAAGGAAGTCTTTATTGCTGCTCGGATCAATGACAAGTTCCAGTTCACACCTTATACCTTTTCTGTGCCCCAACCCCTAAACTCAGCTGCCACTTTCCAGGCAAAGACTGGACTTTGCCCCTAGACAGAGAGAAAAATAACCATGTGTTTAAAGAAAGAGGATCCAAGCTTACAACCTGGGCGTCACTGACTTAAGGCCAGCTTCCTCCCTTGGAATTAAGCCAAATGCCCTTTGAGTTCTTTTTTCCCCTTTCTTAACGAAACTCACCAGATCCCAGAAACTCTCAGCACACCAACTTCCTGTTCCCTAGTCTCAGTCTGCCAACCTGAGCCTTCTCCACCTTCCTGCTTCTCCTGACTCTCGCTGTCCCCCACTTGGAGCCCCCTCCTCTCCCTAAGGTCTTTCCCCTCCATCTCTATGCTGAACAGGGCCATGGTGAGCAAGGAGCATCTTCTCTAGGGCTTGTTTGCAGTGGACACAAAATATATCCCTTCAGAAATCATCCACCAGGACTGGGTCATTAGATGGGTGGAAGAATGGGGAGAAGGCTGGCCGTGGCTCTCAGGGACACCTGGGTCCAAATTCCAGCTCTGCCTCTTCCTCACCCAGTGACCTTGGCAAGTGGCTTCTCCTCCATAAAATAGGGGAGGGGGAAGGGACTGGGCTCTTCTCTCCAAGGAACCTTTCTGTCCCTCCACTGCCTACGAGTACACAAACCAGGCCTGGGAGCCGTTTTGTATTGTCTATTCTTCTTTCACACTTATGTTACTAAACTTTCTGTTTGCATCATTTCTCTGCCTCCAGATGGGAGGATCTCTAAGACTTATGCTGTATCTTCTCCTAGTCTTCTAGATCCCTGGGGGCCATCACATTTATCCCATCATCATCATCAAGTGTCTCTAAAGTGCTTTAAGATTTGCAAGATATTTTATAAATATCTTCTCATTTGATCCTCACAACAACCATGAGAGGGAGAGGCTATTATTGTTATTCCCATTTTACAGATAGGGAAGCTGAGGCTTGGGAATTTGACATGATCTGTACAATCTCAGAAACTCAGAAGGCGTCTGATCCCATCTGTCCCTGAGAGAGAATCCTCTCAAACAAGCTGTCTTCAGTTTTTCCTTGAAGACTTCTCCCTTCTGTCAATGATGGGAAGCTCACCCCCTCGTGGAGGCAGCTGCACCCACTTTTGTCTAGCTCTGATTGTTAGAAAGGTGATCAAAGTCATAGGGCTAACAGAGTTAGAGAGGAGGCCGGACTTCTCTCTTTCTCTTACACCAGCTGCTAGTAGTGCTATTAGACACCTGAATTAGTGTGAAGGAGGGCAAGTGGGAAGAATTAGTGGGAAGATTTTCTGGAAGAAACAGATTAGCTTAGAAGGAGGAGGATTTGTAGGAAAGCTCCCTGGTGGGCAGAACTCTAGGACTGGCATTGAAGCAATACTATACCTTTTCTCAGGGGAAAAAGGAGTGAAAAGGGACTGGCAATCATATGTTATAGGTGAAAAAACTGAAATCCAGAGAGGTTAGGTTCTTTACTTCTTCAACCACTTGGCTCAGGATCACATGGATAATTAAATAGCAAAATCAGGATGTGAACTCAGGACTTCTCCAAATTTAGTGTTCTTCCTCCTATACCAAGAGGTATATTGCTTCTTCTTAGTCCCTTCTGGGCTCTGAGAATACAAAGATTAATGAAAAAAACATTCCTCTACTTAAGTACTTTATAAATGAGGCAGATGATAGGGAAACATTCCCATGCTCATACAGGAATGGAAAGGTTTGTAAGGTGGAATGTGCCCAGCTAGAACAGCAGGAGTTCAGAAGGTAGAAAGATTCTTGGGAGTGAGAGTGGTCAGGGAAGGCTTACGAGGGAAAAAGGTGACTTTAGGCTGGACCTTGAAAGATGATGTAAAGGGGGAGGAAGGGGGAAGGGAAGATTGCCTGAGACTCCTACCCACTTGCCAAGAGTTCTAGAATACAGACTTTGAAGCCTTTCCTTTTCCTTCAGAATATCCAAACAAAGTTCACAGAACAACCCACTCAGAAATGCACTAATGGATATGTTAACAATCCAAGAGAAGTGCTGCACTTTTTCAGAAAGGGCAGGGACCTCAGCTTGGAATTTACATTTTTCCAGTCCTTATCTTTTGGCTGGACTCCAAGAGGAGGAAAAAAGATGGGAGGGTAGAGAAAGGTAAAGTCATTCTTCCACCAGACTCTGGGGTTTATTCTTTTTTTCATTAAAGCTTTTTATTTACAGAACATGTAAGTAATTTTTCTACACTGACCTTTGCAAAACTTTCTGTTCCAAATTTTTCCCTCCTTTCCTCTACTCCCTCCCCTAGATGGCAAGTAGTCTAATACATATTAAATGTTAAAATAAATAAATAAATAAATAAATCCAATAAATGTATACATATCTATACAGTTATCTTGCAGTACAAGAAATCGGATCTAGAAAGAGAAAGAGAAAAAACCTAAGAAGGAAAACAAAAGGCAAATACCAACAGAAAGTGTTAAATGCTATGTTATAGTCCATATTCAGTTCCCACTGGTCTCTCTCTGGGTGTATATGACTTTCTTTATCAATGAACAATAGGAACTGGTTTGAATCATCTCATTGTTAAGAGAACCATGTCCATCAGAATTGATCATCATATAGTCTTGTTGTTGCCATGTATAATGATCTCCTGGTTCTGCTCATTTTACTCAGCATCAGTTCATGCAAGTCTCTCCAGGCCTCTCTGAAATCATCCTGTTGATTGTTTCTTACAGAACAATAATATTCCATGACATTCATATACCATAATTTATTCAGCCATTCTCCAATTGATGGGCATCCATTCAGTTTCCAGTTTCTAGCCACTACAAAAAGGACTGCCACAAACATTCTTGCACACATGGATCCCTTTCCCTCCTTTAAGATCTCTGAGGTTTATTCTTAAACCCATTTTATTGGCCCAAAGCTAGTTCATATGATTAACCATATCTTATTTCTGCCAAGTAAGGGCAATCAGGCAAAATACATTTGTCCAATAATCTTAGAACATTTCTGGACTTCAGGATTTCTCAAATATCAACTCCAAAGATTTCCTATATGTTACAAGTTATATTTGTCTTGGTCCAACCCCCTTAAAATTTTCAAAATCAGAAAAAGTCACCCCTTATTTTATATGTAGGTGCATACAAAATAGACACAAGATAATTTGAGGTGTGAGGGAGGGGAGGTTTATTAAGTACCTAGTCACTGGAAATCACCAAGCAGAGATTAGACAATCTCTTGTTGAAATGGGATTCAGCTTCAGTCAGGGTTTGGACATGTTTGTCTCCTAGGTCCTTTGCAACTTTATAATTCTGTGATTTGTTAGGTGTTTAGTAAATACTGCTTAACTGAATTTAATATTCCTGCTGAGACAAATATAAAAGAAGATATTTAATAATGATATATGTAAAGCCCCGTGCTCAAGTTCAAGTACTCAATTACACAAGCACAAAATAGATAGCTATTCTATTAATAGCCCATGGTTAGGTAGCAGGAAGTTCATGTGAAAAAAAAAGCTGAGGGTTTTAGTGGACTGAAAGATCAATATGAATCATCACAGTGAGATGGTGGTTAAAAAAAAAAAAAACACCAAAACTAAAACTAAGGCTATGTCAAGTGACATTAATGTGCAGTTCACTAAATAGCTCAAATGGAAGCTGAATATCCAAAATGAAGGTTGTCAAAAAATCATTGAGTTAGAGCTTGAAGAAACCTTAGAGACCATCTAAGTCAATCCTTTTATTTTATAGATGAGATAAATGAGGAAAGACCCAGCAACGTTAAATTCCTTCATCAGTCTTCATGTGATATAGTTTCAAGTTCCTTTAGTGGTCTTGATTATCCTCCTGTAAGTTATAACCCCAGTTCTCTTAATCTGCCTATGCAATCTCCACAAATTCATGCTTTATCATAAGATTACAGATTCATAGTTGATAGGGTCATAGATGGAGATTTAGCCAGTTCTTCTGATTCCAAAGGTAGCATCCTTTCCTCTGAACCATACTTGTAGAACTTTTTGACTTCTTTTAGGAGGAAAATGGACAAACTATATAGAAACATGATCATTAAAGGGATTTGAGCCATGCCACATGAGGGTTTGTGAAGGAACCAGGAGTATTACCTGACAAAAATAAGACTTGGGAGGACATCATGATGCTTGGGTAAGATGTTTCACCATTTCAGGACTAGTTTCCTCCAGTATAAAAAGAAGAGGTCAGACTGAGATAGACTAGATGATCTTTATGACTCCTTACACTTCTGAATCTTATGATCCTGCCATCTTCAAGTATTTGAAAGGTTCTTATTGGGAAGAAGAATTAGACTTTTTCTGCCTTGCAGCAATGGGTAGAAGCTACAGGAAGGTCAATTTCTGCTTAATATAAGAAAAAAACTTCCTAATAAGTAGAGCTATCCCAAAGTGGAATGGATTGCTTGGAGAAGTAATGGGCTTCCCATCATGGGAAGTCTTTTTTTCAAGGGAAGATAGGATAGCCACTAGTCAAGAATGTTGTAGAGGAGAAACATGTTCAGAGAAAGATGCTCTCTGAGGACTTTTGCCCTTCTAAGACTCTGTGAGTCTATGAAATAAGTAATGGGAAGTTGGCTAGGACCAGTTTGGAGAAGGCCTTGAATGTCAGGCTAAGGAGTTTAGATTTTATACTAAGAATATGTCTAAATATGTATAAAAACATTTATAGCAGCCCCTTATTTTGGTAGCCAACAACTGGAAACCTAGAGGTATCTTCCTATTGGGAAATGGCTAAACAAAATCTGGCATGTGAATAATGGAATATTATTGCGCCATAAGAAATGATAAAATGAACAGTTTCAGAGGAGATTGGGAAGGCCTTTGTGAACTGATACAGAATGAAATAAACAGAACTAGGAAAACAATTTGTGAATTGATACAGAATGAAGCACACAGAACCAGGAAAACAAACTAGAGAGAAACAAATTTAAAAGATCTTAGAACTCTCATCAGCTAAATGATAAACTATGACTCCAAAAGAATGAAAATGAAACATGTTACTTATCTCCAGACAGAAGGCAATGAACTTAAAATATAGAAATAGGCATTTGGGGACATGCCTAATATGGGAATTTATCCTGTCAACTATGTAGTAATGTATTGAGAGATTTTTTTTCAATTTGTTCAAGAGAGGGCAGGTTAATTAGAAATGCTTGTTAATTTAAAAAATAAAAATATTTTAAAATAGTTCATTCTCAGCAGGTCTGTGTTGCTAAATGTTTAAAAATCTGCTCTTCAGAGGGGAGAAAATGGACATATAACACATTACACTATTGACACTTTCTCCATCACCAAGATATATGGGTAATCTTGGGTGCTTAATGACTATGTCAGAAGGAAGGTCCTACACCAAGTAAAGAAAGTCTTTGCGTATGGTCCTGGAAACATTTTAAGCTCATTTTTTGTGCACTGGACCAATTAAGTATAGAGAGAGTCCTCTCCAGTGGGCTGACTATTTGGCAATGAATTATTTGATTTTGGTAACCTATGGAAAAAACAGAAAAACAAAAATCATACTATATACCCAAAAAACTATGAAACTTTGATTCAGAAGTACTACTATTGGGTCTGTATCCCAAGGAAATCATAAAAGAGAGAAAAAGACCCATGAGTGCAAAAATGTTTGTAGCAGCTCTTTTTGTGGTAGTAAAGAATTAAAAATGAGTAGCTGCCCATCAATTGGGGACTGGCTGAATAAGTTGTGGTATATGAAGATAATGGAATATTATTGTTCTATAAAAAATGATTTTAGAAAGGACAGGAAAGATTTATATGAACTGATGCTGAGAAAAACAAGTAGAACCAGGAATACATTGCACATAGTAACAGCAAGAATGTGCAATGATCAATTATGAAAGGCTTAGTTTTTTTCATTGGTTCAGTAATCCAAAGTAATCCCAATAAACTTTGGATAGAAAATGCTATCTGAATGACGAATGTTGGAAGGGATGTGGGAAAACTGGGACACTAATATATTGTTGGTGGAACTGTGAACAGATCCAACCATTCTGGAGAGCAATTTGGAGCTATGCTCAAAAAGTTATCAAACTGTGCATACCCTTTGACCCAGCAGTGTTTCTATTGGGCTTATATCCCAAAGAGATTTTAAAGGAAGGAAAGGGACCCACATGTGCAAAAATGTTTGTGGCAGCCTTTTTTGTAGTGGCAAGAAACTGGAAACTGAATGGATGCCCATCAATTGGAGAGTGGCTGAATAAATTATGGTATATAAATGTTATGAAATATTATTGTTCTATAAGAAACGGCCAGCAGGACGATTTCAGAGAGGCCTGGAGAGACTTGCATGGACTGATGCTGAGTGAAGTGAGCAGAACCAGGAGATCATTATACACAGCAACAACAAGACTATATGATGATCAATTCTGATGGACGTGGCTCTCTTCAACAATGAAATGTCTCAAACCAGTTCCAATTGTTCAGTGAAGAAAACCATATACACCCAGAGAGAGGGACATGAAATGTGGACCACAACATAACATTTCCATGCTCTCTATTGATGTTTGCTTGCATTGTGTTTCCTTTCTCTGATTTTTCTTTCTTGTAGATACGATTTTTCTTGCACAACAATGTGTGGAAATATGTATGCATATATTCGATTTGTCAAGTATTTTAACATAATTAGCATGTAGTGGATTTCCTGCCATCTAGGGAAGGGGAGGAGACTAGGGGGGAAAAATTTGTAAAGCTTTGTAAGGGTCAATGCTAAAGAATTACCCATACATATGTTTTACAAATAAAAAGCTTTAATAAAGAAAAAAAAAGAAATATGTATCAATAAATTTTAAACCTTTAAAAAATTGTGGATGGGGATAAGGGAGAGAAATTAGAACTCAAAAATTTTAAAAGCAAATGTAAAAAAAGAATTTTGTCTTGAATGTAACTGGAGGAAAATATTAAATAAATAATATTTTTAAAAGAAAAAACCCACTATCCTATGTGTACCCTTTCCCCTTCTATAGTGATAGTGGCCAAGTGGTGGAAGAGAGAGCACAAGTGGGATGCTAAGAACCATACCATCTGTAAGCATTAACATAACTATTGGTACTTTGAATATAAGATCCTTGTCCAATGGCCAATGAGTGAATATAACATCTTTTTTTTAATATAATAATAGCTTTTTATTTTTCAAAATACATGCAAAGATAGTTTTCAACATTTGCCCCTGCAAATCCTTGTGTTCCAAATTTTTCTCCCTCCCTTCTCTCTCCCCCCTCCCCTAGACAGAAAGTAATCCAATATAAGTTAAACCTGTGCAAATTGAAAAGTATAATCTTGACTTAATTGCTATAAGTGAAACCCAAAAGGGAAGTAGCCTAAAAGAAAAGGAGGGCCAGTCCTATATCCACATCAAGAGACAACCAGGAGACAGCCTGTGTACTTCCTCCGACTCTGCGCAATGTCCAGAGAACTAGAGGCTGGCCTCCAGACCCCCTGTAAAGGGTTTCGGGAAGACAAAGCTGGGAGTCACAAAGATGGAGAGGGCATGGGTAGCTCTGGATATTCTCTGCTGGAATGAGTTAACCCCATGGATGAGGTCCAATTTAGTGAACAATTGGATGTGGGGGAGAGAAACAAGGGGGAGAAGGTTGAAGGAGGAGACAAATTTAAATAGAGGTTAAAGCTGGAAGGGATCTTGGGGGTCATTTAGTGCTTCCCCCAAGGAGCCTGAGGATAGATTTCAAAGGGTCTGTGAATGTGCATGGGAAAAAAATACATCTTTATTTTCACTAACTTTGCTTTCCTTTGCAATCTTGCATTTTATGTATCTGAAAACATTCTGAGAAGGGATCACTATAGTCACAGGGCACATACACACACAGAGTTAAAAATCCCTGATCTAGTCCAACTGAGGCAGAAAGAAGACATGTGCAATACCCAAAGTTGCACAACCAATATTTCAAAGAGCTGGTTCTGATTTTAAATCTAGAACACTTGCCACTAGCCCATGGCTGACTTCAAGGCTTCAAGCCAGGCTTATAAGAAGGATATCCATACCATCAACAAAAAAGAAGTCGGAAGGAAGAAGCCGTTTGATTGAAATGATGAGTTTTGTGTGTCTTGATTTCAAGGAGCCAGTTGGTCATCAGGACATCACCCCTTGAACTCCCCACCCCAGTCCTCCCACACAAACCCCTTTTCCAGTCTTCAGGCAGCCCCTGGGTAATTAAAAAGAAATGCAGCCACATGTTCTTCCTTTGTTTATGTTTTCCACCAGCCCCTGGGGTTTGGTCTTGGCCAGCTGGGTTCCCTGGCTAGGGTGGAAAGAGAGGAAGGGCTGAAAAAAAGAGGGACAGCAGGAGGAGGACTGCCCTCCTGGGCCTTCTACTGGGGCTTGACATGGGGACTGAGTGATTCCATTTTCTCAAAGATAAGAAACAACATGAAATGAGCCCAGTAGTGGAAGTCAGGATTCCTGAGTTCAAATCTCAATTTCTAGTCCCAATATTCTCTGAGACTAGGCTCTAGGGCTCAGTTTCTCTATCTGTAAAATGAGGCTGTTGAACAGCTCTTTGTCACTCTGCAGTGCTGCCTTTCTGTAAATAAACCACAGAATTCACAAAGTTGGAAACTCTGATCCCAAGCACTGAACCCAAATCCCTCATTTTATAGATCTGGAAACCCAAGTCCCAGAGGACACAAAGCCTGAAGCCTCCCATATTCGGTTTAGTGTGAAAATGACCATCTACATCAGGTATTTATGGTCTGCAAGTCTGACTTGCACAAAGTTGCACAGCAAATTAATGATGTTGCTCAAAAATCTATTTGTTTGTTTTTTTTAATCCTATTTCTATGAACAGTTTTGCATTTTGACAGGAAATAAAGCTGAAAAGCTGGAAGTGGCGGAGGGCAATTGCTGGTATCATGGTCCTTCTCCATGGCTGGTGTGTCACTCCCAATAAGTAGCCATTCCACCTAAGGGACTGGCCATCCACACTACCTGAGGATCTTCCCCCGACCCTGACAGTGCTTTTCCCTGGCTGTGACCAGCCTGTCTGACAGGCTGACCAGGAGCTGGCACAAACCAGGTCTCCACCCTTTCCAGACATAGAGAACAGAGGATTTTGGAAAGACAAATATTGACTATGTTCAGGAGCTAAAATAGCCAGTTCCCAACTTCTTGACCTCTCTCTGCCTTGCCAACCTTAGCCCTGATAAAACCACAGCCACTGAAGGGAGACAGTGGTGGCAGGAAGCCAGTCACCCCTGGCCAGGGCACGAGTGGGGGTGGAGTAGTATGACCTTTCCCAGCAACAGGTGTCAAAGTCCCCACTACAGGTGCTCTACTCCTGAGGAAAAGAAAGAAGTTGGGGTGGCTTTCCAACTACAGGCACATGAATGTCTCCCTTTGAAAGTGGAGGGCCTAGTGCATTATACCCTTGATCTTGCCATGATCCACAGATGCTCCACTTTCATATTCATAAACCCTGAAGTTCCTTTGATTATAATCTATTCTCATTCCACCTCTTCTTCTATCTGGTAATTCCAAACCTTGTCCTTCATCTATATCATGACCTCCAGTCTCGATTCTCTTCTAAACCACTAGGTATGTTCTCCTCCTTGATTTATTTCGACCCCTTGGTGAACCAATTCAACTCTATGCCATCTTCTTCCTAATTCCCTGCTCCCCTTACCTTATCACCAATCTGGCCCTGACAAACCCCAGTCTTGGATCATTCCCACAATCTACTGCATTTTTTCCTACTCACACTGCTGAACAAAGTTGGAGAAAATCACGAAACTAATAACTGGGCAAACAACAGATTTATGTTACATAACCAACTGGGCCCTCACTGCCGAAAGGCAATCTTTCTCCATTTCCCTAATTAACTATCCCACTCATCACAGTGGCTCTTCAAATCTTTTCATCCTTTCTCAAACCTCCCCCAGATTTGCCTCCCCCCATTCTATTGTTGACAGCCTTCCCTCATATTTCATTGAAAATGAGGTTATTTGCCATGAGTTTCCTCTTCTCTCATCCTCCTCATGTCATATCACTCAGATGCCTTCTACCATTATCTCCTTCACCCTTCTCACATGATGAGGTGACCCTGCTCCTTGCCAAGGCAAACCCCTTTATATGCATAAATTATATGATCCCATCCTATTTTCTCCAGCAGATTGCTTCCTCCATCAACCCAAACGTCTCCCCTTGCCTGTCTGCCTTCAAACATTCCCATGCTATAGCTCTCTTCCCTTTCATGATTGAACTCCTTGGGAAGGCCATCTACAATGAATGTCTCCACATCCTTTCCTCTCCTTAACTCCCTACAATCTGGTTCCACCCTCCTCATTCACCTGCAACTTCTTTTTTTCCCCTTGTACTCTGTAAGTCCCTAACACCGGCCTCCTTTCTGTTCCCCAAACAAGATGTTTCTACCTCCTAACTCATAGGTTTTTTTAAACTTAAAGCTTTTTTACTGGCTATCTGCCCTGTCTGGAATGCTCTCCATCCTTCCCTCTGCCTCCTGATTCCCTTGGTTTCCTTCAGGACCCAGCTAAAACCCCACCTTCTACAGTAAGCCTTTCCTGATACCCACTGTTACCCCCATACTACTGTAGTAGGGCCCCAATCACCTAACATAAAGGCACCTCTAAGGCAGCTTGTCTGGTATGGCTAGCTCTTCCAAGACAGAGGCACTCCTTGTGCCCTTCCACATGAGTGGGTATGACCCCTTTTGATTGGCTCCCATACCTGGAACAGGTGTATTTAAAACTGGAATGACTGAGATAGTCACTGTTTTCTCTTGCACTATTCCTATTCTTTTCTAACCCCTCTTTTCTGCTAAGGTCCAGTGCAGACCCCATGAATAGAACTAAGAAAGGAAAGTTAAAAGAGAAGAATGACTTTTTCTGGCTCTCTCTTTATCTCAGTTCAGAGAAATAGGAAGAGGAGAGCTTATTTCTATCCTGCATCATTGATCCTCAGTTCAGATACTGTACTAGTGATCTTCAACAGTTCAAAGTCATAGCAAATTGGAGGCAGAATTCCAGGCAGGAGGGGACAGCCAGACAGAACAGCAGAGAAGTCTGGAGAAACCTGGGACATGAGCCCAACATAGATTTTGGATTTGAAACTGTGACTATGCTCTATAGGAACTGAGTTAAATTGTTGATTGAATCCTCTCCCCTTCTCAGATTGGTGGAAGGGGAAGCAGGGACTATGCTCCCCACAGTGTTATGGGGTAAGTTTCTATATTTGATTACACATTTTGAAGTAAATATTTTTTTACAAAAGCTATTTACAAAATGGAACTGGGGTCGGGACCATTCTTGGGCCTTTGTGGGTAGAACATCATCAGTTGAGGCTGGAGTCATTGGTAAAAAGCCTACATATCCCCAATTCCTTTTAAAATTACTGAAGAATCCTGGGGGAACTGAAAACTGAGTGGATGCCCATCAGTTGGAGAATGGCTGAATAAGTATGGTATATGATATATGAATATACGGTATATGAACACAATGAAATATTATTGCTCTTTAAAAAATGAACAGCTGATTTCAGAAAGGCCTGGGGAGACTCACATGAGCTAATGTAGAGTAAAACCAAGAGAACACTGTACACAGCAACAAGAAATTATAAAATGATCAATTCTAATGGATGTGGTTCTTTTCAATAATGAGGTGATTCAGGTTAGTTCCAATGGCTGTGTGAGGAAGAGTCCCAGAAAGGGGATTGTGGAGACTGAATGTGGATCACAACATAGTATTTTTACTTTTGTTGTTGTTTGCTTGCATTTTGGTTTTTTCTCATTTTTTTCCTTTTTGATCTGATTTTTCTTGTGCAGCATGATAATTATGGAAATATATTTAGAAGAATTATACATGTTTAACATATATTGGATTACTAGCTGTCTGGGAGAGGGGGTGAAGGGAAAGGAGAGAAAAAAATCTGGAAAACAAAGTTTTGCAAGGGTGAATGTTGAAAATTATCTATGCATGTGTTTTGAAAAGAAAAAGATTAAAAATAAAATTAAAAAACACAAAAATGTGTGGAGACTGTGGATAAAAGCTTAGCATTTTCATCTTTTTTTTTTGGTGGTGTTTTTTTGTGGTGCTACTTCATAAGGTTGATGTGAGGTTCAAACAAGTTAACATGAAAATCACTTTGCTTAAAGCTCAATATAAACACTAGTTGTTATTATTCCTAAAACATTGCTTTCATCCCTTTCCCTGCTTCTCCCTCTTCTCCCTCCACTCACCTCTTATTTCTGCCCACAATCTGCCAGACTCATTCTCACCTCCACATCTTGGCACAAGCAGTTCCCTCTTCCTCCCCATCCACATCCTCCCCATCCTCACTGAAGTTAAATCTCTTTTAGAAAGGTTTCTCAGATCATTCCAGTCCTAGGACTTTATCTCTTCCTTACCCTGTAGTTCTTAGAATTTCCATGCCAGAAGCACACATTGCCCTGTCTGGTTCTGTTTCTGCTTTACCTTCCCAAATAGAACGGGAAATTCCATGAGAACAGACATCTTTTTTCTTTCTATCTCTTCCACACAGTATCACCCAGGAAAGATCCAAGACCATCCCAAAAGACTCATGATGGAAAATGCTATCCACATCCAGAGAAAGAACTATGGAGTCTGACTGCAGATTGAAGTATAAATTTGGAACTCAAAATCTTACAGAAATCAATGTTGAAAATTATTTTTGCATGTAGTTGAAAAAAAATATTGAGTGGAAAAAAGAAAGATCTGCTGAACTCATTTGCTTTCATAATAAATTTCCATTCTTAGATTTCAAACTCCTGAGCCCCTGAGAATAGTTTTGCCAGGATTCTCAATGTCACTCAAATGATGTCTGACAATACTATGTGGCCTGAGGGAAGGTCACTTCCCCTTGGGATTTTATTTATTTATTTTTTTGCACCACACTTGTGATTTCATTAGTAGAGGGAATTCCCATTGAAATTCTGGACCTGTGTTGCAAATTATCTTCTTAATGAGTTGTCTGGGGCACTTCATAATTAACAGTCAGAAAGTGTCAGAGGCAAAATCTGAATCCAGAATTTCCTAATTCGGAGATCAGTTCTCTCTCTCTCTATTTATACATCTCCCTCACATATCTGTAGAGGTATTACTTATAAATAGCACTTTTACATAAATTGCCCTATAATGTCCCCAAACAGAAAATGATGCTTGAGAAAGCACTTTTAAAGTTTTCCAAAGAAAAAATAAAAAGCATTATTAAAGGAGGATGAGGATGAAAAAGCAGCTTTCGATTGGTATGGAACCAGAGGAACCTTCTCACCTGGCAGACTTGAGGGAGAGCTGAGATTTCACATTGACTATCTTCAGTTTAAAGGACAACAGAATGGGGTAATGTGTGTGGGGGGGGGAACAATGTGTAGGAAACAGGAGATCTAAGTCTTTAGTCCTACCTCTGCCACTAAGTGCCTGACTTTGGGCAAGTCATTATATCACCTTGGGCCTCAGTTTCTTGATCTATAAAATCAGGGAGTACTGATGTCCCAAGTTTTAGGGTTCTTCTCAGCTCTGGCATTCCATGTCCTCTACTACTTCCTGAAGCTACCATCCCATTCTTCTCCCAAGGTTTATTCTTCTCTAAAATAAAGGGACATGAGCTCTAAGATCTCTTACAGAACCTAAACCCCCACGAATCCCTTCTGAGTTATTCTGCTTACAATCTTTTGCCTTTTTCTGAAATTTTCCTAGGTGAGATATATATTGTTTGGATAACTGAGTATGGAATTTGAAAAATATTTCTAGTGCATCTATGAGACCATGAGAAATGGTTCTGAAGACACTGGGACATTTCTTTATATTTAGGGAATTTCATTTTTCAAGAATAAGTATTATGAATTCAAACATGACTCTTGGACATTGTCCCTCTCCTGGCTGTAGCTGGACACTAATGTAGTTGGCGCACTGCTGCTGTCTAGTGGTCATAAAGAAGGGCAACAATTAATGGCTTCCTAGTCTAGAACTGGAACCTAGAGTTGAAATATCAGGGATTTTTAAACTTTTTGTGCTATAAACCCCTTTTGGCAGTTTGGTGAAGTCTAATTTTATATGTATAAAAATACATAGGATTACAAAGGAAAGTATATTTTGAAAGATAACAAAATATTTTTTTTAAAAACAAGTCCATGAAATGAGTGGATGCCCATCAATTGGACAATGGCTGAATAAGTTATAGTATATGAAAATAATGGAATATTATGTTCTATAAAAATGATGAGCAGGATGATTTTAGAAAAATCTAGAAAAGATTTACATGAACTGATGTTGAGTGAAGCAAGCAGAACCAGGAAAACATTGTACAGAGCAACAAGAAGATTGTGAGATGATCAACTGTGATAGACTTGATTCTTCTCAGCAATTCAGTCATGCAAGGCAATTCCAATAAACATTGGTTGGAAAATGCCATCCGCATCCAGTGAGAACTAAGGAGACTGAATGTGGATCAGTGTATCCTATTTTCACCTTTTTTTCTTCTTTTTTTCTTGTGATTTTTCCCTTTTCTGATTTTTCTCTTCCAACATGACATAAGGAAATATGTAAAAAAAAAATGAATGTACATGTATAACCTAAAAAAAAATTAAATTAAATAAATAAATTAATGAACAGCAAGTTGAGAACTCTCAGATTCTAATCTAACTGTCTAGCCTCTGAGGACCTACAAAGACCAGCATTCAAGACTACCAGTACACAGCTCTCATTGTTAAGCTCTTCCTCATTCTTTCTCCATCTTTGCCTTCCAAATGAAGATGTAATTCTGGGGTTTCTTTTGTTCTGTGATTATTTCACAAGAGTCTGCAGGGAAGGAAATTAAGCCAACAGGGATGATGCAAGCTGATAAGAGTTAAGAACTAGAAGGTCCCAGAGTTTGAAGGGACTCATCATATATTAAATGCCTAATATGTAGCAGGCACTTTGCTAAATGTTTGTATTCAAAGAAAGGCAAAACCGTCTCTGTCCTCATTAAGCTTACATTCTATGTGAACAGTCTGGATACTCAAAATATATACAGAAGGCACTAGCATCAGGGGGTCCTGGGGAAGACTCCTCAAGAAAGTAGGATTTTAGCTCAGACCTGAAGCCAGGGAAACCAGAGAGCGGAGGGGACAAATCTGCTCCCTCAGTCCCATGACAACCCCAAGAAGGGGTCCTGGTCCTGCAGCAGCCTGCCAGGTCAGTGCTAGTTTTCCAAGTTCATTTTACCAGGGAAAGCTCTCTAAGGCTCACTCTCTGTTTCTCTGTCTCTCTTTCTGTCTCTGTCTGTCTGTCTCTCTCTCACACACGCACACACACATATGTTGTTAAGCATCTGTTGTATATGGTTTGGTTTGGGGGATGGGGTGAGAAAGTATGTTCTGTTCTGGGGAAATAAAAAGATGAGGAATAGTTCTTGCCCTTGGGGAGCTTACCATCTTATCAGTAGCTATTCTCAACAAGGACCAAAAGGGCATCACTCAGGTAGAGACAAGTGACTTAGCACGGAGTGCAGACTCCAAGGGCCTGGAATGGGGCTCCCTGGGGTAGGGTCTGGGTCAGGCGCTCATTTGGAGATAACGTCACTGCCTCTCATCCACCAAGATCAGAGCTCAAGGGGACCCTGGGATCCAATTCTCCGCTGTGACAAAGTTAGCTGCGTTCCCCAAAGCCACGAGGTACCTAGCAGGGCGGGGATTCCACAAGTTCTCTAGCAGGATCGCAGACAGGAGGACCTGAGGTTCAATTTCCTGTGGCTACTATTTATTTGTATGGCCTTGGGTAAACCATTAACTCTCCGTTTCCTCGTGTGTAAATAAGAAGAGGTTTGGGCTGGACGAGAAAACTGTGTGTCTGACTCGCTCTCTCATACTGTCCATGGGGTTTTCTTGGCGAAGATGAAGATACTAGTTAAGAGAAAGCTGGCCTCCAAGTTTTACTCACTGGCAGACTGTGTTCCTAAATCACTCAATCTCTCAGGGCTCTAGACAGCTCTAAGATTCTAATGTTGGTAGAGAGATTTTCCTCATCTAGAAGTAACCTGGCCAACACAAGCACAGGACCAGTTTTCATCTCCATCTCCAAGGGCCTTTGAGTTCTAAAATGCTGTGATGCTGTGATTCCTCCTAATGTAGGACAATAGATTTAGGGCTGGAAGAGGCCTTGGAGGTTACCTAATCTGAAGCACTTTACAGATGATCTATGGTCAAGCAAGGATGGGGAATTTTATTGTCAACAATATGCCAAGGATCTTGATTCTATCTTTGTTCCTCTTTTCTTTTATTTATTTATTTATTTTTTAAAGCTTTTTATCTGTATAACATATGTATGGGTAGTTCCCCAGCACTGATCTTTACAAAGCTTTCCATTACAAATTTTACCCCCAGTCCCCTCCCTCCCCTAGATGGCAGGAAGTCCACTACATGTTAATAATGTTGAAATACTTGACAAGTTGTGCAAGAAAAATCCTATCTACAAGAAAAAAAAAAGAAAATCAGAGAAAGGAAACACAATGCAAGCAAACCTCAATAGAGAGCATGAAAATGTTACATTGCGGTCCATATTTCATATCCCTTTCTCTGGGTGTACATGGCTTTCTTCAGTGAACAATTGGAACTGGTTTGAGACAATTCTTTGTTGCAGAGAGCCATGTCCATCAGAACTGATCATCATATAATACTGTTGTTGCTGTGTATGATGATCTCCTGGGTCTGCTCGTTTCACTCAGCATCAGTTCATGCAAGTCCCTCCAGACCTCTCTGAAATCATCCTGCTGGTCGTTTCTTACAGAGCAATAATATTCCATAACATTCACATACCATAATTTATTCAGTCACTCTCCAATTGATGGGCATCCATTCAGTTTCTAGTTTCTAGCCACTACAAAAAAGGCTGCCACAAACATTCTTGCACATGTGGGGCTCTTTCCCTCCTCTAAGATTTCTTTGGGATATAGGCCCAATAGAAACACTGCTGGGTCAAAGGGTATGCACAGCTTCATAACTTTTTGAGCATAGCTCCAAATTGCTCTCCAGAATGGTTGGATCAGTTCACAGTTCCACCAACAATGTATTAGTGTCCCAGTTTTCCCACATCCCCTTCAACATTCATCGTTATCTTTTCCTGTCATTTTAGCCAATCTGACAGGTGTGTAGTGGTACCTCAGGGTTGTCTTAATTTGCATTTCTCTGATCAATAGTGATTTGGAGTAACTTTTCATATGACTAGAGATGGGTTTAATTTCATCATCTGAAAATTGTCTGTTCATATCCCTTAACAACTTATCTATTGAAGGGTGGCTTGAATTCTTCTATATATGAGAGAATTCTCTATATATTTTAGAATGAGGCCTTTATCAGGACCATTAAATGTAAAGATGATTTCCCAATTTGATGCTTCCCTCCTAATCTCGTCTGCATTAGTTTTATTTGTACAGAAACTTTTTAACTTAATATAATCAAAATTATCTATCTGGTGTTCAATTAGGAGTTCCAGATCTTCTTTGGACATAAATTTATTCCATCTCCACAGGTCTGAGAGGTAAACTATATTACATTCCTCTAATTTGCTTACAATATCACTCTTTATATTTAGATCATGAACCCATTTAGATCTTATCTTGGTATGTGGTGTTAGGTGTGGGTCAAGCCCTAATTACTTCCACACTAGTTTCCAATTTTCCCAGCAGTTTTTGCCGAATAGTGAGTACTTATCCCAAAAGCTGGGGTCTTTGGATTTATCAAACACTAAATTGTTAAAGTTATTGCCTAGATTGTCCTGATAATCTATCCTATGCCACTGATAGATTGCTCTATTTCTCAGCCAGTACCAAACGGTTTTGATGACCGCTGCTTTATAATATAGTTTTAGATCTGGTACAGCAAGGCCACCTTCATCTGCCTTTTTTTCATTAATCCCCTTGAAATCCTTGACCTTTTATTTTTCCAAATGAACTTTGCTACTATTTTTTTCTAGATCTATAAAATAATTTCTTGGGAGTTTGATTGGTATGGCACTAAATAAGTAAATTAGTTTGGGTAGTATTGTCATTTTTATTATATTTGCTCGGCCTACCCATGAGCACTTAATGTTTTTCCAATTGACTAGGTCTGACTTTATTTGTGTGGAAAATGTTTTGTAGTTTAGTTCATGTGGTTTCTGACTTTTCCTTGGCAGATAGATTCCCAAATATTTTATGTTATCATCCGTTATTTTGAATGGAATTTCTTTTTGTATCTCTTGCTGCTGAATTTTGTTGGTAATATATAAAAATGCTGATGATTTATGTGGATTAATTTTGAATCCTGCAACTTTGCTAAAGTTGTGAATTGTTTCTAGTAGTTTTTTAGTTGAGTCTCTAGGGTTCTCTAAGTATACCATCATGTCATCTGCAAAGAGTGATAATTTGGTTTCCTCATTACCTATTCTAATTCCTTTTATCTCTTTTTCTTCTCTTATTGCTAAAGCTAACATTTCTAATACAATATTAAATAGTAATGGTGACAATCTAGATTGTTTCTTGTTCACTAACAGTAGCTATCTATTTGTGCATTGTTTTATTCTCCTCCCCTTCCGTATTTTGAATGGTCCCCCCATTTTAAGTAGAGTGGGGTTGAAGTCAGATAGGGAAGAGAATCTTGGCTCTTCTTCAAGATAATGGGACTTCTAAAATGCCCACGCTAATCTCCCCTATTAGATCCTGATTCCCTAGGAGAACAAAGTCTCCTGGCCTATCCATAGCACTTAATCCACAATCAGAGCTCGAGTCACCACTCAAAGGTGTGTCAAGACTGCTCAACTCTGTCCACAAGCCACCTCCTGAGCTGGTACATTTTGCAAAATAAAAGCTATTATATCCTTGAACTATTTTATTATTCTTCTCGAGGGTGAAAAGTATTAGACAATGTAGAGCATCCATTAAGAAACAGGCTAAGGTGAAAGGCAAGCTCTAAAAGAGTGGGGAAAAGGTGAGGTCTGGTACAAAAAAGCCTAGAGGCTTTTTCTGTTCAATATTTTTATTTGGGATTTAGATAAAGACATGATTAACAAGTAGGCAAATACATGGCTGACACAAAACTAGGAGGCAGAGCTAACAGCTATGACACAAGGGGAAAGACCTCACCAGATATCTGTGAAAAGGACCTGAGGATTTTACTGGACTGGACCGTGAGTGTGATGGAGTTACTAAAATGCTCGTATATTACTTTTTATATTACTGATACTTTTTGTTTTCTTTTGCTTTGCTTAAAGTACCACAGTCATTTCCCAAATGTACTTCTCTATAAGCACAACTGTCCAACACCAAGGCTGTTTTTAATAGCAAGCATAAGCAATATTCCACATTTGCAGTTCTCACCTCTGCACCAGGAGGGAAATGTGTTTTGTCTGTTCTTTGAAATTAATTGCATTTGAGTTCAACTGCTTTTATTAACTATGTACACTGTTCTTTTGATTCTGCTGTTTTCATTTTATATCGGTTCATACAAATTTCTTAATTCCACAATCTTTGCCATTACTTATGGATCACTATTACTGCACAATTTGTTAGCCAGTCCACAAACAATGGACATCTGGGGGGTGGTTTGCCATCACAAAAGTTCACATGGCATTTTAAAAGCATATCCAGAATAAGGTGATCAGGAAGCATATGGGATTATAAAATTGCATGTCCTATCACCTTCAGATGACTAGAACCTGTTCAGATTCATCATCTATTCAATCAGTATTTATAAGTTATCATTTTTTGCTCTGAAACTCTCTCTGATCATCCACAATTAATCATACGACATCATAGCAATATAAGAAGACATTTACTTAAAATAGAATGCAAGCTATACTAGCAACCTAAAGCTTAAGTATAGCAAATATTCTCACCACCCACTTTCTAAACTATAACTTCCCAAAGTTCTAGAGCAGGGCTTCTTAAACTTTTTCCACTTACAATCCCTTTTTACCTGAGAAATATGCAACCCCGGGTATACTGGTATATAAAATAGGTATACAAATCAACCATTTACTGATAATAAATCATAATTTCACAACCTCCAAGTTCAGTTAAAAGACTCCATATGTGTCACAAGCCACAGTTTTAAGAAACTTTAGAAAATGTAGATTGGGAGTCCTCTATGTTTTATTTCTCACAATGACCTAAAAGCCTGGTACCAAAAATCAAAGGAACAGGAAAACAGGTTTTTGAATATATTAAAGAAACCTAATGGAAGAAAAAAGAGATGTTAACAACTTGTCCAGTGAGTCAACATAGGAGGTCAAGGGCTTAAAAATCAAGACATCTCATTATGGATCTGCAAAATACATCAGGCCTTGCAGTTTCTCAGTATGGAAGCTACAAAGAGAAGAAAAGTGTCCCGATTCCACTATCATCGTCTCTTCTTTAGCAACCTCATCAAATCTTCTCTCTTCTCATCTCTTGCTAAACCTATGTGGAGATCACCAAATCACCTTTGGATGGCCCTTTCATCTGTCTTTTGAGGAATAGTAGGAGAAACTAGAGATAGTTAGCCTGACATAACAACACATGGGGAACAATGGCCATTTCCAAATATCTGAAAACCTCTCATGTGAAGGAGAAATTAATATGATGTGTGGCAAAAGTAGGACATTAGTTGGAATAATGGGGAGTCAAATTTTCGCCTAATATAATATCTAAAAATTAGAGGTCTTCAGATATGGAACAGATTTACCTTATTAGTGAGCTCCCATCAATAACAAGTGATGCTCCTGAAAAGTAGACATCTATGCCATAGAAAGAAGGCATGCCATCAATTGGAGAGTGGCTGAATAAATTATGGTATATGAATGTTATGGAATATTATTGTTCTGTAAGAAATGACCAGCAGGATGACTTCAGAGAGGCCTGGAGAGACTTGCATGAACTGATACTGAGTGAAATCAGCAGAACCAGGAGAACATTATACACAGCAACAAGACTATACGATGATCAATTCTGATGGACATGGTTCTCTTCAACAATGATGTGATTCAAACCAGTTCCTATTGTTCAGCAATGAAGATAGTCATATACATCTAGAGAGAGGCCTGAGGGAACTGAGTGTGGACCACAACACAACATTTTAACGCTTTCTGTGAATATTTATATGCATTTTGTTTTCCTTCTTAGTTTTTTTTCCTTCTCTCTTTCCAGATCTGATGTTTCTTGTGCAGTAAGATAACTGTATAGATATATACACATATATTGGATTTGTTATATAATTTATCCTATTTAGCATGTATTAGATTACCTATCATGTAGGGGTGGGGGGTGGGGGGAAGGAGGGGAAAAGCTTGGGAAAAAAAGTTTTTTGCAAAAGTCAATGTAGAAAAATCACTCGTATGTTTTGTAAATAAAAAGTTTTTAATTAAAAAAAAGAAGGCATGTATTGGTAAAGGTTGGGGACTTATATTGAAAAGATCAAAATTATTACCTCAAATTTACTAATGTTATGCTGTGTATAATTTTATATAAATTTATATATTATAATTTCATGTATTTTATAATTTTTGCTGTATTAATTTTATAACTGAGTCTGCATCTGCCTTTCTTTGTCCTTGAGTTGAGCTCAGGAATTTAATTTCAGAATTAGTTAAGAGTTACAAGTTAACTTGGTACCACCCAAAATATATATGTTATCTGTCTTTGCCTGTTCATGTGCTATTAAGGGAGTTTTTATTTCTTCCAAGAAGACAATTCTAGTAGTTTCGATCCCCTGGAAAAGATTACCAGATGCAAATATGTGATGATGATTTTGATAAGCCCTTCTCAATTAATCAACATTTACTCAGTTTATTGCTATTTGATTGGTATCAGCAATTATATTGGTGAATTAGATAGAAAAGGATTAATTTTAAGTTGTCACATATGTTATTGCTATTAGGATAAGAGTTACATATATCTGGATCTAATAACCTCTCTTATATTAGTGATATTAATGTTATGTATAAGTGATATCATTTTAGGTTGTAAGATAAAATCATGTGACTGTTACAGAGATTTATATTACATTTACCTTGGAGCTTGTTATAGCCTCGACACCCCTTCCCGCTATGAATCATTATCACTGCTATCTAATGATAATTCTTCTTGCCCACCACTTCCTTAACTCCTAGGATACTGATGACCAAAACATCAGATGTTTGATTTCTTAGGAAAACCCTTCCTGAGGTGGTAGGTGGAATGCCTTTATGGGGGAAAAACCTGCAACATCTGGGATTCTATGAAATACAGGTAACCAAACAGGAAAACAAATACAGGTCCAAAGATACCAAACTACATCCAGCTTTCCTCTCCTTCCAGAACACATATTTTAAGATGAATTGGTCATTTCCCTTCACATTTCCTGTCATACCTACTTCAGCAATTAGTTCCTCCTCATTGATGAAAATATGATCCAGAGAAGCAGCTCCCCTCATTGGACTTTCCATTTCTTGAGGACAAAAATTACAAAGACTAAAATTTAGCCTTTAATTATAAAACA
Organism: Myrmecobius fasciatus; assembly: GCA_023553655.1. Taxonomy (NCBI): domain Eukaryota; kingdom Metazoa; phylum Chordata; class Mammalia; order Dasyuromorphia; family Myrmecobiidae; genus Myrmecobius; species Myrmecobius fasciatus. Next base: position 235,897 of record JAJPUD010001333.1, read on the forward strand.
GCCATTCATACCATAATGGCAGTGCTGTGATACAAGGATGCATCAGGGAATGAACAGTGAGCTGTAGAAACTATTTGCCTCAACCTGGTCTGGCCCCAGCCAATAATGCTTTGCTTTCTGTCAACCTCTCAGTCTTCCCAACTCCTCTCTTGCTGGTAGTGTGGCAGTGATTACATTCTCATAAGAATTTTCTTTAGAGTCAGAAAGGCAGAACAAAATGCTTGACAGGGAAAAAAAAAAAACCCAGCTCTGCTCTGCACAAGCTGCCTGAGCTCCACCGAAAGGTTCCCTAGCAATGAGAGCTTTCCAAGAGTGGCCATGGATGGTCTGGTTTGGTATTTTGTGGAGGGAATTCCTATTGGGGTTTAAAGATCCCTTATGGCTCTGAAATCCTGTGATATTTTTGAGTAAGGAGACTCAATTTCTAATTCCTGCTCTGTCATTAACTTGTTATATTAGGTTGCTATGATTTCTTCATCTATAAGTCTCTTCCAACATTGTAAGTCTCAGATTGTGGAAACAATTAAGGCAACTGTCTTTAGCCATTCTCCATAATTTGCTATAGGGTAGGGACAACACTGGATCTGAGAATGACCAAGATGGTACTCAGTTGCTGTGGAATCTGTCCCTTCCACTCCCTGAACCTAACTTTCCTTACTTGTAAAGGGTGTGGATTGGACTAGACAACCTCTAAGTTCACTTTCAGCTCAGATTTCAATGACTCTATATACGCCATGTTTGTTTAAACTGTGTATTTATAAGAGGAAGTGATATTCTGGGGAGGGCCAAGCAATAGAAATCCTGGGCATTGAGAAGGCCAGTTAGTAGGACAACAATTCTGACTGTCTCAGAGTCTTTTCCAGTTTTCCGATGTTTTAGGGTGATAAGGTTGCTGCTAGTCTAAGCTTTGGATCTGTGAAAAGTTACTACATTTAAGTTCATCTAATTGCTTAGATAAAAAAAGAAGTGGACCCAGTGATGTCCTTGGATGACCATTACTTTTAGTATTTAAGTTCCTCACTAATAATAGGGTCTGCAAACATAAGCCCCTAATTCAGTGTTTACAAAAAGTTTATTTATTCTTTTCCCAAATTTTAAGCATCTCCATTTGTTCTATGTATGTAAATAAAGCCAAAGAAAACACTTTACATTTGATGGACAAGTTCAATGACCACAGTTCAAGTACATCATTTCAAATGCACTCATCATTTCAGAAAAAAGAAAATCTTTGGTGTTAAAAGAAATAGAAAAATCCAAGCATTTACAGATCCTAGTACTAAACATGAAGTAAAACAAATGCAATGGTTTTTAGGGTACAAAGTTAAATTAGGTTTATATCCTGGGTATTAGAAAAATAAATCAAATACATAAAAAATCAAAATACAAAAAAATGACAGATTGTTTCCTTCAAAACTATTTCAGAAAAGGGTAAAAAAGGTTGCTAAGAAAGCAATCAAGTTTCAAAGAAACACAGGTCAGATATATTAATTCACAAGTTTATGCTGAATCCATTCTGTACCTGAAATAAAAAAGGGCAGAGAAATAATCTCTTTAAACAAATGAACCTGTACTCTCAGATGGACTTCCTGATGCTGGTCATTTCCAGATTTTACTGGCACACCTTTTTAGGTTGATTTGCTGCCAAACACCATCTCCCTGTGAGAGATTTTTTCATATATATTTCTGAATGGATGCTTAAGTTTTTAAAAAGTCATCAAAATATTCAACTTTTGTCAAATAGTGGAAGATTCAGTTCTATAAACTTTTGGGGAAAATAAAGAAGGGAAATAATTTTCCCTGTGAGAAGTTTAATAAATTAAATAACAAACTTCTAAAAAAATGTCTCTTTTTCTGCAATATGCAGTGATTATAGAAATTTAAATTGACAAAGATATTTTAAGTGCTTTCTTGAAAAATGTCCAATTGTAAAATCCTGGCTCTGCTACATAATGGTGACCATTTAACCCTGGAAAAACTTAACACTCTAATCATCAGTTTCTTTTATCTGTAATTAGATTTTTTAAAAAATCCAAAAGCCTTTCTATCACAAAATCTAAGAAAATCTGATGATGCCAAAAAGTGGAACTATCTGAAATATAAATGGCATAAGTTCAGCAAAAAAAAAAGAAAGAAAAAACACTGAACTTGGTAGTTAGAAGACCTGGACTCAAGTCCAGACTCAATACTTACTAGTCATATTATCTTGGACAAAAACCTTTCATTCCTTTGAGTTTTTTCAACTGAAAATGGAGAATCATACTTCTATTGTCTATACTTCACAAAGTTGTTTCAAGGGAAATACTCTGTAAACCTTAAAATGGAATAAAAATGTGAACTACCATTATTATGAAAAATCTTAGGCTACAGAAAGTAGCCACTAGGACATGGTCTCCAAACTTTTCTCTCTATTTTGGCTCATTCTATTTTTTTTCAGGACATTTGGCCTTATGAGAAATCTAGGGACAACATGTCCAAATGTCCATCAATGTTTACTTGATGCTTAAGGAATGGGAACAGGAACACTATTTTGTTTTAATTTTTATTGAAAAACCTTACTAAAATCGAAGTCCATTCTCCTTGGTACCACACTCCTACACAGGATTTACTCTGAGAAGCTGTATAACACTTTTTGTGCTTTGCAAAACATTTTCACATATATGATAGCCCTATACAAGTATCATCATCTCCAGTTCCTAAATAAAAGACTCAGTTTCCTCATCTTTCATATGAGGATATTGGCCTAGATATTCTTTAAGGCCCTTTTCAGTCTCAAAGACATCCTATGATTTAAGGGTGTCTTCCAGGAATGAATTTTGAAACTAGGTCCTATGACTCCAAATCTAGCACTCTACACTAACCCTTCCTTACTCTGCTCTCTCTCTCTTTTGGGGGAGAAAAGTAGAGAGGAGTTTTAAACTAAGAGCACCTCTTTAAAAAATATCCACTGTTATTAAAATTCTGAGGCACAGAAAACAGTTCAATTAATTAAGAGCACCAGTTATTTCATATGGTTACTGCTTAGGTACTAATAGAGTCCACTCCCAGAATTTAAGGACTAAGTAAAATAAAATGAACAAACAACAACAGAAAAACTATTGGACAAGAAAACAAGCTTCTTTTCCATCATATTCATAAAAATATGTTAATCTCATAGCTTTTTTTGGGCTGATTTCAAATATGCATTTTGAGTATCATCTTCACAGGAATCAGTTTTATATTTTTTTAAAAATATATCTTCACTAAATAAAATTGTGCTAATTTAACTCACCTAAAATATAGTTATGGATCATTTGCTGTTGTATTTCAGTTGGCAGCTAAGCAGTGCAATGGATATAGCACTGAGCCTAGAGTCAGGAAGACTCATTTTCCTGAATTCAAATTTGGCATCAGACTTACCAGCTATATGACCTCACTTCACCCTGCACAAGTCACTTTACCCTGTTTGCCTCAGTTTTCTCATCTGTAAAATGAGCTGGAGAAGGAAATGGCAATCACTACAGTATCTTTGCCAAAAAAAAACCCCAAACAAACAAAACCAAGTGGGGTTACAAAGAGTCAGACATGATTGAAAAACAACTAAAACAATATTTCAATTATGTAACATTTGTTCTTAGCTCCCAACAGCAGTTAGCTAACATGTTTGGACTCTGCTTGCCAATGTATTGTCTTTCCAGTGTAGAGAATTCTATGATCATCACTATATAGTACTTAGAAGTTCTAGGAAAAAAGTCCAAATATGAATCCAAGGCTCTTGAGTGACACTCCATTCCACAGCCTTATAAAATTCTAAAAAGTCACTGACAACAGACAGGAAGGTTACATTTTGACCCTTGCTGGTCTCCTACCTTTTCATACTAATCAGGTTCATCTTCTTTATTCAAACTCCTCAGTAATTTTATGCTTTAGCATTTTTGCCAGAAAGTCTTTGGTCACTTTTTAGAAGGATTTTGCATATCTCCTTTAACTTCATTCAGCTGTTTTTTGAAATGTTCGCCTTTCACCACTTCCTTTGAGGGCCCAAAAAATGTCTTTTTGACTTTAGCCTCAAGGACTCTTAAAAATGTATTTTTCAGGTAAAACAAGAAGGTTGGTAACATTTTAATCCACTGCCTTGACAAATCTCATTAAACTAAACTTAATATGCAGCAGGGATAAGAGAAATTTTTATGACTGATTAGTGTCCACATTTTTTCTTTCCTGAAATCAGTTCTTTGAAGCCAGTGTTGTTTAATATGCTGGTTGAAATTCTCTCTTCTATGTATGTGTCTGTCTCTTCATCCCAAATAACAAAGCAGAACCTAGTAAACTCAAGTTATAATCCTAGTAGAAGATAATTTCCCTCTAGATCCTTAGAAATATATCATTACTTTCCTTATGTAATGCTTCTCAAGAGAAATGTCCTGGTGTTTTGAACGTGTTCTAGTGCCCTCCTGCAGGAGAGTCTAGTCTTTTTGCCTCAAAGTTTAGCTTCAATTTTGGATGAGTTAAGATCACCAATGAGGAAGGACATTTCAGACTTCTTGAGTTACTAGAGGAAGCAAAAATGGAAAAGTTACTTCCAAGGGGTGCTGATCTCTTATATCTTGGCAGGCTGAGCCTCATCACTATCTGGTCCATTTTCTTCATCCAAATTCCAACTGTTGGGTGGTTCAAGTATAGGCAAATTTTCACTGTATAAATCAAGTCTTGAGAGCTAATGGTATGTTTGGATACTGCATAAGTTTATGTTTAGATTTGGGGGTCATCTCTGATTTATTTACTAAGCAAAAGAAACCAGCAATCTGTTGAAATTTTTTTTCTCCCCAAATTATAGGAATTTCAAATGAGTCATAACAAGATCTATGTATCTAGTCATTTAGTGATCTCACACAAATGACAGAGCACAGGTAAGGAGGTCAAGTCTTGTTCATTTCACCAACCAATAACGTCTATTCATGTTTTTCCTGACCAGAGAAATAAAGTCTTATCTCTAGCATTTAAAAGTTAGTTCGCCACACACTTAGAAAACATTCAGATGACTGACAAATTGGAATTTCTTGAATGCACACCAATCCCTATAAAATAGATTGAGAAAATCAGAAACAATAGTGATGTCTACCAAATGACAGTGAACACCCAACTCACAGAAGTCTGCTATATGTTAAGAGTTTCACTGTATAACTAAATCTATATGAGAAACTCAACTGCCCTATACACTTTCACTTCCCCCATCAATCAAACCATGTTTTATTAATCCTGACATCTCATGTTTCTATACAAAATCATTTTGCTTGATAACAATGAGCATACTACTGTTATTTTTGAATTCAGCATCAGAAAATACATATAAAACATCAAAAAATTTCCATTTGAGAAAACATGAATTAAACAGTGGAATAAACACAAAATGGATAAATTTATTAGCCACCCACTAAATTAATTTATACAGATAATATTTGTTGATGAGGCTAAGAGTCCCAAAACTACCTTAGTGAGACATTTATCTGAAGGATAAATAAGGAAAAATAAATTAGGACCTAGGATCTAGTCAAACTCATTGTAATATTCAGGACAATGATGCCCTAAGAGAAAGGCAAGGTCTACATAGATTCTGGAAAAGAGGAAAACCAAAAAGTTCTCTCAGTTCTAATCCAGAACTCTCCAGGGGAGAAGGTATTCTACCAACCAGCAAAAGCATTCAGTCTACAATGCAGTAGACTAGAAACAAAAAGAATGTTTCCAGCTATTAGAGTTTGAAGACAATATGTCCTTTAATATTTTCTAATGTCTCTTGGTTTGGGTTCTGACTAGTCAAGTTCTATTATTAACTTGGTTTTCTTAATAGATGCTATTAATCACTTCAGTCACTTAACTTAGTAGCTTCCTATGGTAATTTAACAAATTTATATACTGGTTAATAATTCAATCATCTCTTGTGAGTTTGGTTAAATTGGAGTTATTGCCTGATCAAGTTGGAGGGGGGGGAAGGGAAATGACAGATGATGATGATGTTAAATTCCTAAATCTATAGAGCTCAACAGTGGACTATGTAGAGACAATAGTGGGAATGCTGCCCCATCTGTATAACCAAATATATTGGCTCCAAGTGGAGCTTCACTCCAACCACTTTAATTTGTTGTGACAGGTAGATTTCAGACACAAAAAGTTTTATTAATTGAACTATGCCCATGTGATTTTAATTCATCTCTCTGCATGTTTTATCTATTGCATCTCTTCTCACTTGATATTATACTATGATCCTTAGTCAAAATAATTTATCTAACTCAGTTATTGGCCAACTAGAGATGTCTAGTAAGCAATTCCTGAACTATCATACCCTCGTGCTTAGCATAGTGCTTGACATTAATAAGTGCTTAATAAATGCTTTTCCAATCATCCAGACCTATCCATCTCAAAGTGCTTAAAATGAGTAGGTCACAGATTAGCCTTGCATATTAGTACAAATAGTTGAAAATAAGTATTAGCTTACCCAAAACTTCTTAACTAATTCTCTCACTATCATGTAATCAAGATGTTTAAAAAATTAAAATCAATATCCCTAAACACTAGGAAAGCTCATATTTTTCTCATGTCAGATGATTATTAAAAGTAAATTTGGGATATACCATTACTAATTAGCACTGGAAACTTTAAATTTATATTTTCCGGGAATCTAATTACCTTATGTTTTTTAGACTGTAATTAAAACTCCATTTCATAAATTATTCTGGTGATTATTAGAAAGGAAATACTTTTAAGAACTATCTACAGGCTGTTTTAAAAACATCAACTATCATATTTTGACTAATTCAAGAGAATTAAGAAATTAATATGAATAAATAAAAAATAAGTAGTTCTTCTGAGGCCAACATCCAATTTCCAAAAGTAATATCTCTGCCTCTACCAAATAATTGCATAGCACAGCAACAAAAAGAAAACAATCTTTCAGTTCTTGATTTGATTATTCCAGTGCAAAATAGTCCCATTTTTGTTCCTAAACAATATTTTACAAATATGTTCCTGCTCAAGAGGCAAGGCTTGGAGTCTGAAGGTCTGGGTTCACAAACAGGCTCCAACACTTCCAAGCTGTGTGACTCTGGACAAATCACTTCACCTCCAGGTCTCAGTTTCCTTCTCTGTAAAATGAAGAAGTTGGATATGATGGCATTCCATTTCCCTCTAAAATCCTATGATTTGTAAATCAGGATAACAATTCTTGCACTACCCCTCACTGGGTTACTGAAAGGCCTTTGTAAACTTTGAAGCTCTATAGAAATGCAAGTCACTGTTACTTTTACAAATAAGACAAAGAGGAGTGGGAGAGCTGTACTTCTGCTCCGCATCCACCTGGGTGGGCTGTGCGGGACACATGGGTGTTCTCTGCTTCCCTTCTGCTCCATGGGTGAGGATGAAGGCCGGATCTTCAGTTTTTTTGTCCACAAAACTCAAGCTGTTGCGGGGAGGCCAGACCAGCCAGGACAGCCGGGAAGCTCCAGGGCCTCTCAGCCTTAGGGCTCCGGGATTTCAGACGCCGTCCTCCTGCACCTTGTCTCGCAGCTGTCTTGTCAGTATTTGATGGGAAGACAGAAAAGCCACTCCTATGTGGAAGAGGATTTGCCAGAGGTTCCTTAGTCCGTGCAGGTAAATGTTGCTCAGACAGATGAAGACCAGGATGATGGCCACCTTCAGCAACCTCGTGGAGCTGTAGAACAGGTACAGGTAACACTGCAACAACAGAAGCAAATTAATCCTATGAGCAAAAATGCAATGGTCAAATGAAGAGGTAAAGCTCAATGCTCACAGATTCCCTTTTGAAAAATAAAAGCTTATGCTGAGATACTACAGGGCAGCTAGGAGTCAGGAGGTTCTAAGTTCAAGTCAGCGCCCAGGCACTTCCTGGCTGTGTGACTCTGGGCAAGTCACCTGACCTGGTTTGCCTCCATTTCATCATCTATCAAATGAGCTGGAGAAGATGGCAAACCTTCCAATACCTTTGCCAAGAAAACTGAAAGGGGGGCAGCTAGGTGGCGCAGTGGATAGAGCACCAGCCCTGAAGTCAGGAGGACCTGAGTTCAAATCTGGTCTCAGACACTTAACATTCCCTAGCTGTGTGACCCTGGGCAAGTCACTTAACCCCAATTGCCTCAGCAAAAAGAAAAAAAAAAAAAAAAAAAAAAAGAAAACTGAAAGGAAGAGCCAGACACAGCTGAAACAGCTCCACAACATAGCAACATTCTGATATGGCATTTTACAATTTACAAGCTACACAAAGGAATAAAACTTGAAATTTAAGAAAATAAAATTCTCCCAAAAGCTGAGAAAATTACAAATGCATGTATATGCATGCACATAGGATGGATCTCCAGTGGCTATAGCTCATGACGACTATAGATCAAATAGCTGGACACCCCCCTTCTTCAGTGTCTCCTGCCACATCTTCTGGCCAAAAGAAATCTGCCCTAACAGCTAGCACACATGAACTGGTCCATCCTGAGGGCTTACGTCTCTGCCAGTCACCATAACTAAGAACATGACTATCAATTCAATAAGAAGGGGATCACCTCCTAGGCACCAAGCAACAGGAGGCTGAGCCTCTGACCCCGCTGGCTTGGGCCCTATGACCCAGGAGGGATAGGACACCAGGGATCACACCAACTGACTTGAGATAATTAGAAACTTTAATTGAAACTAAATGTCTTTAATTATAAAGGATTAGACCAGATGGGTCCTAAGGTGCCTTCTAGATCTAAATCTGTCATCCTATGATCCTAATAACATAGTTTTATTCCTGTGTTCTACACACATGGCTTGCTGATCAGATAGGCCATTACTGGAAACCAGGGATCCATCCTGTTATAAGGCAAGAGCACTACCTTCAGTGATCTGCAAAGCTGTCAGCAAGGAAAAGACACAGGATGGTAGGTTGTAACTCAACATACAAAGAACTTGAGGATAGGAATTGCTTTGAGCTTTGTTTTTGCATTCCTAGCACCTAGCACAATGCATTAAACATATGAAACAAGCACTTACCGGCTTTCTGACATTGGGCTGCTGAGTGAAGTACTGAACTCTTCATCACTGGAAGTGTCCAGCAGAGATGCTGATCACTTCTCATGGAGTGATGATCTCAGGGGATGAACTCATATCTACATCTGAACTACTTTAAGATTTACTAAATGCCTTCCACACAACCCTATGTTTCGTGACTAGTGTGGGAAGTCAGAGGAAAAACTCTTAAAAATCCTTTCCAACTCAGATTCCAGAAGTCTGAAATTTTCACCACCACATCACAGATTTTCATGAGCCACTTTTATAAATAATTAAGAAGCTTCTGATTTCTTGGAAGTTGTATCCTGAGTTTATGTTTCTTGTAACTCTATTTTTTTTTTTTTTGCTTTTTGCTGAGGCAATTGGGGTTAAGTGACTTGCCCAAGGTCACACAGCTAGGGAATATTAAGTGTTTGAGACCAGATTTGAACTCAGGTCCTCCTGACTTCAGGGCTGGTGCTCTATCTATTGCACCACCTAGCTGCCCCTCCTACAACTCTAAAAACAAACCTCTCACAGTTGTGGTATCCTTGAGCCTATTTTTTTAAATGTTGAGAAAGAGAGCATGTTTCTGGGTCTCCCCTTTTTACAAATAAGGAGTGACCCTGTCTGGTCTCAATTGACATTATCTAAAAGTTGATAAGATGGTCTCAAATGGGAATAAATCAGTACTTCTTTCTTTCAAAAGACAGTACACACTCCAGAGGTAAAGAAAATTTAATCTTAATTTACTTCCATGTTGAGGCCTTAGCTTGGTGTCAAACAGAAGTTGTTACAGACACCTCTATTTTTTTGTTAACATATTTACATCTTATGATTCAAGATGTAATAAAGTGATCCAAAGGAGACTTAGGTTATCTCAAAAATCATGTAAACAAAAATTCTCCAAATTATAATAGGAGAAAACTGAGGATCAGAAAGAGAAAGAAACTCCTTTAAGTTTACACAGAGCTAGCTGGTGGTAGCGCTCAGACCCAAGCTTTTAAGTCTCCTAGGTTTTCTAGTCTGATACTCTTTACTCTCCATCCCTACCCCCACTAACGCATATATATACACACAACTTTCATTTGGATGATTATTTAAGTAAGGATTTTTTAATGGAGGAAGAATTTGGATAATACACCAAAATGAATAAATAGAAGTCCCAATTGCATATGCTTTATCATTGAAATACTAAAACTTAATTAGCTATAAAATTCAAAGTCAGACATAATTGATCAAATTCTCTTAAGAAAGAAGCCACAGGTAACTGTGCCTCAATCCGTAGCTACAGAATTCATTAAAAGTAGGACAGTGTCCAGAATTGTACTACGTAAACAAATTCTGAAGGGAAATAGCATTGTAAATACAGGATGTTGAATCAGGAAGTTTACTGCAAACATCTGTATAGCTAAAGTAATGAGCTGATTTTAATTAATTACAGAAGAAAATAGTATTGCTACCTTGTTGGTCCAAAATAGGCCCCTAAAAAACCAGTTACTGCTCTCCAAATGAGATAACTTTGAAATTATATAAACATACACATATATACCCTGAAAAATAATTATATAGTTAATATATATATATATATGTAAAATCTGGTTGTAAAAGATTTTTAATGCCAATAAACGTTATATTAATTTTTTTCATTACTGTTTTCATCTTCTTGGTCACTTATTGTCATGTTCTTACTATGACAAGATAATACATTTTGTACAAATCAGATTTTTTTTGGGGGGGGAGATAAACAATGGGGGAAAAGGAAGAAATATGTGGTCCATATTTCTTTCTTTCTTTTTTTGCTTTTTTGCTGAGGCAATTGAGGTTAAGTGACTTGCCCAGGGTCACACAACTAGGAAATGTTAAGTGTCTGAGACCAGATTTGAACTCAGGTCCTCCTGACTTCAGGGCTGGTGCTCTATCCACTGCACCACCTACCTTCCCTATCCATATTTCAAAAGAAAGAGATTATTAGTCACATAATATATAATTTTACCATCTGAGTTTGTAATATTATTAAAAATTATATTTCTAGCCCATATATACCAAAATAAAATGATTATTTTATCTACATTTAGCAAGAGAAATTCCAATTAAGAAATTGGTCAGATACAACTTGGTAAAAAATATTTAAACTAAACTATATTGGCTATTTGGTCACAAAAAGCTAGGTAAACACTTGGCAAGCATTGGAATTTGTATAAATTTGCAGTTTCCCTCTGTATTATAAATGTAGTACTTTAATTCATACATGGAATAAATTCACAGGACTCAAGAGGACTTAGTTTCCTTGTCGAATTTGAAGGAGTAAAATGAGATGATCTTTACAACCTCTTGCAATTCTAAATATATGGTCCTCTGCCTTTATAGCTGTCATAGACTGTTGAAGACTCATAGATTTAGAGGTAAATGGGAACTTGGAAGTCATCTGATCCATTCCATCATTATGCTGATAAAGAAATTGAGGCTCAGAGAAGAAACATGACCTATTCCAAATCATTACTGCAATGTAATTCCGGCAAAGCTGGAACCTGAAAGCTGTTCAAAACTAGTCCTCAGAAGTCATCTAAGAAACCCTTTCAGGCCTTTAGCAGTTAAGTGATTTACTTAACTGATTTACTAAGTGACTTTATCACTAAAAATGATCCATAATTTTTTTGCACGTGCAGAAAATGGTCACTAGGTATCAAAGGCACTTTAAAGTAATAATATTTACTTTAAATTTAAATGTAAAGCTAATAACATTAGCTTTAAGGTGTTCTATAACAGACAGACCTTCACCATTGGGAAGAAAGGATCAGTAGAAATTTTATTATAACTTGGCTCATTCCATAGAGACTTAAGAGCTCACTGGTTGTAAGTAGCTGGCTTATCTGAAGGATGAACTAAAAGAACCCTAAGTTCCTGCTGTGTTTCTTTATGTTTGTTTCATTATCTTAAAAGAATAAAAAAAATTACCTAAAATTAAAACAGCAATTTCTAAGATTAATTTCCCTATCTAATTCAGTATCGTGGTTTCTAAACCGAATGACAAAATTTTTATTTTCTGAGACTCAAATTATGTATAATTATGTAACTAAACAATGAGTATAAAGCAAAATGTCACACAGAATAGGCCAGGTAAGAATATTTCCTCAACTCTAAGCTTCCTGCCTGATTAGTAATTATCTAGCCTTGGCTCTGCTGTCTCATTTAGGGCAAGCAGCAATCTCTCTAGGATGGCCCTATTTCCTCATGAGTAAAATGAGGGGAGTAGGCTAGATGATATTTAAGATTCCTTCTGGGTCTGATATTCTATGGTTTAAAATTCCAGTGAAAATATTATGACATAAAACAAGTACCTAATAGTTTGTTGAAACTTCAAACAAAACCAACAAAATATGCAAGTTTAAACCGCCAATCAAAATTGAACAAGAACTCACCTGAAAAATGCAGGCTACAAAAGGGATAAGAAATGCCATTATGCTCCCAATAGTCTCAGGATCATCCTAAATAAGATATAACATAAAATATTTAAAAATGAGACACAAAGAAAAAGAGAAGTCAAGTAAAAGACACATAAGACTAATCTGATCAGGCTGGATATGGCTCAAAAATGTAGACCAGCTGCTACCAACCACCCAACTTTCATTTCCTTCCAGGCAAACTCCCTGGACCAGTCAAGTAGCCTGGGCCTTCTCAAATCTCCCTCTGGGCTCTCTCCTCCTAACATAAGTAGCACGTGCCTTTCATTTCAAAATGAAATACCTGATGAGTTTAAGTAAACTCAGTACCTGAGAGTTGGCTACAAAGCTCTATTTCAGCATACAAATTAGAACGTAACCAACACACTTCATTGTATTCAGCTAAATGTAATGCTCTGTTGCTTTTGACTATGGACATTTGCTTCTAGTTTTTTAAAATAAGTCTTTATAGATATTTTCCACTTTTTGCACTGTCACACTATCTCACATATCTCTCTTGCTACATCTCCCAGAGAGCCATTCCATAGAACAAACAGTATTTTTAGAAAGAAAAAAAAATCTGCACAACTGAGCAATATTTTGAAAAAGTCAAAAAATACAATGTAATGTGTAAAACCTGTGGAACTTCCATGAAAGCATAGGTTGGGGGTGTCTTCTCATCTCTCTTCATCTGAGTCCCACCTCATCTTTATAATCATTTTTATTTTTGATTTTTTGTGTGTTGTTGTTCCTTCCCTTTTGGTGTATAGTTGTAGTTACTGTGTGGAGGCAGCTAAATGGCTCAGACCTGGAGTCAGGAAGACTTGAGTTCAAATCTGTCTCAGACACTTAGTAGCTGGGTGACGACCCTGGTTAAGTCACTTCACCTCTGCTTTAATCCCCCGGAGTAGGAAATGACAAACTACTACAGCATCTTAACCAAGAAAGCCCCAAGACCAGAGTGGTCCACAGAGTCATGAGGTGTCCGACATGTTTTCTTGGTTCTGCCTGCTTCACTCTGCACTGGATGTCCCCATGTTTTTCTGCATTCATCATACACACCATTTCTTACAGCACAGTAATATTCCATTACATCTATGTACCATCTATGTATTTGTTCAGGCATTCCCCAGTTAATGTATATATGCTTTTTGTTTCCAATTCTTTGCTATCATAAAAGTTGTTATAAGTATTTTGGAGGACATGTAAACTTTCTTCTAATAGATGGCTTCTTTGGGGTATAAGCCCAATAATGAAATCTCTGGTTCAAAAAATATGGACATTTTTTGTCACTGTATTTGTATAATTCCAAATTACTTTCCAAAATGGTTCTTTATGTCATAGCTCTACCAACAATGTATTAATGTGCTTATTATTCCATATCCCTTCCAACACTGACCATTTTTTTTTGTTATTGTTTTCACTTTTTGGCAAGGCAACTGGAATTAAATGATTTGTTCAGGATCTCACAGCTAGTAAGCGTCAAGTGACTAAGGTCACATTTGAACTAAGAACCTCCTAATTCCGGGGCCAGTGCTGTATCCAACTCTGCCAGTTAGCTGCCCTTCCAACATTAACTAATCCAATTTTTAATAATTTTTGCCAATTTGCAGGATGTGTGGTAAAATCTCCAAGTTGGTTTGATTTGCATTTCTTATTATTACTGTTTTAAAGCATTCTTTTATATGGTTGTGGATTCTCCACAATTCTTCTTTTGAGAACTATTTGTTCATGTCTTTTGAACATTTATCTATATTGGGGAATTATTATATAAAAATTATTTATAAATCTTGGAAACCAAACCCTTATTAGAGATATTTGATACAATATTTTTGCTATTCAACCCTTTTCCTTCTTATCTTAGGTGTATTAATTTTATTTCAGTAGAAACTTTTCAGTTTTAAATAGTCAAAGGTTATCTATTATATCTTGTGTAATTGCCTCTTTATTTTACTTGATTAAGAATATTTCTATCCAAAGAAATTTCTCTTCTGATTTCTTTATAGTATGATCTTTAGAATTAAGGTCATATATCCAATTAGAATGTATTATGGATTATGTGGTGTTTGTCTAAGCCTAATTTCTACTAAACTGTTTTTAATTTTTCATAGTTTTCTTTTGAAATCATCAAATGAGGTTTTTTCCTAAGTAATTTGTGGTTTTAAGTTGCTGAGTTCTTTTATTTCTGATTCTCCTTTGTCTTGTTTGTTTCACTGAGCTATTTTTTCCCCAAGGCAATTGGGGTTAAGTGACTTGCCCAAGGTCACACAGCTAGGAAGTATTAAGTGTCTGAGACCAGATTTGAACTCAGGTCCTCCTGATTTCAGGCTCTATCTACTGTGCCACCTAGCTGGCCCCTGAGCTATCCATTTTTAAATCTAATACTAGATGGTTTTGATGACTGCTGTATATAATATAGTTTGAGATCCGGAAGTACTATTACCCCTTCATTTTTGTTTCTTTTCATTATTTTCCTTGACATTCTAGATCTTTTGCTTTTCCAAAAGAACTCTATTACTATGTTTATCAAGTTCTATAAAATATTCCCCTAGATTGGCATAGAATTAAAAGTGTGAATTAATTTTGGTAGTATTATCATTTTTATTACATTGGTATGGCTTGGCCATGAGCACTGAATAGTCCTTCAGTTATTTTGTTCTCTATTTTTTTTTCTTTATTAAAGCTTTTTATTTGTAAAACATAGGTATGGGTAATTCTTCAACATTAACTCTTACAAAGCTTTCTGTTACAAATTTTCCTCCCTAGTCCCCACCCTTCCCCTAGATGGCAGGATATCCACTACGTGTTAATTATGTTAAAATACTTGACAAATCGAATATATGTATACATATTCCCACACTTATCATTGTTGTGCAAGAAAAATCGTATCTACAAGAAAGAAAAATCACATAAAGGAAACACAATGCAAGCAAACATCAATCAAGAGTATGAAAATGTTATGTTGTGGTCCACATTTCACATCCCTCTCTCTGGGTGTATATGGCTTTCTTCACTGAACAACTGGAACTGGTTTGAAACATTTCATTGTTGAAGAGAGCCATGTCCATCAGAATTGATCATCATATAGTATTGTTGTTGCCATGTATAATGATCTCCTGGTTCTGCTCATTTCACTCAGCATCAGTTCATGTAAGTCTCTCTAGGCCTCTCTGAAATCGTCCTGCTGGTCGTTTCTTATAGAACAATAATATTCCATAACATTCATATACCATAATTTATTCAGCCATTCTTCAGTTGAAGGGCATCTATTCAGTTTCCAGTTTCTAGCCACTACAAAAAGGGCTGCCACAAACATTCTTGCACAGGTGGAGCCCTTTCCTTCCTTTAACATCTCTTTGGGATATAAGCCCAATAGAAACACTGCTGGGGGCGGGGGGTGGGGGGTGAGGGCAGGTAGATGGCGCAGTGGATAGAGAACCAGCGTTGAAGTCAGGAAGACCTAAGTTCAAATCTGATCTTACTACACTTACCACTTCCTAGCTGTGTGACCTTGGGCAAGTCACTTAACCCCAATTGCCTCAACAAAAAAAAAAAAAAAAAGAAGAAGAAGAAGAAGCTGGGCTTCAGACAATGAAACACTGCTGGGTCAAAGGGTATGCACAGTTTGATAACTTTTTGGGCATAGTTCCAAATTGCTCTCCAGAATGGTTGGATCTATTCACAGTTCCACCAACAATGTATCAGTGTCCCAGGTTTTCCACATCCACTCTAACATTGGTCATTATCTTTTCCTGTCATTTTAGCCAATCTGACAGGTGTGTAGTGGTACCTCAGAGTTGTCTTAATTTGCATTTCTCTGATCAATAGTGATTTGGAACACCTTTTCATATGACTAGAGATGGTTTTAATTTCATCATCTGAAAATTGTCTGTTCATATCCTTTGACCATTTATCGATTGGAGAATGGCTTGAATTCTTATAAATATGAGACAATTCTCTATATATTTTAGAAATGAGGCCTTTATCAGAACCATTAAATATAAAGATGATTTCCCAATTTATTGCTTCCCTTCTAATCTTGTCTGCATTCGTTTTGTTTGTATAAAAACTTTTTAACCTAATATAGTCAAAATTATCTATCTGGTGTTCAATTAAGAGTTCCAGTTCTTCTTTGGACATAAATTTATTCCTTCTCCACAGGTCTGAGAGGTAAACTATACTATGTTGCTCTAATTTACTTACAATATCACTCTTTATATCTAGATCTTGAACCCATTTAGATCTTATCTTGGTATGTGGTGTTAGGTGTGGGTCAAGCCCTAATTTCTTCCACACTAGTTTCCAATTTTCCCAGCAGTTTTTGTGGAAGTACTTATCCCAAAAGCTGGGGTTGTTCTCTATTTTTTAAGAAGCACTTTGTAATTGAATCTATAAAATACCTATCCAGATATTTTATGCACTTTGTAGTCATTTGGAATGGAATATCCCTTTCTATTATTGCTTCTTGAGTTTTGCTATGACTATGCAGAAAAGACTGCTAATTTTTGAGGATCTGTTTTATAGCTGAAATTTTACTAAAGACATTAAACCAATTAGTATCCTAGAACATCAACTCTACGACTTTCCAAATAAACTACCATATCATCAGCAAATAGATATCATTTTATAATAATCTCATTCTCAGAACAATACCAAATATTGCAGATGTCAAGGAGGACCCAACCTCATGATAGCATCTTTACCGCACTATGATCCTGATTATCTGGCCCACCATCGAGGTATAATTTCCTCCAGTTATCTTTTTTTTTTTCTATTTGTCACAAAATCTCCTCCCTAGATCTATGTCTTCCTACATCCCCAGTTACCAGTTGGCCCAAAAGTCTGAACTTCCTACCCCCTGCCAAAGAGAATAAGTAGACTTTTCAAGCACCAAACTTCCCAGGCCACATCCATCATAAAGAATCATCTCCCTTCACCCATAGGAACATTTCAAAAGAAACCCCTTCCATCACCAAAGCAAGGTCTTCTTCCTTCCCCTCCAACATTTCAGCACTTTTTCTCTTCCTTCTTCACTCCCCTGTAGGCCCTTCTCTTTCTGAAACCTGAAGGGTCACATTCCCATCATTGCTGATTTTTGACTTGACTCCCATACATCACGCATTCCTCTCTAACCTTTGACTTTTTTTGTGCCTTCCTAAATTGTACTGTGCTCCCACAAAAGAACACTGATTCACCCCTAGGCAAGGTATTGCCAGATCCTGTTCATAATACCCTATATTTGCCTCTTCACTGTTCCTTCCACCAGACTTTCACCTAACATCTCTGTCTCCTTATGTGTATTTAGAAAGAGGTTTCTTATTGGTTTCTCTGCTGTTGTCCTTGGAGGCTGCATTCATTGGCTCCTTCTGCATTTATGTTGTCTGGAGTGCTCAAGAAGCAAATAATCTTTTCAGTTCTGTTTTTCCCCAAAAAATATTTTAATTGTTTATTATTGATCATTCATCTTTTTTCATGAATTTTGCAGAATGAGTCACCCTGAGTTCCATTGCTTTTCAGAACACATATATTCTATTCTCTCTTACTTTTTTTAGTAGATACAATATGGTCCTTCATTATTAAAATTTCCTTTCCTTTGTAATGGAAGATCTTTCTCTTGATTGATTACAGAACTTATTTCTAAACGGAATTGTCAAATTTAACCTCTATGTGCCTGGAGATTGCAGCCTTGGATAATTTTTTCCCGTGGAAGTGATCTATGAATTTTTTTGTCTGTGTTCTGAAGTTCTAGGCATTTCTCTTCTATTATTTCCTGCACAATAGTGTGAAGTGTTTTATTTTTTTATGTTTGTTTGAGAGACCCATGATACTTAGGTTGTCTCTACATATCTTATCTTCAAGATCAATATGCCTTGTTTGCATAGTGACAATATCTTTTTAATGTAATTGTTTTACTTATCTTTTGGATTATCTTTTATTTCTGTATATGTGCATTCCTAGTCTATTATCTTCTTTTGTTTCTTAGGTCAAATGTGCAATTGCAGATGCCAGTTTTTCTATTCTGTCCATTATTTTTGCTGTTTGTTCTGCTCTCATAATTCTCATTTCTCTTTTAAACCATTAAGTGACAGCACATTGCTCTCCTCACATTCCACAGAATTCTCTGTTTCGTTAAGTATTGGATAATTTTCCTTTATTTTGCAATGTTTATTCACTGATGCCTGAGTTTGTTTATTAGATCTGGAGGCCATATGTCCTTCTGATGGTATTTTTCCTGTTAATTTATCTGTCTATGTTCAAGATCTTTGAATTTTTTTCTTCCTGAAATTCTTGACACTTTAATCTTTTTTTCCTTCCTTCCCCCCACCCAACACTTCCTGACTTCCTTCCCTCTAACTGTGGTTTCCTTTAGGGGATGGATCTCAAAGCATCTCAGTCTTCTTCCATGATGGGCAATTCAAGTTCACCTGCCTCGGTTGCTGACCTGGATAACTATTCTGAGGGCAGAACTGGTCCTAGCTGGATGCTGTGTACATTCCATTAAGCTTAATAGAATGCTATGTGCTCATCTCTCCTTCCTCCCACCCCAACCTTCACATGGCATTCTGTCCTGATGTCCCGCCTCATCCCCTCAGTTCTCTGGCCCAGACTTTATAGGTCTGGTCTATGAAGACTGGTGCTATGGGAGCTAGAAAGGCTTCTATTCCTGAATAATACAGCCCAGGAAAACTTCTGCAATCTGAAGCTGGGGTCAACATGGTACTAGAAAGGGGGGGGGAAGTTGGAAATTGTTGCAAACTTGTGTCTGGTCTGCTAGTATAGCCTTGCAGCCAGTATCATGGCAGTACAAGAGAGCTACTCAGGGTGAGCTCAGGATCAGGAAGCATAAATTCACGGCCTTTGGGTTTGTTTAGTTTTTTTTTTAACTTTCTTTTGGATTCTGGGTAAGCAAAACCAGAGACAGATGAACTCACTTTATCTTTGGTGCATAATTTCTGTTTCAATGAGGTATGAGAAGTTGTGGAGATTGGGAAACATGTTTAGTCTACCATGTTGTTGCTCAAATGACTCATTTTAAATATTTTGTTAACTGTATTTCAGCATAATTATTTTTCCTTATAATGCTATATATTTTACTTTAGATATTTAATAGCATTATTGAGAAAGGGTACAGGTAATTTTCAGATGAAGAAATCAAAGCTATGTATAGCCATATGAAAAAATGCTCTAAATCACTATTGATTAGAGAAATACAAATTAAAAACAACTCTGAAGTACCACCTTATTACACTCATCTGATCGGCTAATATGACAGAAAAGGAAAAAAAAATGATAAATGTTGAAGAGGATATGCAAAAATTGGGACCTAATGCACTGGTGGAGTTGTGAACTGATTCAACTATTCTGGAAAGCAATTTAGAACTATGCTCAAAGCAATTTAAACTATGCATGCCCTTTGATCCAGAATACCACTATATTTTGTGTGTATATACACATATACATATATATATGTGTGTGTGTGTCATGCATACACACACACACCCCAAAAAAATCATTAAAAAAAAGGGAAAAGGATTCATGTATACAAAAATATTTAGAGTGTCTATTTTAGTAATGTCAAAAAATTGGAAATTGAGAGGATGTTCCTCAGTTGGGGAATGGCTGAGCAAATTGTGGCATATGAATGTAATAGTATATTATTTGCTATAAGAAATGATAAACAGGCAGTTTTCAAAAAAGCCTGAAAAGACTTACATGAATTGATAGTGAGTGAAGTAAGCAGAACCAGGAGGACAAACAACACTGTATGATGATCAACTATGACTGACTTAGCTCTTCTTAGCAATACGATACAATGATCAAAAACAATTCCAAAGACCCATGATGGAAAATGCTATCCACATCCAGAGAAAGAACTGATGGAGTCTGAATGTAGATCAAAACTATTTTCATTTTCTTTTTAGACAGTTGACAAGAATTTATTAAATATTCTCTGTGTACCTCCAACAAAGGCTTGAAATAGGTTGGCATCTACATTAAGTTAAAAGGTGATTATACAAGAGATGTTAGCAGAAGTGACCAGATTTAGAAGTTGTGTGAATATAAGGAAAGAATCAAATCAAAAATTGAGAATGACTCTGGGATTGAGAACCCAGGTGGCTGGAAGGAGAAAGGTACTTCAACAGAAGTACAAAGGTAGAGTAGAAGCAGAGGATAGAATAGTAAAAGAGCAAATTCCATTTGGCACTCCCAACCTTGACACGTTTACCTGAGGATCCAAAAGTCACAGAAAGGATTGCCAAATTTGTTCCATGCAGCAAAGAAACCAATAAAAAGCAGAGAATCTAAGAGATGGAAGGGACAAACCTGATAACTGGTCATTTAGCTTTATTATGAAGAGTTCCAATGAAGGGGATCTACTAATTCTGGAGGTAGATTATTCCATGCTAATTTTTAGGAAATTCTTGCATAGTCAAATGTAAGCATAACTTTTTGCATCTTCTATTGATTATACCTAGTTCTGCCTTCAGCCATCAATTCAAAAAGTCTCCTTAGGATCCCAACAGATTGTCCAAAATCACTTTCATTTTTCTAAGCTATACAAAGTTATTAAAATAAATACTACTTACTTTGAGAGTTTTCTTTTAAAACCTTCATAAATGTTATAGTCCACAGCTATATACAGCCTAATAAATAGACCACATTCTGATGAATTTCTTCTACTGCTAACTATCTTGTCATCCCAAATATGAAGGGAAAAGTTACCTGAAAGGTATGCTCTGCTAGATGAATTCCTCGAATAAGATTCAAAGCAGCACACATGATGTTTAGAATAAGAGAGAGAATCCCCAGAGCTGTCACTGGCTTCATCCGGTAATTTGGAGCTTCATAATTTAAAATAATAATATTAAGTTCCTAATGAAAAGCATTTCTGGTTATACAATGTCTACATAAAGAAAAAGCTAAATAAACCTGCAGACATAATTTAAATTATATTGCAGATACAATTTAAATTATGTTGCAGGCATAATTACAGGTGTATTAATAAAAATGAAGCAATGATTAGGAAGCAAAAAAAAAAGTAGAAAATGAGGGATAGAAAGGATCTAGGCGTCAGGGAGCATTTCTTCTAGCCTTTGCTGCAACATTGGACATCCCCACCTCACCCATAGCTCACCTTGGAGTTATTTTTCCAGGTTTCTGCTGAAAGCAACCCCTTGTGATAATAAAAAGTGCTACAGTTTTATTTTTATATTTGTTGTGGAGTCATACAAGCAATTTAGTTACATAATTTAACACTCAACTCATAAAATATTCTTCTTTATCTGCTGGGTGGGCCTTTCTCTTTCAATATTCTCCCCACCTCCCACAATTAAGGATCTTTTTATTTTCAACATGTTTAGGGATTTTTTTTTTTGCAAAAATAAACATTCAATGTATAAGTTCGTAGAATGGTTAGAACAGTCACTTTATTTTGCTCTTTTAGAAACTCTATGAATTGATTTTCCCCGTAATATGGTATGCCATGATCTTCTTTTCCCTTTTTTATCATCCTTTCTTGTCCTCACATTTACCACAAAATAAAAATCAAATCCATCGCTATTGTTAGTATGTTAGAGTTCCCACTGAGTAATTCAAGGCTTCCCCTATTAGAATTGAACATGCTACCTTTTTAGGATTCTAGCCTTGAGACACAAGAAGCAGAGCCAAAGCACAGTACAATGTCCTAGAAAGAAGGGCTAAGTTTAAACCTTTTGGAATTTGGTTGTATTTGTGTTTCACACAAAATCATAACTACCAGAGGATCCTTTTCTTAAATACCTATTTTTCACACTGAGAGAATATGGCTTAAGAATCAGATTTCTGTATTGCTCCACAACTCAAGTGGCTGCATTTGTAACTTCAAGCAGCAAAAGAGCTCTGTCAATAAAGGGATCAGGCATAATGGCTCATCCAAGAGTTTAAAAGAAATATGGATTTTACTTATACTTTTAGTTAAACCTAAGATAGGCTAAGATTTTTTAATGTCACATGAAAAAATCTGATCCATAAATTTAGAGCAAGAAAATGAAAATAATGGAAACACAGGTAACTGTGATGCATTTTATCAAGATAGAGAAACCAAAATTCTCAAAAGCTGAATAGTTTCTTATATAAGCCAGAAATTATGAAATTACAAATAATTATGTGCTGGACAAATAATAAGGAAATGTTTCATGAATGGCCATGGACAAATAATTCTTTACCCAGAAGCCAACCTACTAATAAGGACCTTGATCATCCTTAATGAGGCTGGTCATTGGATAACTGGCAATCTAGCATCAGAAAAATACTTGAAGTTTTCCAGTTTAAGAGAATCTACCAGAGCTTCACCTCTCCTATATAAGAAGAAACCATGGCTCCTGATTAGCTAATTAGCTTGTTAGTACCAGCTGTGGGACTTGAATCCTGGTTTCCTGATTTAAAATCCAATGTTTTCTACAGTGCTTAATGCTTCCTCTCTTTAATTCTCTTTAATTCCATTTCTAAAATCCATTCTAGGTACATTAGCTATTCACAGTTTCCCAGGGATCAGTGATCTTTACTCAGACAATTTATTCACATGAAAATTTAAATAGCAATAGAATTATTTTTCAATTACATTCTAGAGACAAGGTCAGTCTATTCATTTTACACATAAATAAAACCATTTGGGAAAAAAGCAATGCATATAAAGTATTATTCATCTATTATCACCAAACCCCATCATAGAGTACAGCATTCAGTTCACTTACCATATTCAACCTGCATTGGTGAGTGATAATTGCTCAGCCCATTCATCATTTCTGTATCCTCTAGTCTCAGGACCAGTGGAGGCTGAAGTATCAGTTCTTCCTGAATCTTTTCTAAATGGTTCTTCAGCTGAGAAGAGCTTGCATAGTTAAAATGCCATTTCACTTTCTGAATGACACTATCTGTAAAAAAGCAAACAACAATAAAAAAAGACCAAACCAAATTTAGCAAAATATGGAATAGAATTTTATATAGGTTTAGTATTTTTTATTAGAATTTACAAAATGAGGCTCACATTTCCAATGTGAATACCTACTATATAACAAAATCAAAGAATTTGCATTTGTCACTATTAACCTACTTTATTAGTATATGAATACCAAACTCATGGACAAAGTACTAAAGCATTATGTCCATTATGTGAACTTAGTAAGTAACTGAACATCATATTTATCACTGGCAAAGCAGTCTTGTTAGCATTCAACTTTCTTTCTGCAAGTAGTACTGCTTACCCTCAAGAACTAGCAAAAAAAAAACAAAAAACAATGTGAGAAATAATGTCATCTTCAGTTAAGTGTGAAACTAGGGGAAGAACACATGCAATGTCGAGGGAGGAAGGAGACCACTTGGTCATATCAGCCAAAGCAATGATATTAAGGCACATCATTTTACGGAGCAAAGGAAGAAAGAAAGAAGAGTAATTTAAGGTCTCGCAGGAGAAACCTTAATAAGAGAACTATAAACTACTTAATACCAGCAGAATGTCCCAAATTCCCTTTGACTTTCTTGCTACATAAAAAATTATTTCAGATATAACCTCTAACAATTCCACATACAGATCTATAACAAGGGACATGGCAGACATCCTTACTATATACTCTTCCTTAATCAGACAATATCTAGAGAGCATTGTGTTCAATTATGTACCCCATATTTTGGGTTTTATTTATTTGATAGTTTTCCCCAGTTATATTCAAAACAATTTTTTTAACATTGTTTTTAAGATTTTTGTATTCTAGGTTCTCTCACATCCACAATTAAGAAATAACATGTGAAGTTGTGCAAAACATTTCCATAAAAGTCATTCTTTGAAATAAAACATAGATCTCCCTCTCTCATGGAAATAAAAACCCTCAAAAAATTAAGTTAAAATGAAAGAGAAAAATAAAAATTAAAAATTTGACTCAGTCCTCTCTATATTTGAACAATGAGGTCTTATCAGAAAAACTTGCTTCAAAATTTTTTTTTACAATTACTATTGCTAATTGTATTTCCTCCCATTTATTGTCTCCATCCTTTCACTCTGTCCCTCCTCAAAAGTGTTTTACTACTGAGCACTCCATCCCCCAATATGCCCTCTCTTTTATTACCCTCCTCTTCTTCCCATATCCCATTCCCCTTCTGTTTTCCTGCAGGGTAAATGTACCCCATAATTTGGAAAAGACATTGAGAAGTTATGGTGTATAAAGGGTAGAGTACTCAATATAGCTGGAGGGGTGAACAAAACAATGTGATTTGGATAATAAAGGATAATTCTCTATCTCTTGCCTCCTAAGCCGGTTTACTCCCCAAAATTTGTCCTAGACTCCCTTCTCCAGTCCCATTGATTCAGTTATCATCTCTCTGCAGATAATGCAAAATTTAAGAATCACAGAGTTCTCAGGATTCCCAAGGTCATCTGGTCTAGCCCACACCTGGACAGTCGTCCACAAAAAGTGTTCTTCAAACTTTTGCTTGAAAACTTCCAGTCTAGAGGAACCCATTTTACTTTGGGATAGCTCAACTTTTCCAAAAATTTCTCCCACCTCAATTTCCAATATGCCTCTCTAACCTTCTGCCTATTACCTCCTAATTCTGTCCTCTACAACTAAGTAATATGTGTAATTGCTTTCTCCTTGAGAGATCTTTTTAGCTCTTAGTCTCCCTAAAACTTTCCTTCTCCAGGCTAAACATGCCCAGTTCCATCAACTGAGTCTCACATAACCTCACCATTCTATCTGCCCTCCTCTACATCTTATCCTCTCAGCTGTACCACCCTAGTATTTCTCAAATACATACCCTTTTCACTTTCACAAAGTTACTAGTCTAGCTCATTATTTACATGCCTATCCCTCTATTAGATTAGAAGCATCTTGAGGTAAGGGTCTATTTCATATTTATCTTTATATATATTAAATGTAGAATGAGTTTAACAAAAGATGCAGCTTGTGAAACACAAATATAAGGTAGCTCTTATAATAAATAAATAAGGAGGTTACAAACCAAATTTGAGAAAGGCATATGGTCTGGAAGCCAAGCCTATGCTGGTGTTGTCATAAGAAGCTGTGAACTCCCACCGAAGAGCTTCCAGAAAGCAGAAGGCCATAGCCAAAGGATAACTTCTGGAGCAGATCCCCATGCAAGCTATGACTCCAGAAGAATCAAAACTGAAACAAAAACATCAAAGGTGAATTACAGGAAAGATATACAGATAAGCTCCTACTTATCTTATAGCAAGTGACTTTATTCTGGATCCTACACCTCTCCTCCAAAAGATACATTTCCTTTGTCTTGAATCATTCTACAGTGATATTATGTCTATCCAATTCAAAGATATATTAAGTCCCTACTATGTACAAAGTCCTGGGAGCAACACTGGAAATAAAAAAGAAAAATAATACAGTCCCTGACTTCAAGGAGCTTATAATCTAATAAGAATGGCATTGTCACAATTAAGTAAGAAACAAAGTAGAATATGGTTGGGGCAAAAGAAAAATCCAAATACTCTAGGAAAACTAGAAGAGGGAGAGCTGGAGAATTCAAGAAAATATTAATGTGCCAACAAAAAAGCAGCACCTGTACAGAGCCCGGAAGAGAGAGTCAGCACCTCCAGTCATGGAGAAGCTAGCAAACAGGCTGTGAGTACCTTATGGGCAAAGGTCTAGGTTTTCACTTTCCCAACAATGTTCAGATAATTACAATATAATATACAAACAGTACAATACACATAGCAGACAATTAATTAATAAATGTTGTTTGGATAAATCCAAAAAGGCTTACTAAAACAAGATCTTGAGAGAATTTGCTATTTCAGGCTTATTTCTTAGAATAAGTTTTTAATTACAGCTCTACATTTTTAAAAAAAATTAATATTAGCCATTTTTAATTACTACTAATCATAACTAAAAATTTTACATGCATATATCTTTGCCCAAATTTCTCCACTAAAAAAATAAAATTAATACTCTTTCCCTTTCCACTTCAGAGCAATTCCTAATTTTTCCTGACTTCACTTCTTAGTGTGTATATATACATAAGGGTGTGTGTGTGTGTGTGTGTGTGTGTGAGAGAGAGAGAGTTAGAGAGAGAGAGAGAGAGAGAGAGAGAGAGAGAGAGAGAGAGAGAGAGAGAGAGAGAGAGAGAGAGAGAGAGATTGTTTGGGAGACTGACTCAGAGTGAACATAAATACCAATCATTTCTGGTTTTGGTCAGAAATTCTGAGAGTTTTACCCTCCCAGCTTTATTTATTTAGATTTTTTTTTCACTAGTTAAGAGACCATTTTTTGCTACTGACCTTTAACCACTGAATGGGTACAGCCTCAGTCAAACTGAAACCTATTAAAGACTTTAACTTAAAAAGGCCAAGGTCAGCAACTAGGTGGTGCAGTGGATAGAGCACCAGCCCTGAAGTCAGGAGGACCTGAGTTCAAATTTGGTCTCAGACACTTAACACTTCCTAGTTGTGTGACCCCGGGCAAGTCACTTAACCCCAACTGCCTCAGGGGGGAAAAAAAAAGGCCAAGGTCTCCCAATGCATCCAGAGCTATCTCCAATCATCTTGATCTTTAGATAGGAAAGTGAGCCAGGTGACCTTGAACAGCTTTCCCTCACTTAAATCCAATTCACTTGTATGTCATGGTGTCATCTCCCTGATGTCATATCCCTGAAAGGGATATGAAGAAGGAAGAATAAATAACATCAACAACCACCACATAGAGAAAATTGGAGTTAACCTCTTCCTCTTAGTCAGTAAATAGCTGCTCAGTCACTAGACTTTTGGTTTTAAATGTTTTTCCACTGTATGTATTTTGTTTGCATTAAAATTAACATAAAACCCAAGGTATAGTTGACTTAATTAGTTGTTCCAAGTTAAAAAAAAATCAAATATTCTTAAGATAAAACCCATAATGATGTTATACACCAAAATAAGAATATCTTCTAAAACAAATAATTTAAAATTCAGCAACTAAGAAATCAAAGGACCTATTACTCTCCACACTGGATTAGGGGATTCCTACTCCATTTAGAACAGGAGACACAGAAAATTAACTACAATCTCAACCAGAAAAAGTGTTCAAAACTGTTGACACAATTTTGGCCTAAGCCAAAGCTTCCATGATAGAGAAGCTTTGACTCTTATGGCAAGCATGGCAAGGTAGTATGACTTTTTTGCCCTATTTGTGAGATTACAAACATGGCTTTAAAAATCTCTCAAAAAATATACTACATTTCCACAAGATAGGAGTGTTACTGCATGAGAAAGAACCTTTCTTTTGATCCATAAAATGAGATATAGTATTTCTGACCTTATAAACCTCAAAGTTAGGATAATTTTTCTGTAAAAATGAGGAAATGGATTTAATTTTAAAAGCAGATTAAATAGATTGTGTGTGCTTATGTGTGCATATGTATTTTTAACTAAATTAGCTTGTGTTTTTTATAACATGTTGAAGCATGGCAACTTCCAATATCTTCTGATGCCAAAAAACATACTAAGTCATTACAGACCTGGAAAAGTAAAATTAAGCTCTTCTTTCCTTATACCAAAAAGTTTACTTTACAAGAAACCCAAAACTCAGAAAACAGACAGTAATTACTGAAGTCAGGAGGAAGACCTGGGTTGATTTCCTGCCCAGGCCCAAGGCTCTAAGCCACCTCACCTCTCAGTGCTCTGAGGACAACTCTTAAGACTTTAAAATGTGGAGCCTGTACACACCTGCCTTGGTGGAGGAAGCATTCTCACAGCAGTGAAATCACAGGTCAAGTCCCTAGTACAAGTTTCTCCAGCTCTGCAGTTAGTAGGTTTAAAAGACTACATATGATATCAGACATCAGAGTCTCCAGTCCGTGATTACTGAGTATTCTGAGACTTGGTTTCCCCAAAGTGTCACATAACCAAATTAACTTTGAGCAGACTAAATTAGGTTGAAAACTTCAGAATGAAAAGAACTTGTCTGAAATATTGAAGCACAGATTCCAACAATTATGAAAACAAAAACAAAAGATTATTTAAATACAGCCTGAAAAGGAGTGGCTACAGAGTCTTGCTGTTCCCTTATCCTCTTCTACTTGCCAGGCACTTGGAAGGCACTTCAGAAATGACTAATAATGCTTACTCCCTATCCAGTTAGGGAAAGAAGATGGAGCTAGAATTACTTCCCATCAGAAGAAAATCAGAAGGATCCTTCAGGGAAGATGTTCTTTAAAAAAATGCCTAGAAACTCTTCTGTTTGCAAATTAAGTATCTGCTTAACAACACTTCTCCTTGCTTTAAAGGCAACAGTAATTTGAGGAGTTCAAAGCTTCAGTGCTGGAACCTAAGAGTAACAGCTAGAGGAACTTTAGTTGTATGGCAATAGTATGGGAATATTGATTGATTAGCAATTAATGCTAATGATTAGACTATGAGAAAAAGCTTCAAAAAAATGTAACAATGAAACATATTGCTATATAATATATCATTTACATGGCATCCGTGAGGGATGAGGCAATGCCAACAAGAGAACTTTCTCTACAATTTAGGGGCTAAAGTTTATTTTTTTTAAATCTATGGTTTTCTTTTTTTCTTTTACTTTTTATTTTCCAAGTTACATATAAAAACAACATTTTTGTAATAAATTTTACATTCATTTTTTTCACATATTTCCTCATGGATCATGTTGAGAGAAAAATCAGGACAAAAGGGAAAAAAACGACAAGAGAGAAAAAAAACACTGAAGAAAAGGAACAGAAAAAGTAAACATATAATGATGAATGTTGGAGGGGATATGGGAGGGCTGGGACACTGATGCATTGTTGGTGGAGCTGTGAACGGATACAGCCATTCTGGAGAACAATTTGGAGCTACGCTCAAAAAGTTATCAAACTGTGCATACCCTTTGACCCAGCAGCATTTCTATTGCGCTTATATCCCAAAGAAATCATAAAGGAAGGAAAGGGCCCCACATGTGCAAGAATGTTTGTGGCAGCCCTTTTTGTAGTGGCTAGAAACTGGAAATTGAATAGATGCCCTTCAATTGGAGAATGGCTGAATAAATTATGGTATATGAATGTTATGGAATATTATTGTTCTGTAAGAAATGACCAGCAAGATGATTTCAGAGAGGCTTGGAGAGACTTACATGAACTGATGCTGAGTGAAATGAGCAGAACCAGGAGATCATTATACACGGCAACAAT
>JAJPUD010001333.1:270514-282835 GCA_023553655.1 Myrmecobius fasciatus
TTTGCTTCAAGAAATAATCCCTTCTGTCCAATATATTACCTATCTTAAATTAGGCAGAAGTGAAAGTTTAAGGTAAAAGAAGGAAACACCAACAGACAAGCTTGTTAAATGAATAACCTGAATTTCACATAAAATTCTCTCAAAGAGTCTTGTTTGATTAAGGCACCGAGATGATTCTACCTTTTCATGTAGATTAAGGACAAAGGTTACATAACTGCTACTTTCCTTGCAAAAACTTTCATGCAAAAAAACATGAATCTGGAGTCAGAAGACCTGGCTTAATCCTAAGTGTGTTCCTTACTATGTAACCCTAGACAAATCATTTTCTCTCTGCATCTTAAGGAGAAAAAGGTTATAATATGGCAATTTCCACTTCACAGAACTGGGGAGGAATTTATAAAACTTAAAATTCTATAGATAAAAATGGCTTATTATTACTATTTTAGGGAGTGCAGAGGTCAGGGCTCAGGGTTTGGAGTCAGAAAAACTAAGTCTTGTCTCAGACACTTGTAGTTATGTGACCTGGGCAAATCACTTAAACTTTCTGTGCCTCAGTTTCTAAAATGAGAATAACACTACCAACATTACAAGGTTGTTGTTGTTGATCAAACGGGCTGACATATGTAAAGTGCTTTGCAAATCTCAAGGTTATGTATAAATGCCAGATACTATTATTCTCAAATCAGTGTCAAAACACCAGGGAAAGACTTTTGACATGCCTTGATTAAGATGTGGTAGCTTAAGATGTTTAAATAATATGATTATGGATGAAAGCAAGTTAAGTTTTAATGTGACATAAGCTAATGACTATAACATAAAAAGAATAGTATTAACTTACTGTATACTGAGGTCATGTCCTTCTGCAGTACCTCGACCTGGAAACTGTGTCAAAATTAAGGACAACATTTTTAGCCGCTTTCTGCATTCCAAAAAGTCCTGGTTATGATGAAAATCGGTGGAAGCAGAGAGGGGCAATCCATCTCTCACCCGTACCACACAGGCAAAAAGGATCATGGACATGGTCCAAAAAGGAATTCATGAGGACTCCCTGAAAAAAAAAAAAAGACATCTTAGCAACAAAAATTTTAGAAATGCTATGAATCTTCCACTTCCCTTTAAATTGCTTATAAATTTAATTGTGTGTGGCAATGATGACTCATGAAACTCATACTGGATTATAAACTTTAAATATAGATAACTTTTTCAGTTATGGAAAGCAATATAAAATTTGAGGATTAATTGTGGTGTAACACACCCTTTGAACTCACTTCCCCAATTTCCACAGGAAAGTTGGTTCCTCAGAAGGTTATTTGTTTCTCCTGGGATCTACAATTTTTAGGGGTAGGAGTTGATTTCTAATATGCTGCCTCATGAGCTTCCACAATGTGCTCTCCACAGATCATCAATTAGCCAGTGACAATAATCTTTTAGCAACAGGTATTTACTAAGCTAGCAGGAACAGGCAGAATATCTTCTTTTGGGGGGCAAAAGGGACTAGGATTACAACCCAGAATTACCTACTAGCAAAACTGAGCATAATCTTCAGGAGAGAAAATGGGTATTCAATGAAATAGAGGATTTTCAAGCATTCTTGATGAAAACATCAGAGATGAACAGAAATTTTGACTTTTAAATACAAGACTCTAGAGCATAAAAAGGTAAGCAAGAAAGGGAAATCCTAAGGGACTTAATCAAGTTGGACTGTTTTGCATTCCTACATGGGAAGATGATGCTTGTAACTCCTAAGAACTTTCTCATTATTAGGGCAGTTAAGAGAATGCATATATAGACAGAGGGCACAGGTATTGAGGGTCACAGAGAAATCCCTGGAAAAGGTATAAGACCCTTTTGTCCTTGGAGAATTCTGCTAATCAAGTCTGGCTTGGCTTTTCCATCCACCCTGAACATGGCAGGCCTTCTAAGAAGTCAGGAGATGTGTCTAATCTTGATGACTACTAGTCTCAAGAATCTTTGGAGGAAGGCATGATTACTTACTTCTAAGAACCGTTTCTGGAGAACATCTGCCAGACATCCTATTATCTGTTATCTGATGTATTGACTGTAGCTAGAATACAACACTTAGGCGTTTGTAATCAATTATATAAATTTTAGGAATATTAACCCTGGGGTAATCCTGAATAAATCAGACTCCTGTTTCACCACCCTTCTGAGTCCCACCTCTTCACTCCTTGTCCATGAATCAGGGGACAGGGATAACACCCATTGCTCTCTCATGAGCTCATCTGGACACACAGGTGTTAAAGGACAATATCTAAAAAGGTAAAATTTAGGAGAGGAGAATGTACTATGAGAAGGGGAAAGGGAGAGGTAGAATGGGGTAAATTATCACACAAAAAAGAGGTAAGAAAAAGCTTTTATAGTGGAGGGGGAAAGGAGGAAGGTGAGGGAGAGTGAGTGAACCTTACACTCATCAGAATTTGTTCAAAAAGGGAATAGCATACACACTCAATTGGGTATAGAAATCTATCTTACTCAAGGAGAAAGTAGGAGAGGAAGAGGATAAGAGAAGAGAATGTGTGTGTGTTTATATGTGTGTGTATGTCATAGAAGAGAGGTCATATTGAGGATGATGGTAGTCAGAAGCAAAACATTTTTGAGGAGGAGCAAGATGAAATATGAGAAAGTGAAATAAACAGAAGGGAAATACAATTAGCAAGAATAATTGTGAAATAAAAATTTGAAACAAGTTTCTCTGACAAAAGTCTCATTTCTGAAACATAGAGAACTGAGTCAAATTTATAAAAATAAAAGCTATTCCCCAATTGACAAATGAGCAAAAGATATAAAGTTTTCAAATGAAGTAATCATAGTCATCTATGGTTATATGGAAAAAAATGCTCTAACTCACTACTGATTTGAAAAAATGCAAATTAAAACAACTGTTAAGTATTATTATGTACCTAGAAACTGGACAGAAATAGGACAGAAAAGGAAAATGACAAATGTTGAAGAAAATGGGGGGGGGAATAAGACATTAATCCACTGTTAGTAGAGTTGAAAACTGATTCAATTCAATTATTCTGTAGAATAATTTGGAACTATGCCAAGGGGTGATAAAACCATGAATGCCCTTTGACCTAGCAATACCACTACTAGGTCTATATCCCCAAAGAGATAAAAAAAACCAATAAGGAATAGGTCATATATGCACAAAAAATATTTACAGTAACTCTTTTCTAGGGGCAAAGAATTGGCAATTGAGAGGATGCCCCTCAATTAAGAATTGGCTAAATAAATTGTGCTCTGTGATTATTATGGGATACTATTGTAATATAAGAAATGATGACCAGGATGCTCTCAGAAGAACCTAGAAATACTTTCATGAGATGATACAAAGTGAAATGTACTGTGTACAAAGTAATAGCAATGTTGGAAGATGATCAGCTGTGAATAGCATAACTATTCTCAGTAATACAATAATCCAAGATAACTTTGAGAGACTTATGATGAAAAATGCTATCTATACTCAGCGAAAGAACTGATGGTTATCTGAATACAAAATGAAGCATTTTTTTTTCTTTAGGGATTTTCTTTGGTTTATATTTTCTTTTACAACATAATAAAAATGTTTTGTATGACTATACATTTATAACCTATATCAAATTGCTTGCATTCTCACTGGGGAGGGAAAAGAAGAGGGCACAAAATCTAGAATTCAATGTTTTAAAAACATTAAAAAATGTTTTTACATTTAAATGGAGGAGAAATAAAATACTAAAATAAAAATAATAACAAGCAGAACAAAATATTAATCCGTTAGCCTGGCATACATTTTCTACCTTGTATATACACACAAAGTCCCTGGAGATAGTTGGCTCAAATTTAAGAGAGTTCATATGGCTAAAGTAAGCTTCTAGTTCCTTATAAATTCTTCTCTCCCTTTATGAAATCTTCATGAAATTCTTCCTTGGTGTGTGTAATTCAGTGCTGGATCCCAAGTGAACAAGAGATGGGGCTGGAGGGTATAAATAACCTTGTAGAAAGATCCTTTAAGCTGCTTTTCCTTCATGTTTCTAATTTGTTCTTAGTTCCCAATGGGAAGTTCAAATGATCCAACCTAAGTTAAATTTTTATCCTCTAGCTCCTGCTTCTTAAACTGTGATTCATGATCCCATATGGGATCTTGTTAACTGGATGTGGGGGTTGTGAAATTAAATATCTGGGGTCATGTAAAAATTTCTCAGGTAAAAGGGGGTCATAAGTAGAAAAAATTTTAAGTCCTGTGGAAGGAGGTAAAGGGAAGGAAGGTGAAGAGAGAAAAGACACATTCCTTCTTTCAGGTTTGTTGGGAGCTACTCTACCATTAGCCTGGAATCTGACCTGGCTTTTTGTTTTATTCAAATACCACAGGGTAAGACTTAACCTCTTCAAGCACGCACAAGATATTTTTGGGTGCAGAATCATCTGCTTTCATTATATACCTAGTTTATACCTTTGATTCAATAGTCTTTAGGAACTGTTCACAACTAATTAACAGGTTTAATTAATATCATAACTCAAAGATGCATTTATACCTGATAAAGATATCAGGGAATATATCTCTTTACATTAATTTGCACCAAAAACACAAGACATCCTCTTACAATAATTTAATTGATTAACCAATGAATGCTGCAAAACACTAAATTTAGTGAAGAGGTATAAAACAAATTTGGATTACTCCCCTTAAAATATAATTTCATATGGAATTCAAAAATATCGATAAACATTTATTTAATAAAAATACTACTAAAGTAGTCATCAACAGAAATAAAAAAATTTAAATTAAAATATTATAGACGTATATAAGTAAATCTCATTCTATTACCAAAAAAAAAAAAAAAAAAAGCAAACACCCATCTTAGGCATAGGTTGGTTTGGGCCAAAAGAAGTTTTTAAAATGCCAACACAACTTCCTGGTGTAGAAAGACTTAAGGAATCATTGTCAAGTCTATCTTTAAAGAAGAATTCCCCTTACAGTCTCCCCAACAAGTAGTCAACTATCTTAAAGAACTCTAATGTTAGGGGATTTGATATCTTTAGAGGTAGCCCCTCCCATTTTCTGCATAGCTCTAATTGTTAGGAAGTTCTATCATCCTCCAGTGTACCTGCCTGTAATTTTTTATCCAAAGTCCCTCTCAACTCTAACATTCTGTGATTTTCTAGCCATTTTGATTTCTATTTCTCCCCTTAATCCTATTTCATTCATTGTTGATTTCTAGTACCTCCATCAGAGGCCAGGCTGGAAAAAGTACTCACTTTTTTACTATGTTTTTAGGCACTAAGAGTTAGTTTAAGGTAAATGAAACAAGAACTAACTTGTGTGATTACTGCTGTAACACATTCTATTTATCCGTATTAACCCCAATCCTCCACAAAAGTCCTTAACCATATGTCTTCAGAACTTCAGAGCTGCTCATTTGCAGAATGATGAATTTTAGGGGTCACAGTAACTTTTAAAGAACATTCTGACAAAATCAAAGATTCATAAAGTACTGACATAACCTCATTCACCTTGATAATAAAAGTTAACTTTAGAGATATAATAATATCTACCTTCCTTTAAAAGAAAAATTCTTGAGGCATGTCAACTTTTTTACAAATCAAATCCTCTATTAAACATACTAGAGGAATTTACTATTTATGAATCCTATTATAAGTCATTCCATAATGTAGCAAAACCTTTTGTGAAGTAAATAATCAACTCCATAATTTAAAATTAAGTAGGCTAGTCATCTAAGCTCCTCAGCCTTAAGATTCTAAATATATCTTTTCAGTTTTAAATTTTCATATATATATATATATATACATATATATGTATATTGGGTTTGCTCAAAATCGGGTGAAGTATTTTGTATGAACATTACTGATGCAAGCATATGTTGTATTTTAATTTCAATAACCTACCATGTTAGCCTACCATTAAGCACCTACCATGTTCCAGGCACTATACTAAGCGCTAAGGATACAAATAAGGAGACAGTTCCTGACCTCTGAGAGTTTACAGTCTAATGGGAGAAGCGTATGTATATACATACACCTACTTATATACGTAGATATCTCCAGAGATAAAAACAGATACAGATCAATCCATCTTGACAGTGCTCCAGGTCAGAGCTCCCAAAGGGGCTCAAAGTGGCGAAAAATGGAAGCTAGTCAAGGCTGCTCCAAGAGAAGGGCTGAGAAGCGGTTCCTGAAGACGAACATCTCCAACCTCCCTGAGTAGGGCAGGATGGGGCAATGAGACAAAGAGAAGCGCTAACAGAAAACCTGCCTCTAGTAGAGGGGCTGGCAGGCTGAGGGCTGGTCCTTGCTGGATAATTAAAAGAACAATCCCTTCCCTTGCCCTCCAGTAACAAACACAACGAATAGAGTGCCTTCGGGAAGACGTATCTTCCCGAGTTCAAATCTGTACTCAGACACTTACTAGCTGTGTGACCCCGGGCAACTCACTTCACCTTGTTTCCCTCAGTTTCCCCATCTGTAACATGAGCTGGAGGAGAAAATGGACAACTACTCTAGCATCTCTGCTAAGGGGACCCCAAGCTGGGTCACGAAGAGTCGGGCATGACTGAACAAGTTTGTAGGCGAACATAATTCCTCAATTCCAGATGCCCCTCAGATACACCTCCTTGCCCAACCCAGACCATTCCCCAAGCCCGGAGTGCATCCTTCCAGCTCTTTTCCAGGATCAGCCTTCCCGGACACACATAGACGTCCCCGGGGACAGATGCTCTTTCCAGTCTCTACTCTCTCTGTGTACACGGCATTTCTCCTTCCCCCAGGGATAATGCTTGAGTTCTTTAAGAGAAAGGACAGAGGAACGCTCTTGGAGGGTTAAATCGAGTCTCTCCTTGCTCCCAACCTAAACCGGTCTCAGGGGTGACTTTTACTACGGAATCTAGCATTTCCAAAACTTGCACAACGCCCTTCCACGCATGCGCGGACGCAAACGCGCGCCACTGCCTCCCAGGGCGGGCCCAGGTGGGTTCTCTCCTCCCAAACCCCGCCTTATCAACACACGCCCGCCCGCGGAAGACATCGCCCTCCCGCAACCGCCCCCTTCTGCGCAACCGCCTTGTCCTGCCAGCCCCTCCCTGCCGGGCGGTAGGACTGGACTGACACTTGGAGACTGGGGCTCCATTCCTTCCCACTCCCCCGCGTCTTACTTCGTCTTTGAACTCCCGCCGCAACCGCCTCAGTGTCACCGAGATCCCTAGTCAGTCCGTCCCTCTGAGGCCCTGGCTTTCTTGCCCTCCCCTACCGCTTGCCCATAGCTTGGTGGCTGGTAGCGCCTGGGCCTGCGGGGGAGGGGAGGAGAGAGAAGATAAGGAGGCGGGGCATACTTAGCCGCCAATACCTTGAGGGCCGGTAGTTCGTGTGCGCATGTGTAATCTGGCATAGCCGCTATTTGCCCCGCCCACTCACATAGACCTCAGCGTCGGCGCGTGCCGAGGGCGGGGATTACCCCAATCTTTAGGGGCTCAGCCACACCTCCCAGGCGGGGCAGAAGGCGAGGCTGGCGGGAAGCTTGGCGTTCTCAGAGAGGCAGTAATTTTTACTAGTAGAGACTAAGGATGTGCCGGCAAAGGCTGGAAGTAATGTCAGATAGAGTTGGGAATCCACAGAACTACCTTCCTGTGAAGCAAAGAAAGATTTTGTCAGTCAACAAGCAAATATTAATGTGCCAAATCTGCCATTCAAGATCTAAGCGGACCCGGACAAGTTCCTTTACCTCCTCGGTCCTCAGTTTCCCAAATCGTAAAATACGGGGCTGCAACAGATGATTAACAAGGACCCTTCCAAAAATCTCTGGCAAGGAAACTCTCACTTCCCGGACTCTTTCCTCTACCTGCTGGATAGAAAGTGTGGCAAGGCCAGAAAAAGACTGGCTCACAGGTCCCTCTCCAGCCTCCTTCCAGCAGCAGCAATCCCTAAGGAGGTGGGGAGCAGCTGGGCTCAAAGCTTGTCATGGCAACCCTTGTACAAGGCTGTAAACCCCCCC
Organism: Myrmecobius fasciatus; assembly: GCA_023553655.1. Lineage (NCBI taxonomy): Eukaryota > Metazoa > Chordata > Mammalia > Dasyuromorphia > Myrmecobiidae > Myrmecobius > Myrmecobius fasciatus. The sequence continues at coordinate 278,520 of JAJPUD010001333.1, forward strand.
CCCCAGAGGATCTGAGAGGTTTTGGCAGAAGGCAGGCTACTTCCAGTGGAAATGCTTTGTTATCCAAACACCAACACGCTGATTCCTAGTTGTCCACTACTCTGCTGTTTAAAGTAGGTTTAAAATCTGAAGATATTCTTCTTGGGAAAAAGTCCATAACACTTGTAGGCTCATAGAATGTCAGAGGTGGAGGGGCCCTTAGGACATAGAACACAGAAAAATCAGAGCTGGAAAAGGCCACAGAGTGCAAAATTTGTGTCCTGTTTTGTCAGATGAGACCATAGAATGAACTAGAAATGATAGAGGATTTAGAATGTAGGGCACAGGATGAGAAAAATGTTAGAGCAGGAAAGGACCCTAGAACATACATTGTAAGAGCTAGAAGGACCCTTAGGAGATAGAATGTCAGGGCTGGGAAAGATTTTAAAATATGTCACAGTTAGAAGGTAACTAAGAACCTGAATACAAAATGTCATTTGGGAAGGATCTTAGAATACAGAATCTCATGGAAGAGACTTAGAACACATTCTTCACTCAAACCAAAGTGGACTCTGTAAGGTTCTATAAAGCTGACTTACAGTCAAGAAGATTAGGGTTCAAACCCTGCTTCAGATAACGACTGGCCTTGTGAACTTGATAAATTAACATTTCTCAGCCTCAGTTTCATCATCTGTAAAATTAAGGACTTGAAGTTGATGAGTTCTAAGGTTCCTCTCCAACTTTAAAACTATGTTCCTGTGGTTTCCCCAAAAAAACACACCCTTCCATTTGGAATACAGATTTAATATATCAAGAGTTTAATTTGGCAGCCAAGAAACCCAGTGCAATCTTTTGCAGTAGTGAGAGATATAGGGTCCAGGACTGGAGAAATGACAATTCTGTTCTACTTTACCCTGATCAAATTATGTACAGAGCATTGTGTCTGGTTTAGAGTTCTATATTTTTGAAGATATTTCAAAAAATAGACTGTTTAAATATAGGCAAATAGGGTGGTACAGGGTCTCAAGTTTTAGCCACATCAAAATTGATTAAATGAACAAGGGGTATTTAAACTGAAGAAAAGACTCAGAGGAAAAGAAAATCCTCTTTTAAAGCACTTCAAAGATGACCAGGGAAGAGGATTTAGATTTGTTATCTTTGGACTAATAGGGCAGAGCTAGAAAAAATGGGTAGAAAGGGTAAAGAGGTATATTTTATATGCCTTAATGTTAGGCTATAAGGAAAATAAGTATGAAGGAAAACATCTTGATGTAAGGAAAATCTAACAACTGGAGCTATCCAGAAGTGCAAGCCTCCTTCTGAAGGTGGTGGGTTTATCATTTAGAAAAGATGCTGAAACCAAATCTTATATCCAAATAAAAATAGCCTTTATAGTATTTCTGAAAAGTGGTCATCTAACTCTGGCTTGAAGACCCCCAGGGAAGTCAGCTCTTTTCAATTCTGAATACCTCAGACTGTTAGTTTTTCTTTTTACTAAGCCAAAATCTCTCTCCTTCCTTTCCTCCCTCCCTCTTTTCCTATTTCCGACCTCCAGACAAAGCATAATAAATCTAATCTTTCATCTGAAAGCCTTTAAAACACTTGAAAACAACTATCAAGTGCCCTTAAGTCTTGTCTTCCCCCAAGCTAAATCCTTTCAGTTCTTTCTACATGATTATATATTAAGATCTCTAATCCTACATCATCTTTTGACAATATCCTTCCTAATATGTAGTACCCAAAACTAAATACAAAACTCCAAACTAGTCTGCCCAAAGCAAAGGAAAGCAGAATCATGACCCTCCTCTGTATGCTAGACACAATGCCCTTATTAATTCCATTTGAGATCACATTAATTTTTTCTACTGATAACACGATTTTCAGTATGTTGTGATAAAAAGAGTGCTTAGAACATATTCTTCACTCAAACCAAATTCAAGGTGCTATAAAATTGACTTACAGTCAGAAAGAAGTCAGAAGAGTTCTGGATTCAAATCTCACCTTTGATAATAGCTGTGGTTATGAATAAATAATTTCTTTGAATATCAGATTCTTCATCCATAAAGTGTCAATGCATATATCAGTAATGTCTATTTCACCAGATGGAATGGAGCAGTTGCCTCATCAAACTATTAAAGAAAAACCTACTAAAGATTTTAGCTTAAAAAGGCCAAGGCCTCCCACTGTATCCAGGGCCATCTCCAGTTATCCTGATCTATATTTGGTCACTGGACCAAGATGGCTCTGGAGGAGAAAGTGAAGCTGGTGACTTTGCACAGTCTTCCCTCATTCAAATTCAATTGACTTGTATGTCGTGGGATCACCTTCCTGATGTCATTGTCATCTTGACACAACGGATTATAATGTCATCTTGCACAAGTTCTTGCACAAAGGACAAACAACAATTTCATCAAGCTTTTATAAAGCTCAAATGAGATAATGTATACAAAGCACAACATAAATGTCAGCTACTATTGATTCATATTAAGCTTCGCCTTCCACTAAAATCCCCAGAACTCTTTTCATATAAATTTGTTTAGCCAAACATCACCCATTCTGTGCTCATACAGCTTATTTTTTTTTTTTTCATTTAAGTATAGGACTTCACATATATTTCCCTTTTTCAGATTTGGCCCATTATTCTACCCTGTCAAGATCCTTTTGATTACTTATTTTTTCATCCAGAGATTTAGTTATCTCTCCCAGCTTTGAGGCATTGCAAATTTTATAACCATATCTCCTATGGCTTAATCCAAATACAACTAAAATGTTGAACATCACAAAGCCAAGGAAAGATTCCTGGACCAATTCATTAAAGAAATCTCATCCAATCAAACATAAATCTATAAATAACTACCCTTTGATAGCTTCATTCAATTCCCTAGCTTTACAATGAAGAATCTGGATCCCAAGGTGAAGTGACTTATAAAAGGTCACATAGGTAGTAAGTACAATAAGGATTTGAATATAGGCCTTTTGATTCTAAAGTAAGTGATTTTCCCCCTATGCCACACCCACCTCGTGGAGTTGCTGTGAAGAAAGTTCTTTGCTGACCTTAACGCACTTTGTAAGCCTTCAACTGGTGTAGGCAGGTACCAGTTCAGAAAACCAGGTGCTCCAAACAAGACTGTTGTCCTCACAGAGTCAAAACCCAAACTGAGATCAGGCTCTATGGCATGTTACCAAAATTTGTTAGACTGAGAAAAAAGTATACATCCAGTTTCTTGTCCATAGAATGGAGAGTTGGTTGTACTTTGGCACTTTCCCCTGAGTTGGCAGGTGGATGACTAAGCCTCAAGGCTCTTGGCTCAGGGCCATAAGAGTGACAGTTGCTGATCTTAGAAGAGTACATGTAGTACAAACTAACAGGTACTGTAGTTCAGCACCTCTAGCTCCTGAGTTCATCAGACCTAACGGACAACAGTTCTTTCTTTTATCCTCCCTATTTTCCATTCCTCTATGCAGAGAAATGGACTAACTTTCAAATAATACCTGGCTTAGTTTCCTTTTAACTTATAGGCATTTTCTACCCAACTTCCCCTGACTCAATCCAAAGCCTTTCTCTTAGCAATTTAGCCCAGAGAAGTTTTCAGTAGATTGAGATTGAAAACAAAAAGCAAAACAGAGCCTCCTAACTGGTTTTTCTGCCAAATGCTACATAGGAGTCAAGTGAGATGAGGACTTAGACCTTGTGATTTGATGATAATGGAGATTAGTAAATGCTTGGTATTGAAGTTATTGAATGGTGAATAAGTGGGAATAGTGAAGCTGGTGAGTCAGATTAAGATTTAAAAAATAATTCTGGGGCAGCTAGGTGGCTAAGTAGATAGAGCCCTGAAGTCAGGAGGACCTGAGTTCAAATATGACCTCAGACACTTAATACTTCCTAGCTGTGTGATCCTGGGCAAGTCACTTGATACCAATTGCCTCAGCAAAATAATAATAATAATAATAAAAGGAATAATTCTTCTTCCCATCCTCTTCCTTCCCACTTACCACCCAACTACCACCATATCATCAAAAAAATCTTCGGGAGTAGACTGTGATAAACCATAATAATAGAGTGGAAAGAATATTGGGAACGCAAATTAATTCAGAAATCAAGTGTTACTTGAAGAAGGCTACAAATAGAATTTTTATGAAATTACAAAATTCATTTGGAGGAACAAAAGAATCTTAAGGGAAATAATCTTTTTTAAAACCTTACAAGAGATTATTATGAAGCAAGAATCTTCAAAAATATTTGGTGCTAGATTCAAGAAAAGAGAAAAATAGAACAATAGGATAAACTAAATAAGCAAGAAGCAATTGAACATAGCAATATAGTACGCTATAAA
>JAJPUD010001333.1:282845-299198 GCA_023553655.1 Myrmecobius fasciatus
GAAAATAGGTTTAGATCAGAATATTATTCTATATACTATAAATAAGCTCCAAAATAAGTCACATGACTTATATATGAAAGATTACAGCATTCAAAAGTTAAAACAGAATGGAAGAAAATACCTTTCAGATATAAGTCTGGAGTGGGGAGAAGTTATTATCCTATCCTATATCTTTAAGGATTTGTCATTTCTACTTAATCATCATAGACAAAGCAAAAAAGAGATAAAGCATATCATAAATTGGTTACATAAAATTGTGGGAACAACATCAATGCAATTTAATAAAGAATAAGAAACTTCTGAGTAGGAAAGAATTTGTATCAAAAATTCTGATAAAAGTCTATATAAGATATATATATATAGATAGATATATTGAAATTGATACACATAACATCAAGAGCCTTTCCTCAATATACAAGTGATACAAGGAATATTAACAAATTGTTTTCAAAAGATAAAATGTAAACTATCAGCAAACATAAAAATTTTGCTTCAAATCACATGTATATAAGAGATAGGTATGTTTAACCAACTCTGATTTTTTCATTCTCATCAAATTGACAGAGATGAGAAAGATAGAAATAGCCAATTTTGTAGTGTTTATGGAATGTGTGTTTAAGTGTTTATGGGAAATTATTAATATATTATTGGCAGAGTTATAAATTGTCAGGTCAACCAGCATTTATTACACATCTACTACATTGACAAAGTACATACCTAAGGCAAAAAAAATTCCTGATATCAAGGAACTCATTCTAAAGGGACAGATAAACTGGAAATAACTGTGCAAACATGATATAAACATGATAATTTTAGGAGTAGTTTCAGACGAAAGAGTGAAAACAAAGACAAGAAAAGAGTTCTTGCAATACATGAGACTTTAGCTGTGGCTTAAAGGAAATCAAGGAAGCTAGGAAGTAGAGATAAGGAGAGAAGTTTCATACATTGGGAGCAACTATTAAAAATGCTCAGATTTAGGAGTTGTAGTGCTGTGTTTGAGGAACAAAAAGGAGGCCAGTGTTGTTAGATTGCAGGGTATGTGTTAAAAGGAACATAAGGAATAAGAAGACTGAAAACCTTGGAAAAGGCCAACTTATGGAAGACTTTGGAAGCCAAACAAAAGATTTTTCTATTTAATTCTGGACGTGATAGGGAGTCACTGGATTTTATTAAATAGTAGGGTACATAATCAGACTTGTTCATGAGGAAGATACAGTTCATTGTTAAATAGAGGATAGATTGAAGTGGGAAGAGAGTTAAGATAGGGAGACCAACCATTAGTCTACTGCAGTAAAGATATAAGAAGATGTTGATCTCTACCAATGTGACAATGTCAGAGGAGAGAAGGGGATATATATCAAAAAAGTTATGATGATAGAAATATTAAGATAACATTTGACAGTTGATGAGTTGAGAATCACCCCATCATGCCAACTTGAATGACTGGGAAGATGGTGGTACTCTCAAAAGTAATAAGGAAATTAGGAAAAAAAGGGGCATTTAGGGGGAAAGATAATGAGAAAGTTTGAGACATGTTGAATTTAAGATACTAATCAGATATCTAGTTCAAAATATCCAATAGGCAATTGGAGATAGGGTGGAGGTCAAGAGAGAAATTAGAGTTGGACAAGTAGATCTGAGAATTATCTGTTCATTGACACCATGGGAACTGATGCAATCACCATATGACATAATAAAGGAGGAAAAAAAGAGTGCTGGAACAGACCTTGGAGAAAGACGCTAATGTTAATGGGGACAGTATAAAGAAAGATCTAGCAAAGGAAACAGGAAAGAGTAGTCAGACAGATCAGAATATCAGGGAGACGTGTATCACAAAAATCTAGAAAGATGTAAGTATTAAGGAGAGAGGGGAGATTGAAAATGTCAAAGACTGAAGAAAGGTCAAGAAAAATGAGGAAAGAAGCAGCTGGAAGGACTCTCAGAAACTTGGCTAGTGGATTTCCATGAGAGCTGTATTCAGCTGAATCAATAAAAGAAGTTCTCAATGACTCTTTCTGTTAATGTCTTTCTGCTGTGGCTAGGTAAATGTCCTTTCATTAATTATTGAACGACCTATGAATGTCTCAGAGTGTTCCAATATTTAACCTTAATTTAGACCAACAAACTGGCCTTAGGCCTAGCCTATACCAAGGATAAAAAAAGGATGGTTCAACATCAGAAAAAAGACTAAAAGAAAAGTCCTGGTGACATTCATATCAATACATTTTGTCATAGGTTTCTATTTCCTTACCTATAAAATAATGAATTGGGGCTAGGTGCATCCTGTATCTACTGCTGAAAATCTAGGAGACATCAAACCACAGATTTTGTCCAATCATTCTAGCCAAATATTGGCCACATCTGTACTTCTGTCTCATAAGACTGAAGAGTGCAATCAAAGGAAGTGGGGAGGGGAAGAGCAGCAAAAAAAGTGGGGGGGAGAGAATAAATTATGTCTGCTGTGATTTGAAAATTCCTTTTCTGGGACCGTTGTTGCCCACTTTTTCACATGAACAGACAAATCAATTACTCTTATAGGCAGTAGATGGCACTGGTGAGCAGGAAAGACAGCAGTCAGCACTGCAAAATAAATTTGATAATGAAACTCCCCCTTCTCTTCATGGATGGAACTTTGAATTTATTTATTTATTTGTTTTTGGTTTGGGAGCCCGTACCTGTGATTTCACTAGGGACAGAGAGACCCAAGGGAGAAACTTCCTGTACCAAAGCTGATGGTAGACTGGCAGTTGTCCAGGACCACACAGTCTGTATATGGCAGAAGCTGAACTTGAAAACAGTCTTCCTGACCTTCTTATCCATTTTACTAGGAGGTCTTGCTTGGTATCCATGAATGCCTGAGGAATCAATGTAGTTTTCTTCTTTCTTTTCTTTTTTTTGGGCAAGGCAACCAGGATTAAGTGATTGGTCCAGGATCACACAGCTGCTAAGAGTCAAGTATCTGAGTCGGCTTTGAACTCAGGTCCTTCTGATTCTAGAGTCAGTGCTCTATCCACTGCTCCACCTAGCTGCTGCCCCAAGAGATAGTTTTCAAGGGGTATGTGAACTTGGGAGGGGGGGAGGGAAATTAAATTTTATTTTCATTAATCTTTGGGAGGGGGGTTATTTTGTTTAATCCTACATGTTTAATTTTGTCTGTTATTCTCATTCTGAGAAGGGTTCCATAGGCTTTACCAGATTGTTTAAAGAACCCATCTCTCTCACACACACACACACACACACACACACACACACACACACAATAAGAAAGCCCTTTTTAAAAACCCCTGGGGCACCAAAGATGGGGGCCTCCAGAAGTTTTAAAGTGAAAATAAGGTGGCAGATAATTTACCTATTCTCAACCTAGGACTCACTTTTTTGTTATTAAAACGTTTTGTTTTCAAAACATATACATAGATAATTTTCAACAATCACCCTTGCAAAACTTTATGTTCCAAATTTTTTCTCTCCGTTCCCTCCACCCCCTTCCCCAGAGGGCAAATAATCCAATATATGTTAAACATGTGCATTTCTTCTCTACATATTTCTACAATTATCATGCTGCACAAGAAAAATCAGGCCAAAAAGGGGAAAAAATGAGAAAGAAAACAAAATGTAAGCAAACAACAACAAAAAGGGTGAAAATAAAAAAAAATATAATATATATATATATATATATAAAGGGTGAAAATACTATGTTCTGATCCACACAAAATTCCCACTGTCCTCTTTTTGGGTATAGATGGCTCTCTTCATCACAAGATCATTAGAATTGGCCTGAATCATTTTATTGTTGAAAAGAGCCATGTCCATTAAATTGATCATCATACAACCTTGTTGTTGTCGTGTACAATGGTCTCCTGGATCTGCTCATTTCACTCAGCATCAGTTCATGCAAGTCTCTCCAGGCCTCTCTGAAATCATCCTTCTGGTCGTTTCTTACAGAACAATAATATACCATGACATTCATATACCATAATTTGTTCAGCCACTCTCCAATTGATGGGCATCCACTCAGCTTCCAATTACTTGCCACTACAAAAAGAGCTGCCACAAACATTCTTGCACATGTGGGTCCCTTTTCCTTCCTTTATTTTCTCTTTGGGATATAGGCCCAGTAGGGACACTACTGATCAAAGGGTAAGCCCAGTTTGATAGTAGGGCTCACTTTTTAGAAGTCTATGCACATACACTTACCCCAATGCACTGTAATCTCATTTAATATGTAACTTGAGCTTCTAGTCAGTTTGCACTGACAAAATCTAAATGGATTTTATGAACCTCCAATTCTTTAAAGTTAGTTCCTTTCCTGATTGAGTTTGCCTTCCCTTTATTGCTCCTGATCTTACCGCTAGCATTCATGCAAGAGAGCTGGCATAGATTTGGTCAATATCCAAGCCTTTTGGTTGAGCTTCAAAATATGAGATACACTGTAGATTAGAAGTGGGGGCCTGAACAGACAATTTTCAGATGATGAAATTAAAACCATCTCTAGTCATATGAAAAGTTGCTCCAAATCACTATTGATCAGAGAAATGCAAATTAAGACAACTCTGAGGTACCACTACACACCTGTCAGATTGGCTAAAATGACAGGAAAAGATAACGATGAATGTTGGAGGGGATGTGGGAAAACCGGGACACTAATACATTGTTGGTGGAACTGTGAAAGGATCCAACCATTCTGGAGAGCAATTTGGAGCTATGCTCAAAAAGTTATCAAACTGTGCATACCCTTTGACCCAGCACTGGGCCTATATCCCAAAGAGATCTTAGAGGAGGGAAAGGGACCCACATGTGCAAGAATGTTTGTGGCAGCCCTTTTTGTAGTGGCTAGAAACTGGAAACTGAAGGGATGCCCATCAATTGGAGAGTGGCTGAATAAATTATGGTACATGAATATTATGGAATATTATTGTTCTGTAAGAAACGACCAGCAGGATGATTTCAGAGAGGCCTGAAGAGACTTGCATGAACTGATGCTGAGTGAAATGAGCAGACCCAGGAAACCATCATACACAGCAACAACAGTATTACATGATGATCAATTCTGATGGACATGGCTCTCTGCAACAAAGAATTGTCTCAAACCAGTTCCAATTGTTCACTGAAGAAAACCATATACACCCAGAGAGAGGAATATGAAATATGGACCACGACATAACATTTTCATGATTTCTATTGATATTTGATTGCATTGTGTTGCCTTTCTCTGATTTTCTTTTTTTTTTTCTTGTAGATAGGATTTTTCTTGCATAACTTGTCAAGTATTTCAACATTATTAACATGTGGTGGACTTCCTGCCATCTAGGGGAGGGGAGGGGACTGGGGGTAACATTTGTAATGGAAAGCTTTGTAAAGATCAATGCTGGGGAACTACCCATACATATGTTATACAAATAAAAAGCTTTAATAAAAAAAAAAAGAAAGAAAGAAAGCAATACAAGAAAAAAAAAAGAAGTGGGGGCCTGCTCCATGTTCTAAACTCAAATATCCAGATCTATTATTTTTGATATCCCAAAAGAGCCATTTATCACAGGTAGTTTCCAATAGCTTCTTGAAGATTTCTAGAACTACTATGAGCAAAACAATAGCAAGAATTTTGGTAAATTAAAGCATACCTTACCATGATAGAAAAAAATATTAAACCAAGAATCAGTAAATGTAAATTCTAGAACAGCTCGATATAAGAGAAAACTGCTTAATAATTAAAGGTATCCCAAAGTAGAAAGGGATGTTTTTTTCTGGAGGTATTCAAGGGAAGATTTGATCTCTTGTCTTCTATGTTGGGGCTCCTTACACTTTTTCCCCTTGAGATGCATTTTCAATTAAGAAATTTTTACTTGACTCTAGGTATATTGGCATATAAAAGAGTTATACAAGAATATCTATTTTACAAGTATACATTTACTGATAGTAAATAATTTTTTGCGACCCTCACATTCAGTTAAGTAACCCTATATGAATTCACAACCCACAGTTTAAGAAGTTTTGTTCTGTCATAAAGAAAATCATATTCAGATAAAACATGTATTTTACTAAACTTTGTAAATGATATTAAAATAAAGCAGGAAGAAATAAAGACTAATTCAGGTGAGCAGTAGAGTGAATTAGTTACTGTAGTAATTCATTCTTAGGTTATTAATCAAGCTTCTGATAGTTTACTAATTTAACTGTGTTTGCCAATATGTAAATATGTAGTCCAATTGTTTCTATGATATATGTTGTCAACATATGAATATAACAATTTTTTGTTTTAAATTTTTAAATTTTATCTTTTCAGTTACATGCAAAAACAATTTTTAACATTCATTCTTAAAATTTTTGAGTTCTAAATCCTCTTCCTCCCTTCCCTCTCTACTCCTTGAAAAGGCAAGCAATTTGATATAGATTTTATGTGCAGTCATGCAAAACAAATTTCCATATTAGCCATGTGCAAAAAAAAAAATGTAGATCCCAAAAAAGGGGGAAAAAATAGTTTAAAAAAAAAGTATAGATCAATTTGCATTCAGTTCTTTCTCTAAAGGAAAAAAACCATTTTTTTCAACCATAAGTCCTTCATAATTATCTTGGATCCTTGTATTGTTTTGTTTTGTTTTGTTTTTTTCCTAAGGCAATTGGGGTTAAATTGCCCAGGGTCACACAGCCAGGAAGTGTTAAGTGTCTGAATTCAGATTTGAACTCAGGTCTTCCTATCTTCAGGGCTGGTGCTCTATCCACTATATTAATTAACTGCCCCTGTAATACATTTTTGAATGACACAATCTTTTAATATTGGTGTACCTTCTAAATTTCAGTGCCCTAGGACAGAGATCTGAGCACGGTTCCCGAGGTTTGGCTCAGTAAAGGAAAATTTCATATGCAAGCTATGTGGATAGCCTGAATTAATGCTTAGAGATTGGTGAGAGCAAGGTAGGACAAAGCTAGAGAGCAAATGAGTAGGATCTTAGTATTCTAAAATCCTGACCTTGCCTTTGAGCAACGATTCCAGCACTGACTTTTCTTGCGTATGGCTTTTGAACCCTCTAGTTAATGCTAGTGTATGGGACCCTGCTGAGAGGGAGTACAGAGGCCACCTTGACTTGTAGTGCACAATAAGTTTTCTGCCACATTGCAGAAATGCCCTTGTTGAGCAAGGAGCACTGTGCATGGCATGGGAATGGGTTGAGCCTGAGGGTCACAGCTAGTTGCTCGTGAGCAGGGATGCCTTGACAAGGCCTCTTGCCTTTGAGCAGGTTACTGATGTGGCTGGGTCGGCTCTCCTCCCGTTGGCAGATACCATGCATTAGGCAATGCCCATGAGCTGCTTCTCTGAATGGTGATTGGGGATTGCTTACTGTTCATGTGCTGATCACGCTTGGAAAACTGTATATCAACAAGGCCATGCGGCATAATAAACTGGAGCTCTTTTCACATCCTATGAGTCCCCTGCCTCATTTATCTCGCCTCTGAGATCAAAGGGTTCATACAAGGTGATCTCTTAAAAGACGGCCTCAACAAGTTAACCTATCTATTCATGGCTTTGTTATTAGTTTTTTCTGAACATTTGGTTCATGATCATATCTTATCAATTTTTTCTTCAGCATCTTCATTTGTAATGATGATTTGGCTTTATACCCCTAGTTATATTCTTAGGCTACTCTATGTCTTCTGTAGTCTAGTCAGGATAACAGACTCTAGAAACACAGAATTATGGCATTGGAAGACTGAAAAGGGGCATGTAGGCTGTTAGGCACAGGCCTGACTTAGGTTAGTATTCTGATAGTTCAGGTTCAATGTAGGAATGAAATGAGGTGCTCATAGTTCACTCAACAGTTAGCAAAAGGAAGCTCATTTTAGCTATACCATAGAAAGGATATTCAATGATATGACACTTGGCCTGGATAGACATGGTCCCTCTATTTGGAGTGGAGTGACTCCCAAAGTGTTGGGACTGTCCTCAAGTTAAAAGGATCCTACATATATCTGGCTGATCCTTTTTATGTGAACACCGAGTCCCCTTGGTATAACCAGAAGCTTCCAAGAAGCTGTGTCACAGGAGATGCTGCAAGGAGCATTTGGGTCCTGGGCTTATCAAATCCATAAAACAACTCCGTCCCTTGTCAGGGGGAAAGCTGATTTAAATTGAATGAGCAAAGAGATCAGGACATTGTTCCTACTACATAGACTAAAGTGTACCTGAACAGGAATCCCCTCTATAACATTCAATTAAAGATTTCCAGTGATGAGAAGTCCAGTACTTCCTGAGATAGCAAAGAAATCCTAGGTTCAAATCCTGATCCCACAATTTACTACTTTTACCATACTAACATTTATATTATGGAATTAATGATCCCTGTTCAACCTTATGTCAAGTTTCTGAAGCAGTTATTAATTGCTTGGGGAAGAGAGATAATCTACCTACATCTTTCATTCTTACAACTGGTTTGGCAAACAACCAACTACATGCTTATCCTTGATTTATAGCTGCTCTCCAGGGCAGAATTATCCCTATCTAGATCATTTATTTATTCAACCAACATTTATTAAATACCTGCTGTTTTCAAGTGTTTGAAGGTTTAGAAAGGACTAGTTCCTCTTGTGTGGGATATTCAGGCCCTCATCTGAATTATCAATACTTCAGAGGCATCTAAAGGTATAGAACAAAGACTATTCAGGAACTCATGAGTACCGGGCGGTCCCACAATGGATCAAATAAGTAGTCCAGAGTTGGGAGAGCCATTGTCCAGTAAATTCTTGTGATTTTTATACAGTCCAGAACAAAGAAAGTCCCAAGCCCACTCCCCCTTTCATTTACATATATTTTAATTGGTTTTATGTGCTTTACTTCCCTTATATAGAAACTGGAATGGTAACAGCTTATAAATCAGACTACTTTCTACTTTCCCCCCCTTGACCACATGATTCTCCGGAAACAGAAACTTGGGCCCTCAGGCTTTGTTTAATTTAGTCTCTACTCCTGAGAGATCTTCACTCTGATTGTCACACTCACTCTGATGTGAGATCTTGCCAATCCCTGTTCAGAGCTGCTTATCCACTTTTGATGTCCACCTTCACTGAACTCTCACCTGTGGCTCCAAGAAGCTACAGCATGTGCAGTGGCCACATTCCAGTAAAACAATCTCAGCAGAGAGGCTAAATTAGGCTGAGGGCACCTACCATGTGAGATAGGTTGATGTCTACTCCAAACATGGGAAGATTCTTGCTGTGGAGTGGGTAAATGAGAACCATTTGTTCCAACAGCCAAGAAGGTAGCTTAGGCATGCACTGAGGAGCACTTAGAGCTTGGTCAGAAGTTGAAAGCACTAGAAACATCCTGGACCATATACAATCTTCCTGACTTTTTTCAAGCTACTCAACTTTGATGACTGAAGAGATTGAGACTGACAATTTTCTGCAAGTTTGCCTCACTTAAATCCAACTCACACCCAAGTAAAAACATCACTGTGAAAACAAACAAACAAAATTAAAAAAAAAAAATCACCGTGAGATCATTACTCCTCTTTAGAAATCGAAGGATGAACAAACAACCGCTTTCACAGCACCAGGCTGAATACTAGAGAAAATGCAAAGTTTAGATTAGATGTGGTTTATGATGTCAGGAAGCTCACTGTCTTATTGAATGGTGGGAGGGTGGGGTGCATGAGATAGGTAGATAAATATAGGTAGATAAAAATAAATAATACAAGATAAATACATAATATTTTAACATAATTAACATGTAGTGGATATCCTGCCATCTAGGGGAGGGGTGGGGACTAGGGGGGGAAATTTTGTAAGAGAAAGCTTTGTAAGGGTTAATGTTGAAGAATTACCCATACATATATTTTGCAAATAAAAAGTTTTAATTAAAAAAAAGATAAATACATAATGAAGGCATAGTCAAGGCAGTGTCAGAGTAAAGATTGTTGGCTGAGATTTGGAGAAAAGTAAGGAGGAAAAGAACTTCAGGTGAGACAACAGCTGGCAAAAAAAGCACAGAGTTGCTAGGGTATGGGAACCTGCTGAGAGGGAGTACCGAGGCCACCTTGACTTGTGGTGCACAATAAGTTTTCTGCCACGTTGCAGTAACGTCCTCGTTGAGCAAGGAGCACTGGTGCACATCATGGGAATGGGTTGAGCCTGAGGGTCACAGCTAGTTGCTGGTGAGCAGGGATGCCTGGACAGGGCCTCTCACCTGTGAACTGGTTGCTGATGTGGCTGGGTCAGCTCTCTCCCATTGGCAGATACCATGCATAGGCAATGCCCATGAGCTGCTTCTCTGAATGGTGATTGGGGATTGCTTACTGTTCATGTGCTGATCACGCTTGGAAAATTGTATATCAACAAGGCCATGCGACATAATAAACTGGAGCTCTTTTCACATCCTCTGAGTTCCCTGCCTCATTCATCTCGTCTCTGAGATCAAAGTGCTCATGCAAGGTGAGCTCTTAAAAGACCTAGGCAACACAGAGTGTCTTGTGTGAGGGAGTGGAGCCACAGGATTTTAGTCACATGGAAGGGAATAAAGTATAATAAATGTATCCAAAAGTTAGGAAGGGGCCATATTACGAAGAGCTTTAAAACCTAAATAAGGATTTTGCATTTGATCCTGAAGGAAATAAGGAGCCCTCCCAATTTAACAAATAGGGCAGACCTGTGCTTAAGAAGATCACTTTGTCAGCTAAGTAAAGGAGATGCTTGAGGCAAGGAGATCAACCATCAGTCTATTGCAGTAGTCAGGAATGAGGTGATGAGGGTCTGCTCAGGATGGTGGAAGTGTCAGAGTTGAGAAGAAAGCATTTATGAAAAGGTAGAAACGACAGAACTGAAGAAGTTTTGAGTGGTGTGTTAAACAGAAACTAAAGACAAGGAGAAGGCACTGAGAGAGATCCCTCTGGGGAGATTGTCCAGTCTGAAATACAAGTTATGTCAAACTCCTGAGACCCACACTCTGTAGGGGTCTGGAGAAGTTTCACCTTGTCATGCCCTGTCAGAAATCCCAGTCATCTCCCTGAGATTATCACCCACATCAGAAAGTCGAGTGACTACATAGCAGAGCAGTGAGTGTAAGGAGTTGAGAAAAGACTCCTCAAGAAGTGATAGAGAAGTTAAGGAGAGGTGTAAAGGAACATTGAATGTGCAATTTTGGAATATTGAATTTATACCCAGTTTGAGTCATTCAATAGGTAGTTGGGAGATGAGTAACTGGAGGTCTGGAGAGAAGTTAGGACTGGACAAAAAGATCTGAAAATCACCAGTATAGAGATAATAGTTGAATCTTAGGTACAGATGAGATCACCAAATGAAGAAGTTTTGAAGAGGAGGATCCGGGCCAGAGCCCTGGGAATCCCCTCTATTAACAAGTGTGACCAGGACAAAAGAGATCCAAGATGGTGGCACTACAGTCCACCCTTGTCAGACCACATCCAGAGCATTGTATTCTGTTCTGGGAGCCGTATTTAGTGAAATAGCGAATCACATCTATATGGCACCTGTTAGTTGCCTTGTACTGTGCTAAGTACACCAAGTATGATCAGACTTGATATTTTAGGGAGAAGACTGGCGATCGAGAGATAATTATGTCAAGTGCTTTGCAAACCTTAAATGGATGTAGGTGGCCAAATATTATTAGGGACGCAACCGATCAAGTGCTCAAGACAGGGATAAGGTAAAAGAAATTCGGAATGTTTAGCTTGAAGAGGAAAAGACTAGAGGAAGATGGACAGGGGACCGCCAGGTGTTTCTCAGCAGAGGAGCGCGACAGATCCGCACCAAAGGAGGGCGCACGCGCCCTTCCGCTACCATCCTATCTCAAGCTTCGGCCTCTCAACTCCTCCCCTTCTCACTCCGGAACTTGGAAACCAATCAGCGCTTTAGTGACGCCAGTAGCACCGAGCGTGTCGGAGCCGCCCATCTCTTCCTCGCTCAAAAGCATCGGTTGATTGGAACCGAGTTTTTCATAGCCCTTTAGGTGGGCGGGGAAGGGGGAATCCGCGTGCCCGTCTGTGTTTACGTGCGCGCGTGCGCGACAGTTCCTGAGGACCGCGGCTGGATTACCGGGATGTCGGTGGCGTTTGTGCCTGAGCGGCTGAGGGGGAAGGCGGAAGTTAACCAGGAGACTATCCAGCGGGTAAGGCCTGCGCATGCGCCTGCTGGAGTAGCTGAGCGTTGGTCCCGTTCCCTCCCTCTCTCTCGGCGCGCTCCCCCTCTCCTCCCCACCCCCCACCCGCTGGAGTTCGGGGCCTCGGATCTGGGTCGAGGCCGTTGGGCGTGCAGTCCCCTGGCTGGCCAGGCTCCACTTTCCTGCTCTCTGCCGCCCCCACTGCCATAATTACTTTTCTTCCTTTCTGGAAACGTCGGGGCCCCGTAGGCTTTGAAGACCCAGCCTGGGCCCCGACGCGGCCTTTATTTAGCACTTGCTGTAAAGTGCGTCTGGCAAAAAGACCCAAAATAAGTAAATCAGCGCCTCTGCCCTCCGGGAGCTTACTGTCGTGCGGAGGGCGTGTCCCAAAGGTCTCCGTGCGGTGCTGGGTTTTGAAAGCCCGGACAGCTCGGTAAAAGAGGGCAGTTTTTTAGGGGAAACCTGGTGTGTGGGAAGCTTAAGCTGAGCCTCGAAAGAAACAAAGGGTTTCGGGGCAGGGGTGGTAGTTGGAGACTGAGGCCTGGAAGCGCAGGGATCCAAGGAACAGAAGCCAAAAGGCTGGAGGCGCCCTCCAGTCGGTGGTTTATGGTGGAAGGGGCGCAGATCTGAGTGGGGAACCGTTTGTGACCAAAGGCCCTGTCTCCAGGCTGTGGCACACTAGTCTTGGCATCCAGGGCTGGAGATGGCACAGGGTGAACCCCGGGGATGTGGGGTTCTTCTGCCTCCTGGCCTTGGCTCCCAGGATTCCTCGTGCTACCTCTTCCAGAAAGTTCCCCTCATTAATCCCTCTCCTTTCCCATATCAAGAACAAAGTAGGTAAGGAGTTGAAGGTGGTCTGAGTTCCGAGGAGCCTTTGGGCCAGTTATATCCGTGCCTGTGTCTCATTTCTCCTATTGGGCTTTGAGTTCATGAGGAGAGTGCCAGGTTTTAGTCGGGCGGAAGGGGCAACACTACAGTCGGCCCTCTATCCACCTTTTATGATGTATTTAGCTCATTTGTCATGGACTGAATTGTGATCCTCAATTCTTCCCTCTGGGAACTTAAAGGAAATGAGACTCATTACTGGCCATGGAGATGCATAGGTCCAAATACTTGGGGCAGCTAAGGGAATGCCGAAGGTCCATTGGCACTGCTCTGAACATCATTAGCTGTCCATAGTTACAAGCTCAGGAGCCATGTTTAATAGCTTCTGTTTGTGTTCCCACATCCATAGACTAGAGTTTGGAGAGGGAGCAGGTCCATGAGGGCATTCCCAAGGCTGAACAGAATAGGTATTTGAAGGGAAGCATAGGGGGTGCAGTGAAAGGATGCTAGACTTGCTTCAAGTCCCATTCCCACCATCCTTTCTGATTTGGTCGACTCAATATCCTCATCTTTTAATGGGAAGGGGCTGGACTAAATGACCTGGGAAGGCCTTTGGGGCCCTAAATCTATGATTGTAGGAAGAGAGGTCCCAGCCCATAAACATTCACTAACACCCAAGAATCAGAACTTCCACAAGTGTGAAGAGCCTTAGGGGAGACAAGTGGGGGAGAGGAACCTGGATACCCCTGCTGTAATCAAGCCCTAACAAGGACAGGAAATGAGCCCCTTTGGCCATATGACCCAGAGGAATCCCACCAAGCCAACCCTAAATGGCTGCAAAGCTGACTTGCTAGAGTCCAAGCATAGAAGTTCTGGGGTTTTTGAGACTATAGAAACCTGCTTTCTTAGAGGCTGTCAAGTCAGTGTCCTGATTGGAGCATGACTGTGAGACTTCGAACAAGGCTCTTGGGTTTCAGCATATAGACATCACCTCCAGAGCCAGCAGTTTTGGAAAATGAGCCTGTAGGAACTCTTTCCTTTGCTAAATTCAATCCATATAACTTGTCTTTTAAAGGATCATAGGATTTAGAGCTGGGCAGGAGCATGGAGATAGCCAGTCCAGCTTCACATTAGATTGCTGGAAACAGGGTCAGGATGCCCAAGGTCTTACAGGTCTTAAGGAGCAAACCTAGAATATGAACCTAGATTTTTCATCTTCAATTCCAGTGCTCATTATGCTGTCCTATGCTTCTCTCTCCAACCACTCTCTTGATCTCTCCTGGACTTTTAATCTTTTTGCAACTTATATTAGTATTTGTATCTAGACCAGCAAACTTCTCATAAACCTGTTTATACAGTCCTCACATATCAGTTTTTTTTAATCTTATACCTGTACACATTAGGTAATTAATCACTTTTTGTTGAATGAAATCAAGCTTTTCCTAGACAAATGCATTGATTCTGATGTCTTTCAGTTGCTGGAGGAAAATGACCAGCTGATCCGGTGCATCGTGGAGTACCAAAACAAGGGGCGGGCTGCAGAGTGCACACAGTAAGTTGCCTTTAAATCTCATTAGCAACACGTAGGAAGTCAGGGAAGTGGAGGAGGCCATAGGTCTCATAGGATCATAGATTTAAAACCTCCTTTTACAGTTAAGGAAACTGAGGCTGTGAAACATCATCACATGCCCAGGGTCGTCCAGAATTCCATTTCCTCCAGTTCCAAATTCAGCATCCCTTTAGTGAATAAATTAGTGTGCCAGACCAACCACTTCACTGGGTCCATCCTAGTTTGTGTGACTTAAATGAAATGTCTTCACCAGTTGCCTTTCTTAGACAAAAACCTGAACTCAGAACCTGCTCCAGGTAGAGGCATTCAAGACCCTCTTCTGCTTCTTAGAAGCTATGTGATGTTGACCCAGTCACCTCCTCTCTGGATTTGTTTCTGAGACTCCCTCCAGTTTTCCCTCCATCTTTGTGGCAGCTATACCTTCCCTTTAAAGGAGATCATAGTTCCTACTATTGGCAGCTCCCCTATGTATCAGGCAAGCTCCAATGTGCCTTTTCCTGTCTTAGGAACTGTGTTTTTTATTTTGTAATGTACCAGTACTTTCTGTCTGTTGATGTGGTTTATGGATTTTTCTCCTACTGTAGGTACCAACATGTATTGCACAGAAATCTCATTTATTTGGCTACCATTGCAGATGCCAGCCCAGCAAATGCTCCCAAAACAGTGGATTGATTGATTAGTTCTTGCTTTTTGCCATATTGTGAGTATTTATCCCCTTCAAATAAATGGAGCCATGACCTTTGCCAGTACCATTGTTGAAGTTGCACCTGGGAAACAGTACTTCAGGCCCATTTTCAAGGACGAAAGGTTCGAGCAAAATATTAAGAACAACTGGAAGTTAATGTCACTTTTCATTACTCAGCACATCTTTCCAAGTAGTTTGTCATTCAACACATCATTTTTTGTAAATCACCAACTTTAAGGGGGGGAAACCCACCAGAATATCTTTTCAGAACTTTCTTCTTGGGCTGTTAGCATAAAGGAGGCTGAGTGGGAACAGCAGGCATGACACTTCTGGCAGTACCCTGTTATGTACGTACATACAAATGTAATTGTTCCCAGCAATTGTTTTATTAAAGTTATGGTTCTCTGAAAATGTCTTTGTCTTCTTAAAATCTCAGTGAAATAGTATGTCTAAAATTGAAGGCTGTTGGGAAGTGTGGACCCTTTTAAGAAGTATTTCATTCAGCTACCTGAAACATGTAAATCTAACTTATTATGTGTGAAAAGTATATTTCTCCCAACTTGGGGTGAAACAAGTATGATCATTATCTCTCTTCGCCCCCCCTCCCGCCCTGAAGTGAGATGGTTTAGCTTCAAGAGGTTGAGTCTTAGCTGCATTCCAAAAATTAATATTGGCAGCCATATCTATGATACTGCAATGTGCCATAGTCATTGATAAGTCCCCAGACATACATTTTAGAGACCCTGACTGGGTACTTGTGGTCACAGGAAAACCTAACTGGAGTAGGTTGGAAGAGTCCAATCTGAGTACCTAAATGATTGGTTTTGTTTTAAGGAAATATAGTTTCTTATTTTTAAGCACTAGACAGGATGTCCCAAAAATCATAGGGCAGTTTTAAGCTCAAATAGCTATATATCCTGAGTCTGGTACATATTCATTGACGTCTTCTCTTGGTGAAAAGGGGACCCTGTCTTCTCAAAGGCTCTGTAAGAAGAACCCAAGCTCTCTGTCTAGTTTCACCAGTTGGAATGTCTTAACTGTGTGTCCAAACTGGGTTTGGAGACTGTCAACCCCCAAGGATGAAGGGGTGGTGGGATTTTTTAGTAACAGCTGCTCAGAAAGCCTTCTTCTAAATAAAGCAGAGGAAATTGTGTCAGCAGAAAGGGTCTATGC
>JAJPUD010001333.1:299208-344969 GCA_023553655.1 Myrmecobius fasciatus
GCTGAAATAACTTTTTGACATAAAAGTATATATGTTGTCAAAAAAAATGGAAGTTACTTTGTGAAAGCATTCTAGTTCCCAAGAGGCCCTTACTGCATTAAAGCAATGTAAACTTAAAAGGCTTTCTGGAGCAGAAGGACCCCTTAGGTGGCTTCAGGGTTCTTTGATTGCTCAAGAGAATGAATTTTCAAGAGCTGATTTTCTATTACAAACTATATTAGAGGGACAGCTATGTGGCACAGTGGATAGAGCACCAGCCCTGAAGTCAGGAGGACCTGAGTTTAAATCCGATCTCAGACACTTAACCCTTCCTAGCTGTGTGATCCTGGGCAAGTTACTTAACCCCAAATGCCTCAGCAAAAAACATATAAATAAATAAAAGTCTTTCCTTTTTGTTTTTCCCTGACATTTCCCCCATTTCATTCTCACTTAAACCCTCTCCAAGCCCTAAATTTTATATTCTCATCTGTCTTCCACTGGAAAAAAATAAAAATATAGTAGATAGGGGCAGCTAGGTGGCGCAGTGGATAGAGCACCAGCCCTGAAGTCAGGAGTACCTGAGTTCAAATCTGGTCTCAGACACTTAACATTCCCTAGCTGTGTGACCCTAGGCAAGTCACTTAACCCTAATTGCCTCAGCAAAAAGCAAAAATATATATATATATATATATATATATATATATATATATATATATATGTAGTAGATAAAATGATTCCTTTATCATATGAAGGGGTTCTGTGATTTTATAATAGATAAAAAGATGATTCCTTTGTCACATGAATGGGTTGTTTTTAATCTAAAGAGAGAATCTTACAGGCATCTAGTGGTGAAAGAAATATTAGAGATCACTTACATTAACATCCTTATCTTGCAGATGACACCTCACAATATAACCTAGTGAAAAGAAGGCTGGATATTAACTAAAAAGAGCTTTGCAAAAGAGAGAACAGAAGCCCAGAGATAATTGTATGAAGCTTCACGACCAACCAGTGGCAGAGCTAGGATCAGGACTCATGTCCCTTGGCTCCTGGTATTCCTGTTACGCTCTAATATTTTATGACCTAAGTATGCAGGGAAGATCCCCTCTGATTCCCTTCCCAGCTACCATGACCCTTTCCATGTTCTGAGCTCTTTGCATTTTCTAAAGATGAGAACCATTGTCAGAACTCCTATAGAGTATTAAAGCTGCTAAGCTTCCCCTTTCCTTTCTGGTGAACAATACTGACTGAGGCACTGAATGTGGATGGGAAGTCACTTGGCTTTTTATTGATTTAGTTTCAGTGGGCATAAACAAAATGCTATCATTGAAACACTTTGAACTACTTTGGGAAGGATATTTTGTTCAGAAATCTTTTATGGCAAAAGATTAATCTGACAATATTTGGCCAGTAGTCTCCTTATAGGGCAAAAGTAAAGGAATGAATACACGGCAACAACTACTATATGACGATCAATTCTGATGGACATGGCTCTCTTCAACAATGAAATGTTTCAAACCACCTCCAATTGTTCACTGAAGAAAGCCATATACACCCAGAGAGAGGGATGTGAAATGTGGACTACAACATAACATTCTCATACTCCTTGATTGAGGTTTGCTTACATTGTGTTTCCTTTATCTGATATATCGTTTGTGTAGATAAGATTTTTCTTGCACAACAATAATAAGTTTGGAAATATGTATACATATATTCGATTTGCCAATATTTTAACATAATTAACATGTAGTGGATATCCTGCCATCTAGGGGAGGGGTGGGGAGTTGGGGGGAAAAATTTGTAACGGAAAGCTATGTAAGGGTTATTGTTGAAGAATTACCCACACATATGTTATGCAAATAAAATAAAATAATAATTTTAAAAAAAGTAAAGGAATGAGAAAAAAACAAGCAAGGGCAACAGTAAATTGGCCACATGGGCCTTGTAGCAGAACAAACGTTACAAAGACTGATCTACAGGAAGCTGGCCATTCATTCATGCATTCAACAAATAGGTGCCTGATGTGTACAAAGTGCTGTGTTTGGTGCTGGGGACCTACAAAGGTTAGCTAAAACACCATTTTTTTCCCCAGAGTTTATGTTATCCTTAGGGGTATGAAACACCAGTGCATAACTACAAAGTGCAATAATACATTGTATGAAGTGCAGTACAGAGGAAAAAATGCTGAATGTAGAGGCAGAACCTGGACTCAGAGTCTGCCTCTCACTACCTTTGTGATCTTCGTGTCACAACCTCTGGGGCCCTTAGTCTCCTCATCTATCCAATAAGCAGACAAACTTTTTTCTACTCACTATTCCTTTTCCTCAGAGCAATTTTTACCTAACCCTGGGCATATACAAAACCAACATTTACTGATGATAATTTCATAACTCCCACATTCCATTACGGGTCCCCATATGGGGTCATGAATCACAATTTAAGAAGCTGGGGACTAGATCTCTAAGGTCCCTTCAGTCAAACTGTTCTTGTGACTTTATATCTGATAGGAAAATCCAAGGAACACAGCAGTTAAATAGTATCAGAGAAACTGTCATAGAGAAATTTACATGTGAAGGAAGTTTTCAAAGATTAGTAGGAATTCTACAAAGTAAGGAGAGGGGAGATATTGGAAGATTGGAGGGAACAGTCAGAAACCAGGTTAGACAGAATTCTTCCAATGTGTCTAGAGCAGAGAGTGCATAGGGGGAGGTATTGTGAGTAAAAGCTGGGAACACTAGATATTAGAAAGCTTTGAAAGTCAGGCAAAGAAGTTTGTATTCTAATTTAGAGAAGGAAGGGGTCCTAGAGGTAATTTGACCTACCCATTTTCTGGAGGAAATAGAGTGGGACACTAAAGTAACCAGTGGCTTGAGTTAACCCCCACACTCCCACAACACTAAAAGGGCTATTGTGAGCCAAGATTAGAGCAGAGCTGAGGTAAGTTTTAGCTTTGCCCATAGATGGATTGGTGAGGCAGTTCAGATCCGGCCTTACAAATCAGTTATGTGACCCTGGGCAAGTCACTTAACCCTGTTTGCTTTAACCCACTGGAGAAGGAAATGGCAAACCACTCCAGTGTTTCTGCCAAAAAACAAACAAAAAGACCCTTATAGTATCAGCCTGCTGTGGTCCATAGTTTCAAGAATTGAACATAACTCAAGTACATTGAACTGGGGTCTAGGAGCTGTTGGTCCTTTGGGCAATGAACATTAAATGTCAACTCAAGACTCTGGAGAGGAGCGCTTAAGAACCCAGAGAACTTGTTTATGAATTATTAGATATCCACAGAGACAGAGAGAGAGGAGGAAGAGCAATACAGAGAAACAGGAGGGAGAGATAGGCAAACAGACAAAGGAGGAAGAGAGAGAATCGGTTAGCTATCAGATAAGCTATCAGATATCTATATATAACTAGACAGATACATACTGGTGACTGCTTTTGGTTTTATGGATTGCTTTAACCTGGTAATATTGAATAGTTTTTTTTTGTTTTGGTTTTTGGTTTGGTTTGCACTTTTTTGAGAGTGGCTCTTCTAGGCTGAAAGTTCAGTGGCTATTCACAGGCCAGATTCCTATGCCAATTGGAGTGGCTTTCACCTGCTCCAATTCCAGCCTCATCTCTGATTCATCCCTTCTTAGGCAACCTTCCACTTCCACTCCCCACCCATATTAGTGTCAAATTTTAACCCTATTGCAACTCAGAACTTAGAGCTCAAGTGATCCACCAACCTCAGCCTCCCTAGCATTGGACATTTCAGGGTTACTTGTTGAATATGTTTTGATTACAGAGATTGCACTTCAACCCTTAGGCTTCCGTGATTGGGAAAAAAGAAACTTGGGTTATTCAGACTTGATCTTTCTGTCACTCAGCTGTCATAAAGGAGTCACTGATGTTTTTGAGCAGGAGAAGGGACATCCCTGCATAAGAAGATTAGTTTGGCATAGTGTGGAGAGGGTGGGGAGAGAGATTATACATAACCATCTGGGCTTCAACTTCCTTCTTGGAGGATCAGGCTAGATTAATTCAAAAGTCCTTTCCAACTCTAAATGTGTGATCCTATAATCCAGTCCTACTTACACTGCCTTGGTGTGTCTGTTATAAACTGCATTTCTCAGATCATTGCTTTTTTTAAAAATTTATTTATTTAAGTCTGGGTTTAACTATCTCACTGAAGCTGGAAATGCAGAAGCTACCAACTGGCCTGAATTTATTATTGATCAGCACAAAAGTTTTGACCTGCTCTGTATCCTACCTGAGCTAGTTTGCCCCTTCCTGAGTAAACTGATACTCCCCTCATCCTGGGGATAGGGAGTGGGGTCCCCTTAATTGATGATGAAAGTAAGAACACTGCTTCAAACCCCTCACATTCCTTTCGAGTTCTATATTATGACAAAAAGTGCTGTTGTAAATATTTTTGTATATATGTATATAAGTATACATATCCTATATCCCTCTGTCTTTGTCTTGCTTAAGGTTTAATGGTTTCATTGAGTCAAAAGGTGTAGGCAAATGTATGATTTTTCTTTTTAAGCATGATTCCAAATTGATTTCCAGAATTGCACCAGTTAGCACTAGTCTTAGTGACATCTTTTTCTTTATGGTTACTTTTAAGTGTAAAACATGTGAAACTTGGAAGAATCATGGAAGAATTATGAGTATTTGTAGTGCCACAGTTGGGCCCCTTTTCCATAGCCTGTCAGTAAGGATATGTCTAAATCCTACAGCTTTTCTCCCAGTCAGGTTCCTGTTTCTTAATAGTGAGGGTAGTGAAGAGCACTGTGAATCAGTAGTTAGGAAGCTGTCAGTCAAAACCTGCTCCTGCAACAAGCTAACTTGAATTGAATGACTGAACAAACTTCTCAGTGTTCCATTTTCTCAGTTCATCAAGTTTTAATTATTGTAATGATTAGCCTTTGAGAATTTCAGAGAATTCCTGAGAAAACTTAAAAGAACTGATGAAGAATAAAATGAATAAAACCAGAACAATTTATCTAATAATATTATAAAGACAAACATCATTGAAAGACTTAAGAATTATAAGCAATGGGAAAACAGACCATAATTCGAGAGGACTCATGATGAAATATGCTATTCAACTCCTGATGGGATGGACTTTGAGTGCAGAATAATATGCAGGCATTCATTTTTTGGAACTGGTTAATGGATGAATTTGTTTTTATTGACTATTGTTGCTATTGTTTGTCTCTCCTTCTCCAAGAGGACCATGACATCAGGAAAGTGAGTGACATGCAAGTGAATTGAATTTAAGTGAGAGAGAGCTGTGCAAAACCATCAACCTCACTTTCTCCTCCAGAGCCATTTGGGTCCAGTGGCAAGATGTAAATCAGAATGACTGGAGGTGGCCATCTGATTGATTGACTATCTTTGCTATGAGTTTTTTTTTCCTATGTGAAAATGGAAAGAGAGAAAATAGTTTGTTTTTTCATTAAAAGGTATTTAATTTAAAAATAAAATGGGGCAGCTAGGTGGCACAGTGGATAGAGCACCAGCCCTGAAGTCAGGAGTTCAAATCTGGCCTCAGACACTTAACACTTCCTAGCTGTGTGACCCTGGGCAAGTCACTTAACCCCAATTGTCTCAAGGGGGAAAATGCCTTTAAAGGATCTCTCACAAGGTTATAAAACAATTATTTCTGTGCCTACTATGTGTCAGGCACTGTGATAAGCACTTTACAAATATCAGCTCATCTCATCCTCATCACAACCCTGGGAGTTACATGCTATTATTATCACCATGTTAATAGTTGAGAAAATTGAGGCAAACAGGATTATGTTACTTGCCCTCGATGGCAAATAGTTAAGTGTCAGAAGCCAGATTTAAACCTGGATTTTCCTCACTCCAGTACTAATTCTCTATCCACTGATCCACAAAGATGCCTCTATTAGTTAATTACTTTCAGCAATAATCCCCAGTCTTGCTCCTCCTTACATCTCTCCCCTTCACTCTTCATCTTTTCATCCATAAAAGCAGATCAGAGCTGCTAATTTCTCAGTGCTGTTTTACTGTTGCATCCACTCAATTCATTGTTCCTACATTTCCTTTAATCCCTGGCCATAGTGCTAACATTGTCCTTCCCTACTCACAGGGCTATCATGAGGACAAAATGGCTGTAAATGAGCTTTGAAAACAAGCACATGGTGTAGTGGATAGAGTTCCATCCCTAAAGTCAGGACCTGAGTTCAAATGGAACCTCAGTACTTAACTTCCTAGCTGTGTGACCCTGAGCAAGTCACAACCCCAACTAATATAGCAAAAAAGAACTTTCATTTTACGTTATTTTCTTCCACTAATGTTCTCTTCTAATTCCTTTCTGTGATATTGACTCTAAAAGGGTACTTAAATAGAGTGCTAAATCTAGGGTCTTCTACCAAATTAGAAAAGGATTTTCCTGGAGTTCCAGACTACCTAAACCTGGAGAGCTCATCACCTGATAGTCATCAGCAGATGAATTGCTTTGATTGAAGCAAATTAGAAAAAAATATCTGTTCAGGCATGATGAGACAGTAATTCATGTCTGTGGGGAAAGTACTCATGTCAGTGGTACTTGAATAACTGAAATCAATATTTTTCTTTTTAAAACTTTCTTTTTTATCATAAACTTTTAAAATGCTATAAACTTGGACATTTTTATATTCAAAGAACAGAAAACCCCCCCCACAAGATTTAAAGAAGAAACTATAAATTTCTATGAGGCCCAGCATGGGTTTTTGCTTAAGGACATAATAAGCTTAAAATAATAGTTTCAACAGTTTCCTCCTAGTTCATATCCCCTTGTAAACTTCCTTCAATTTTAGCCTGTGTATTTTTAGTGTTTTGTTGGTGTTCTTTTCTTTTTGAAGTATTTTAAAATGTATTATAAACTTAACTTTAAATACCAATAGAGGCAAACAAGCATATACTTGCAAGCTACATTTTAAATTAAATTTTGATTTTGCAACTGAGAAGCATTTATTTTCTTTTCCCTTTCCCTTTTCCGCCCCCTAATAAAAAAAGAGAAAGAAAGAAAAACAAAGCCTTGTAGAGTCAGCAAAACAAATTCCCACAGTGGTTATATCCAAAGATGTGTGTCTCCTGTTGTGCATTGTTCCATCACCTTTCTATGAGGAGATGAGGAACATTCTTTATCATCAGCCATCTGAAATCATGATAATTATTTACATTTGGCAATTTCAACATACAAAAAGCCCAACCAACTTATCAACAATTCCCTCTGGGACTGCTAGGGTTTTCCCTGTTTGTCCATATATCCATACATTTTCCTTTTTGTATCATTGTTGGCAGCATGTCCATAGATTACTTTGGATCTGCTTTCTTTACTTCATTTTATTTCATGTAGACCTTTCCATATTTATTTTTATTCCTCAAATTAAACATTCTAACTGCTTTGAATATAATTCCATTACACAGATGTACCTACCACAGTTTATTCAATTATTGCTGTGTTGAGCATCTGGGTTGTTTCCAATTTTTTGCGGTAATAAATAATGCTGTTATAATTATCTCTGTACAGATGGTTACTCCTTTTTTTTTTTTTTTAAATGTCACTCAAGGTATTTATACTATAGATCTACCAGCATGCTTGCTCCCTCCATTTGTCCCTGGTGCAGTCCTTCCATATTTTCTAAAACTGTATAATTGTTATCCACGCCTTTTCACAAATTTTTCTTGGGGGATCCTACCCAAAACCATGGGAGTTTTCCTTTGATTCTTTAAACATATCATGCAATCCATACATCACGGATGCCCAGGCTGTCAATCTATTTTACTTAACCTTCACTAAATGACCAATCCAGCTTCATTTTTTCTTTCTTTCTTTCTTGCTTTTTTTTTTTTTTTTTGCTGAGGCAATTGGGGTTAAGTGACTTGCCCAGGGTCACACAGCTAGGAAGTATTAAGTGTCTGAGGTCACATTTGAACTCAGGTCCTCCTGACTCCAGGGCTGGTGCTCTATCCACTGCACCAACTAATTATGCTGATTTAACTTTCTTTAATCTACTTTAATTGAGAGCCTTAGTCTCCTCATTTATAAAATTGAGGATAATACTACGTTCAGTACCTACTTCACAGAGTAGTTAATTAAATTAGATAACAAATAAAGTATCATATTAATGCCCACTATTATTATTACTAAAACAGCTAGGTGGCAGTGTGGACAAATCACCAGGACTGGAGTCAGGAGAACTTATCTTCCAGAGCTCAAATCTGGCCTCAGATACTTACTAACTGTGTGACTCTGAGCATGTCACTTAACCCTATCTACCTCAGTTTCCTCATCTGTAAAATGAGCTTGAAAAGGAAATGGCAGTCCACTCCAGTAGCTTTGCCAAGAAAACTCCAAATGGAATTGAACACGACTGAAAAACAATGCAATGACAACAAAATTAATACTAGGCTTCTTTCAAATTCAAAACCTTATTGTTCTATATAGATGTAATTTTTAGTAAGAGTAAAAATATTGCCTTTAAAATTTTTTTTAATAGTGTCCTTTGGGGAATGTTGCTTCCCCTTTGTCATACCTTCCTCCAGCATGTTATGTACCTTCACCTTTGGTTTTCTCCACTTTGCTATGATGTTGGCTTGTGGGGAGCCCAGCTGGTCAGTGTTTGATGTCTGAACCATTAGTTCCCAGCATCTTTGCTCAGGCTTTTTGAGAGACTCTGCCAGGTTCACCTGCCAACATCTCACCATTGCCCTTTGATTCGAAGCGTTGATCTGGTTATCCGGGGAAGTTCCTTCAAGTATTTGACTAGTTTTTACAGGGAGGAGAAATCAGACTTGTTCTGCTTGGTCCCAGAGGAACAAAGGCTTCCCAGAGAAACTGAAAGAGGAACAGTGAAATGAGCTTACTGGAAGACAGATTTTAGCTTAAAACTTCCTCATGATGAGAACTATCAAAAATAGAATGGATCACCTCATAAATAAAGAGTTTCCCATAATTCACATCCTCCACTTCCTAAGTGGGCAGCTTGATGGTACACAGTGCATCTGGACCTGGAGTCAGGAACTCATTGAATTAAAATCTGACCTCAAACACATAAGCTGTGTGATAAGTCACCTAACCCTGTTTGCCTCAATTAAATTATCTTTCAAATGAGCTGGAAAAGGAATACCTGTGCTAAGAAGACCCCAACTGGGATCACAAAGAGCTGGACACGACTATAATGACTGAATAAGTATTTTCAAGTGAAAACTGAATGACTACCTGTCAGAAATGATGCAAAGAAGAATTCCTGCTCATATACAGGTTGAATTAGATACCCTCCTGGTTCCCTTCCAGTTCTGAAAGTTTGTGATTCCATGATATGCCAGCCATTCTCAAATCAAGCCCTAGCAGTGGAAGCATCTGTTGAAAGCTCTAGGGACAAGGCTGTGCCAAGCCAGCCATCTGGTGCCTCAGAGGGGCCACTTTTCACCTGACAGAGGTTATCCCAAAAGTGCTCAGAAGGGAGGATGTTGCAGGGACAGTACTTGAGCAAAGGCAGGAAAGTAAGAGAGTAAAGACTACAGCAGAATTCCACCTCCCAGGGTTGATGTGAAGATCAAATAAAACCAAGAAAACTCCCCTTTCCTTTTTTTTTTTAATTCTTTTTAGTTTCAAATTCTTTCCCCTCTCTCCAGCAAATTTTCTTTTCAATATTTTGTTTTTCTTTTTTTTTCTTATCATTATTACTTCCCAATGAGTCTTCCCTTCCCTTTCCCCTATCCCTACCAAGTAGAATCATCTCTTAAAACCAATTCTTTGGCCATATCTGAAAAAACTATTTCCTCATTCCACTCCTCTGATTCTTCATTTCCTGAGACTTGCTTTGCAACCATTCTCCTGAAATCATGATTAACCCTTGCATCAATCAGAATTCTTAAGACTTTCAACAATATTTTCTTTTTTTCTTTCAAAAATGAAAATACTATGTTGTGATCCACATTCAGTTCCCACAACACTTTCTCTGAGTGCAGGTGGCTCTCTCCCTCACAAAAACATTGGAACTGGGCTGAATCACCTTGTTGTTTTAACAATATTTTCCTTCATTTTAAAGGTTCATAACCTGAGCTCTATGTATATGTTTGCTTTTTACTATTTTGAAAGCTATTTCAATGTAATTGGCTTCCTTTGTCATTATTTAATTCTTTAATTTATGCATTTAATATAGTCCCTTTGTAAAGGATCTTGCAAACCTTAGAGCACTATATCCATGTGAGTTGTTATTGCTATTACTATTATCATCATTATTTTGAAAAGGGATCCATAGACTTTTTCAGATTGCCAAAGGGATCCATGACACAAAAAAGGTTAAGCCCCACAATTACCATGTTCTCTCTTCTGGTATCTTTTTTATTTTAATTTAAGTTTTTGCATTTTTCTTATGAATTTAACAAATTTAAATATGAAGAATAGAAAAAGATGATTGCATATGAAACTGTGAACTGTTGCATATAGTTTTTTTCTTTTTAACAGATATTCAATTTAACAAGATAGTATCCAAGTTGCCCTGCTTGTCTTTGCCTCTTTCTGAATATCCTCTCCCCTCTTCAGTCTATTTTTAATGTCACCTTCTCTAGCAACACTGTCCTGATCCTACCACTGGGTAATGCCTAAGAGGTCACTTTGCACCTTTCTTGTGCACTCTGTCTCTTATCCCTCTGGGAGTTCCAGAAGGACTAGGAGACTGCTTTATCTGAGCTTCAAATCTCCCCCAGTGCTGAGGACAGAGATCTGATCATAATAGGGGCTTAATCATGTTTTAATGGAATTGAAGGTGCTTCCTAAAGAAAATTCAATCTCCTGTACCTGGTTTTCAAGATCTTCCATTTTCATATGGTTTTACTTCCACATCCTCTAGTCTCCAGCCAAATAGGAATGCTCTTTGTACCCTGGACTTGTCTTTGCTCTAGTGATAGCCTCTCAACTCCACTCCCAAACTTCCTTGACTATTTTATCTACAAGATTCCTACTAGTTCTTTAAAGTCCAACTCAAATGTTATTACTTACTCTGGAGATCCTTGATAGTCCTAGTGATAATCACAGGAAGGGCCAATGTTAATACTATTTTCTCTATGCCTTTATCCATGTTTTTTTGGACACATTCTACAGTTGTCTAACTTGCTCTCTTATCTAGATCTGTTGATTTTTTTTGTGGTATCTAACTTTTTATGACCCCATTTGGAGTTATCTTGTTAAAGATACTAGAATGGCTTGCCATTTTCTTTTCTGGCATATTTACAGATGAAGAAACTAAGGGAAACAAGGTGAAATGTTGAAGGGGATGTAGGAAAACTGGGATACATTGTTGGTGGAGTTGCAAGCTGATCCAACCATTCTGGAGAGCATTTTGGAACTATGCCCAAAGGGCTATCAAAAGGGTTATGCATTCCTTTTGATCCAGCAGTATCTCTACTGGGTCCTGGTACGGGTTCTATACTCCAAAGAGATCATAAAAAAGGGAAAAGGACCCACATGTGCAAAAAGGTTTGTAGCTGCCTTTTTTGTAATGGTAAGGAATTGGAAATTGCCTACCAATTGGGGAATGGCTGAATAAGTTATGTATATGCATATAATGGAATATTATTGTTCTATAAGAAATGATGTGACGGTTAGTTTCAAAAAAGCCTGCAAAGACTTAAATGAACTGATACTGAGTGAAGTGAACAGAACCAAGAGAACAGTATACACAATAATTGTGCACAGTATGCACAATACTGTGCAATGATCAACTGTGACAGACTTAGCTCTTCTCTGCAATACAATGATCTAAGACAATTCCAAAACACTCATGATGGAAAATGCTACCCACATCCAGAGAGGGAACTATGAAGTCTGAATGTGAATTGAAGCATACTATTTTCACTTTATTTTTCTTTCTTGTGGTTTTCCTTTTTGTTCTGATTTTTCTTTCACAATGTTAACTAATGTGGAAATATGTTTCATGTTATTGTACATGTATAATCTATAGCAGATTGCTTGCTGTCTTTGGGAGGAAGGAAAGAAGGAAGAAAAATGGAAATCAAAATCTTATAGAAATAAGTGTTGAAAATTATTTTTACATGTAATTGGGAAAATAAAGTAACTTCACATGTCTTTTTTTTAATACTAAAGCTTTTTTAATTGCAAAACATATGTATGGGTAATTCTTTAACAACGACCCTTACAAAGTTTTCCGTCACAAATTTTTCCCCCCTAGTCCCCACCTCTCCCCTAGATGGCAGGAAGACCACTACATGTTAATTATGTTAAAATACTTGACAAATCGAATATATGTATACATATTTCCACACTTATCTTGCTGTGCAAGAAAAATTGTGTGTACAAGAAAAAAATCTGGAAAAGGAAACACAATGCAAGCAAACATCAATAGAGAGCATGAAAATGTTATGTTGTGGTCCACATTTCATATCCCCCTCTCTGGGTATATATGGTCTTCTTCACTGACCAATTGGAAGTGGTTTGACACGTGGTTTCTTAATTGTAGTGGGGATAAGAAAAAGAACCTAGAACTCAAAAATCTTTAAAACAAATGTAAAAAAAAATGTTTTGAATGCAACTGGGGAAAAATATTAAATAAATACATTTTTAAAAATAAAGAAAAATAAAATACTAAGTGGAGGAGAGGAAGAAACTGCCTTTTTACAAAAATGTACCTTTTATCTCTCTTTATAGAAAGAGAGACCTATGGATATGCAATATTGTATATGCCATTAGATATAATTGATGTGTTGATTGATTTGAACATTTTTTCCTCACTTTTAAAAATCTTTACATTTACATTTTAAATTTTAAAAATTGTTTTAAGGGATAACTCATTGGAGAGGGGACAAAAAAGGGACACATTCAGAAAAGAAGTGATGTAAAAAAATGCTACCAATAAAAATAATTTTTTAAAGAAATTTAACATCTCACAAAGGCTGCTTTCTTCCAGCTCCTAAACAGCTTTTCTTACTTGCATGCATCTGTATTTCTCAGTGAATATCCCAGTTCCAGAAGTAGGAAAAGTTGGATCCAGATCCCTGAACAGATTGGTTTTTTCATGATTTAAATCAAAGCCAGGAAGGACTGGCATAAACCCTAAGCCATGAATATGATACCTTAATTTGGCAAGAAAGAACTGCTGGTCCAAGAGTTTTCTCTAACAGACTACAGTGAAGGTACATCTTTTTCAAGGTTAACTGCTAAATCTTCTCTAATGAATGATCCTTACACTTCTTTTTTTGTATCGTGTTCCTATATAATACTGAAACTTAGTTCTTTGGATGTTTTTATCTTATGTATAAACCCCTGAGGAAATAAAGATGCTCTGGCCTAACCTAAAAACAGTATATAGCAAAGATTATAGTTTTTTTTAATATTTTCTTTTCCAAAAATATTTTTGTTGACATCATTTGTTTTTGTATTGCAAAAATTTCTCTTGTTATCTTTCTCTTCCCCCCCTTCACTGAGAACCATTCATTAGGACAAAGATTTTTTTTTTGCTTTTTAAAAATAGTATCTTATTTTTTTCCAATTACATATAAAGCCACAGCTTAATTTTTTTTTAAATTTTGAGCTCCAAATTTTCTCCTTCCTTTTACTTCTTTCCCCTAAGACAGTAAGCAATTTGATAGATTACATATTTGCAATTGTGTAAAACACAAAAATTTTTTTAAGAGGAGGAGAAAAAAGTTTGTAAAAGTGATCAACACATTGAAAAAGTCTGTAAACTATATGTGGTATACCACACTTGTGAAGCCCCCCACCTCTTCAAAGGAGTGAGATTCAGGGGTATCTTTTCAAATCTCTTCTTTGGGGCCATGCTTATAATTTTCAAGATTCATTTTTGATTATTTTGTGTTTATTGTTTTTTCTCTTTCCATTATTTTAGTCACTGAGTGTATTATTTTCTTGGCTCAGCTTATTTTATTCTACCCCAGTTCCTGTAAACTTTCCATGCTTTCATCATATCCATAGTTTCTTACAGCAATAGTCCCTTATGTTCATGTAACACAACTTGCATAGTCTTCCCCAGTCAATGGACATCAACTTTGTTTCCAGTATAACATAGAAAGTTAAGTGAAGGCCGGGATCTTAGAAGCAGGGGCAGAGATTCAGAACTTAGAAGGAAATCTGGAACACAGGACATATAATGGCAAAGATGAGAAGTCCTTTGGGCATCCAGTCTACTTCTTTCCCCCTCATCCCAACATCCTGACCACTCTCACCTTTACTAGGGAGTCTAGAGAGCTTCAGTGACTTGTAGTCTTCCAATAGTAGAATATAGGCTTCCTGACTTCCCGGCTAACACTCCTACTGTTAGTGCTTCCTCTTAACACCAGCTATAAAGCTGGGGACACTGTAGCACCTAGGATCTGTCTACCATGCAGCTGGCACTTATTAAACCCTTGGAGGTAGAATTATACGGCATCAATGATACTTTGGAAGAGCTGAGATTGAGTCCAGACTCTGCCACTTACACGTATTAGCACGAATGGGAAAACGCTTTGCAGAGTAGCTAGTCTGGTCTGGTTGTTGTCCTTCCTTCTCCAAAGGGACCAAAGTGAAATCATTATATTAGAGTCAAGTTACAATGTATCCAGCTGTGGCTGATCAAACTAGTATGAGCTTGGGATGCTCTGCCATAGGTTGGGCACAAATAGGGCCTGGGAACATTTAGGGTGGACTCTAACTTTGTGCATCTCAAATTTCTTCTGAGCTAGCTCAATTCTGAGCTAACTTTTCTCCTAGAGCACAGCACCTTCTCTGGGACTCCATTCTGGGTAATCCCACGCCAGCATCTTTCATGTCAATTCTAAAGTTCTTAAGAGACACCTTGAGAGTGTCCTTGTATTGCTTTTTCTGAGCACTCTGTGAGCACTTACCCTGTGTGCGTTCTCCATAAAATAATCTTTTTGGCAAGCGTACATTTGGCATTTGAATAATGTGACCAACAGAGTTGTGTTCTCTGCAGTAAAATTGGAATGCTTGGCAGTTTAGTTCAAGAAAGGACCTCAGTGTCTGAAATCTTATCCTGCCATACGATCTTCAGAATCTTCCTAAGACAATTCAAATGGAAGCAAATAAGTTCACTGGCATGGTGCTAGTATACTGTCCAGCTTTCAGAGACACACAACAACCCCGTAGACCTTCAGTTTGGTAATCAGTCTAATAGCTCTTCTCTCCCACACTTTGTTCCCAAGCCTCCCCAAACATTGAGCTAGCCCTGGCAACGTGTGTGTCAACCTCATTATCAATGTGAATATCCTTAGAAAGTTTACTGCCAAGGTAAGTAAGCTTATCTGCCACACCCAAAACTTCTCCAGTAACTGATGGTTCCACATATGGATGACAGTATGCTGGCTGATGGAGTTCTTAGTGTTGTTTGTTAAGCCAAAATTAGCACAAGCAGCAGAGAATTAATCCATACTTTTGTTGCATCTCAGCTTCAGAGGCTGTATTGAGTGCACAACCATCTGCAGACAAAAAAAAAATCATGCACCAGCATTCCCTCCACTGTAGTTTTGGCTTGTAGTCTTCTCAAGTTGAAGAATTTACCGCCAATGAGGTAGCTGACCTTGAAGCTATATTTTCATCCTCACTGAAAGCATTTGACAACATGGCTTAAAACATCAAGCTAAAAAGTAAGCAACAGTCTTGTTTCATTCCACTGATGATTAGGAAAGCTGGAAAACATTGTCTATTGTCCAGAAAACCCAGACAGGGCAGCTAGGTGGTACAATAGGTAGAGTACTAGCCCTGGAGACAGGATGACCTGAATTCAAATGTGACCTTAAGCATTTATTAGCTGTGTGATCTTGGATAAGTCCTTTAACTCCTATTGCCTCCTTTACCTCCAAAAAAGTGCTGTGCAAACTTAAAGCACCATGTAAAGGTGACCCATTATTTTACAAAATTACATTTTTTTGTTTTTGTTGTTAGTATCCAAATTTCTTCAAGAATCCCATTGTCAGTCATTATTAGGCATGTGACTCTAGGCATAAACACTGACATTTTTGGAGCCTCAACTTCCTAACTGGAAGGAAAGGTGATAATTCCTTTGCCCATCCCTTCTAGCTTTTGTGAGAAAAACCCTTTATAACACTAAAAGTCTATAGAGACTATCTTGTGGAATCAAATGTTGAATTTTTAAGCTGATCATGATGTGAACACAAATCTGACCCACATTAAATCCCTCTAGCTCTGGAATTAACTGTTTTTAATTGCTGTTTATTGTCACACTTACTACACTATCTTTCAACTTCCCTGGATATACTGGCATGGAAAATCTCCTAAACATATCCAACAGCCACATAAATACACTTTGACATATGCTCATGTGTATATTATCTTATCTGATAGAAAATCACGTATCCATAATTTAATTGCCCTAGTGGTCATTTAAGTACTTTTGTTCTTCCACGATTCTCTCATTTCACTGATGGGGGTGCTCTCACCAATGGAGCATATTACAACCTATTCATGATTTTTCTTCCTGTCTGAATTTTGTTTGTATCTTTCTACAAATTCTTCCTTATGTTGGGGTGCACACAGTATGCTGCAGAACCTCTTATAAAATATACCTATGAAAAATATAGCCATATATAATATAATAATAATAAATAAATAAAAATTAAAAAATAATAAAAATAACTCACATTACTATAATCCATGAAACATGTAATACACAATAACAAATAATAAAAATACATAATAGTTCTGTTTGAGAGGGCCAATGCAGTTGCACAATCCAGCAAAATAAGAGAGTGATTCTGACGCTGTGTAAGATTAATTTAGGTTTGGAATTCACATCAACAGGCACAGAATGAAAGGGAATGGATATAAGTTTATTACTGCTCAGAATCTTGATTCAAACAAGATATAAGGAAAGAGGAAACTTACAGCATAAAAGTAATACACAATTAACCAATATAGTGATCACCATAACAATACAGACAATATAACAAACAAATAACATACAACATACATCATCACCACTCCGAGGAAGCACCAACATCTGAATGTCCTAGCTGGGGAATCTTGATCACAGCTTTCAAGGTACACAGGTAGGAGAGCCTTAGGCAAAGAGTCCTTTCCTGAGACAGATTCTGAAGCCCCCTTTCCACTAAATATCTTTTATAGGTTGAGAACAAAGAAGGTACTACATTAAGTATTCTCATTTGATATGTGACTCTTGAGACAATAGCCCCCCAGGTGCAGACTGCTCCAACTTGAGAGGCTCACCAAGAAGAATATTTGTTTCTTCCTTTAGGATGACTGTGTTTACTCTGGGAACTGGCCAGATTTTCAAAGCAAACATAATCAGCAATAAAGGAAAGTTACTAATCAATGCACTGGGAGGGAATCTTTCCCTTCCAATATTTCCTGGCATTCCATCACATAACTGCAAGCATGTTCTCATATTCTCAGCAAAAAGTTACACAAAAGAAATGGCCAAGACTTACTAAGATTGTGAGGGATCAGTTTAATTGATGTTTACCTCAGAATTTGCTGAGCACTTCACATGCATTATTTTATTTGAACCGCCTATCAACACTGAGTAAATTGTACAAGTATTGTTCTTATTTTACAAATGAGGAAACTGAGGTTCATTTCCTGATTGCTACCTCCCCACCTTTTTCATCTGATATGAGAAACCAAACATCCCTACCATATTAATCATAGAACACAGAAACAACTTCTAGTATGGATTATTCCCAAAATGGAGGATTTCAGAAAGGAGATGGAGGGTAGGATAAGATGGTGATGCTAAGTATCAGAAGGAAAGGCATATCTACAGCAAAGGCAACCTATCACCCTTGAATTTTATGTATGTCAAAAGCCTGCCTCACAAAACCTGAGAATTTTTAGACTCCAGTATTACCCTGCTCCCCTGTGATCCTCTTTTGAAGAGTGATCTCATCCTTTGTTTTCTCTTCCAGTATCCAGCATCATGCTCCGTACAAAGAAGACATTTAATAAAGGATTGTTGAATTTAAAACAGCAGTGAAGAGCCACAAAAAAAACCCCAATCCCTGAGCTCTCTGAGATGGCTACAGAAATAATATAGCGAGCAATACTGGATTGAAATGGAAACTGGGCTGATAATCCTCTCAGTTGTGATGCTAAAACTGGTAAACACCATAAGGAAGGGATGGAGAAGTGCCAAGCAACCAGAAGGAAAGATGAAATAAAATAAGGAGAAATAAGAGTCACTTCTTCCAAAAACTCTGAATCTGTTTGCTTATGCCTCCACTGAAAACTCTTGACTGACATATTGTAGGAATAGATCAATTAAGCAACAAACCTGTATCAAGTTCCTACAATATGTCAGGCACTGTTAAGACAAAGACATAAGTAAAACAATCCTTGTCCTCAGGGGAGTTTACATTCTGCCTGGGAAGAAGACAAGTGCCTATATTTGTCACTCTTTGGTCACTTGTTTCTTTTTTTGTATTTATTTTATTAAAGCTTTTTATTTTCAAAACATATGCATAGATAATTTTCAACATTCACCCTTGCAAAACCTTGTTTTCCAAATTTTATTTTCCCTCCCTTCTCAACATTTCCTCCCCCAGATGGCAAGTAATCCAATATAAGTTATACACATATAATTCTTTTGTACATATTTCCACAATTATGCTACATAAGAAAGATCAGGTCAAAAAGGAAAAAAATGAGAAACAAAACAAAATGCAAACAACAACAAAAAGAGTGGAAATACTATGTTGTGATCCACATACAGTCCCTACAGTCTCTCTCTGGGTGTAGATGACTCTTCATTTCAAGACCATTGGAACTAGCCTGAATCATCTCACTGTTGAAAAGAACCATGTCCATCAGAATTGATCATCTTATAATCTTGCTGTTGCCATGATCTCCTGGTTCTACTCACTTCACTTAACATGAGTTCATCTAAGGTCTTTTGAGGCTTTTCTGAAACTAGCTTTCTCATCATTTCTTATAGTTCTTATAGAACAATAATATTCCATTACATTCATATACCATAATTTAATCAGCCATTCCTCAATTGATGGGCAATTTCCTTTTTTTTCCTTTTGCATTTTTATTTATTTATTTAAGCATGGATAATTTTTCAACATTGACCTTGCAAAATCTTGTGTTCCAAATTTTTACCTCATTCCTTCCATCCCCCTCCCTTAGATGGCAAGTAATCCAATATATGTTAAACATGCCACAATATAAATATATGTTAAACCTAATATATATATATATATATATACATATTTATACAATTATCTTGCTGCACAAGAAAAATCAGATCAAAAAGGGAAAAAATGTGAAAGAAAATAAAATGCAACAACAAAAAGAGTGAAAATGCTATGTTATGATCTCCACTCAGTTCCCACAGTCCTCTCTCTGAGTGTAGATGGCTCTCTTCATCACAAGATCACTGGAACTGGCCTCAATCATCTCATTGTTGGAGAGTCATGTCCATCAGAACTGATCATCATATAATCTTCTTGTTACCGTGTATAAAGATCTCCTGGTTCTGCTCATTTCACTTAGTATCAGTTCATGTAAGTCTCTCCAGGTCTGTCTAAAATCATCCTGCTGATCGTTTCTTATAGAACAATAATATCCCATAATATTTATATACCATTACTTATTCAGCCATTCCCAACAGATGAGCATCCATTGATGAGTTTCCAGTTTCTTACCACTATAAAAAGGGCTGTCACAAACATTTTTGCACATATGGGTCTCTTTCCCTCCTTTAAGATCTCTTTGGGATATAAGCCCAGTAGAAATACTGCTGGATCAAAAGATATGGATAGTTTGATGACTTTTTGAGTATAGTTCCAAATTGCTCTCCAGAATGGCTGAATCTATTCACAATTCCATCAATAATATATTAGTGTCTGATGGGCAATTTCCAGTTCCTTACCACCACAAAAAGGGCAGCTACAAACCTTTTTGCATATGTAGGCCTTTTTCTTTTTTATATGATCTCTTTGGAGTACAGACCCAGTAGAGGCACTGCTGGATCAAAAGGTATGCACATTTTGATAGCCCTTTGGTTATAAATTCTTCTCCAGAATGGTTGAATCAGTTCACAGTTCCATCACCAATGTATTAGTGTACCAGTTTTCCCACATTCTCTTCAACATTCATCATTATCTTTTTCTGTCATCTTAGCCAGTCTGAGGATTATGTAGTGATAACTCAAAGTTGTCTTAATTTGCATTTCTCTGATCAATGGTGTTTTAGAGCACCTTTTCATATGACTAGAAATGGTTTCAATTTCTTCATCTGAAAATGGTTCATATGCTTTGACCATTTATTAATTGGAGAATAGCTTAAATTCTCATAAATTTGAGTCAGTTTTCTATATATTTTAGAAATGAGGCCTTTATCAGAACTTTTGAATATTAAAAACATTTCCCAGTTTATTGCTTCCCTTCTAATCTTGTCGGCATTGATTTTGTTTGTACAAAAACTTTTTAATTTAATATAATCAAAATTATCCATTTTACATTCCATAATGTACTCTGTTCTTCTTTGGCCATAAATTCCTTTCTTCTCCACAGATCTGAGGTAGACTATCCTTTGTTCTTCTAATTTGTTTGTAGTATCACTCTTTATATCTAAAAATCATGAACCCATTTTGATCTTATCTTGTATCTGGGCCTTATATCAGGAGGAAGTCTTTGATACAAGAGTTAATGATAATTATAATATCTAACGTACTTTATATTACCTAATTCAGTCCTCACAATAAACCTTTTGGATAGATGCTATTATTATCCAATTTTACAGATTAAAAAAAAAAAAACTTGGATTGAGGACTTGAGAGGAGTTAACCTAGGGTCACAGAGCTAGTAAATGTTTGAGGCAAGATTTGAATTTAGGTTTTCCTGACTCCAACCCCAGAACACTAGCTACTTTGCAACCTAACTGTATTACATGATCAGTATACAATTATGTGCCAAGCTCTTTGTCTTTAAAGAACTCTCAGTCTAAAGAATAATCTGAACAAAGATGTCAAGAAATAAATGTGTTTATTAGGTGTGCTAGCTTCTCATTCCATTTCATTAGGGGCCCCAAAGAAATGTTAAGGAGATTATGTTGGCACAGTTGTTTATTCTTCAGCCAAGGTCATTCACTGACCCACAGTAAATGCTTCATCAATGTTTGTTGACTTGTTGACTTGTATTACCAGTTATCCAAACTGGATCTTCAACATGGCTAAGATAGCTTCCTATGATCTACCAAGAACAATCAGTTCTGTGTATGTGATGTTAGTCTTGTCATTCTCTAGGTCAGAAGCACCATGATCTAAACTGAATTTAAGGAGGTCAAGAAATAAATCTATTTGTAAAGTGACCAAACCTTTTAAACTCTTACTTAAGGACTTATCAAGTCCCAACTGGCTGTAAAAGCCTGTCATCTGATTCTATCTTTGAAACATGGCCAATCTTCTGAAAAACTGAAGGGCAGACAAAGTTTGTCATTTGACCCCCTCTCATTTCACTTTCTGCAAACCTCTTCCATCTTCTGGCACTCTCTACCCCTTCTCCACAAGAGTGTCCTTGTGCTGCCTTCTGGCTACCTTGGAAGGTACCTTGTACCATCTTGGAGGGTCTCTAGACCCTCCCTATTTGCTAGTGCCCTGTGCTCCCAAACCATCCCTTTCTTTCCCTTTTTTGTTCTCCCTCTCCACTTCAGCAAAGCTCCCATTCCTTCAGCTCATGTTTGTTAGGAGAAAAGAGAATCTGAGCTTATATTCACTTTCATGTAGGAATGACCAGTAGTCCTGTTAGCCTTTCCCTTGAAGTGCTGATATTTTTTTAAAAAGATCCTTGTTAACCCAAATAAATTTCTCTTCTTCAGGACTTCAAAAGTTCTTCCAGCCCAAGTCTCTCCAGTGACATGCCTATTTCCCTTTCCTGCCCTTTGTGGCCTTTCTTGAAAGGCATTGCCTGTATTGCCCTCATTTAGAGGGGGGGTGTGCTATCACAGGATCCATCTATTGTTCACCCAAATTCTTCCTCTGCTCCAAGCACTGGATGTCTCCATTTAAAAAGTCTGTTCAAAAAAAAGACCATTGGCTGGATGATCTAATTCCTCAAGATCCTTTTTAAGTCTTAGCAGAGGGCAAGCTCTCTTGCCTTATGAATAAGGAATGCTTATGTTTCTGTTCATGTAAGAGCTATACCTTTAAAGAAGGGGTACTGCATTTTCTGACACTCAGAATTTGCAAGGAAAAGTAAAATCTGGGTCACACATTTGCATGTTCCTACGTAAGTGTCATTTTTTAATTCCAGTTTTATCAACAGTGTTTCCTGCAGGAAGAGAAACATGGCATCTTAGCAAATTGTGTGGACAATTTCATGAACTTTTTCATTTAAAAATCAGTGAGATCCAATTATCTGAGTTCCTTTCCCAGAGAATCCAAGCAGAGGAAAGCTCAGAAGCTTCTTTCTTAGCTAAAAGCTGTTTGCCCAGCTTGAAGCCAGTCCTCTGGCCACTAGTTCTAGCATTCTGGGAAGCTCAGACCACTTCCAGAGATCCCTCCTGGGATTAATAACGATTAATGGGGACACCAAATGGAGGAATCCTGATCTTCAGACATGGCAGAATTCCCTGGGTCAATCCCTAATCCCTACAAATAAAATCACAAAATCTTGGAGAGAGATGGGACCTCAGAAGCTATCTAATTCAACCTGTACCTCACCAAGGATATCCCTTTACAACATCCCTAGAAATAGTCTCTAGTTTCTGAAGATAGCTAGTAACAGAGAGCCTACCACTTCTTGAGGCAGTCCATTCCACTTTGGGATAACTCAAATAGTTGGAAAGCTCTCCTTTATGTTAAGCTATAATTTGCTTCTTTTTAATTTCAAACTATTGTTTGCTCCTTGGTTCTGCTTTCTGGGACCAAAGGAAAAAAAGTTGAATTCCTAGATACAAGATAACAGGGACTTTATCTTCCAGGGTATCAAAATCAAATGGATCTCTCTTCCCTTTCTAACCTATTCTTATGCTGACCCTGAATCATGGGACTAAACATCTCATGTCCCCATCAGTTCCAGGCCCCTCACTCTCACCCTCTAATATGAATAAGTATTTAATCAGGACCAATTTTTTTTTTCAGAAACCTGTTGGTTGTCAGTACATTGAACTGGAAGATGTTATTGATGAATGAGATTGTCCAAATCCTGACTGGGGGACCCCCATCCAACTAGTGAATCTTACAAAGAATTTAAGTTGAGTTGCAGTCCATCGTGTTCTACTCAGACTTTGGTGGGAGTACATCCTTTTTCTAATTGCCCAGACAATAATAATCTAACACTCAGTCATCTTCCCTGGCACTTATTAGAATAAGTCCACTTCTCATTATAATATTCTTTTCTCTCATTGTTAACTAATCAGAGTTGATTGCCATCATCATGGAATCCTGTCTCTCCC
The DNA here is from genome assembly GCA_023553655.1 of Myrmecobius fasciatus. Classification (NCBI taxonomy): domain Eukaryota; kingdom Metazoa; phylum Chordata; class Mammalia; order Dasyuromorphia; family Myrmecobiidae; genus Myrmecobius; species Myrmecobius fasciatus. The sequence continues at coordinate 322,601 of JAJPUD010001333.1, forward strand.
CTAATGGTTTACCTTCCCCCTCTACCTCTTCCCCTGGGGGTTGAACATTCAGAGGTCATCAATCATGTAGTAGGTCCTGGTACTTCGAGATCCAATTAAGGTAAATTCTCCACCATCCACCCACACATTCTGCTCATCTGAATGTGCCTCAAGCAAGTCCAAGAACCAACTTCCAGGTCAGCCTCTTATTTACTGGTCATATTGCACTTCGGACTTCTATTGAGATTTACAATCCACTAATCACCCTTCCTCCCCAGATCTATTTTCACACGTGGTAGTGTTTAGCCACATTTCCCCTATGCTCCCAATTCATTTAAAGAGAGTTTCATATTTTGTATTTAGATTTCATAGAATCACTTTATTTTAGAGCTGAAAGTCACCTCTGAGATAATCTATTTCAGCCTCCTTATTTTATGTGTTACAAGAAACTGCAGAATTATTTCCAGGCATTCTTAACCAGTCAGAGTACACGTCTACTCAAATTATTTCTCTGAATTGAGAGAAATAATTCTTTTTCTCATGTTAGTAATTAATTATTGAATTAGGACCAGGATTTTTTTCAGAAACATGTAGGTTTTTCAGTATATTAAATTGAAAGATGGATGAGCTTACCCAAATCCTGAGTGGGAGACCTTTCCCTTTCCCCCATTAGAGAATCTTACAAAGAATTTACGTTGAATTTTAGCACTTAGGCTTGGGTAGGAGAAGATCCTTTGACTGCTCAGGTAATAATAATCTAACACAATCAGAGTCACATCCCCATGCTCCCATTAGAATAGGTTCACTCATTATAATATTCATTCTTCTTATTGTTAGCCAATCAGAATTGATTGCCACTCTCGGGAGCATCCTTTCTTTCAAAGCCATATAAACATTGATCCAATGGGAATCCAAAAGGGGTCTTTGGCATTTGAGACTGATTCTTTTTATTAATTATCTACTGGTGTGATTAATAAAATGATTAACTTCCCAGAAGTTACATCTCTCAAACTTTTTGTGTGTCACAGAATCCTCATTTTCCTCAATATTAATTATATCTATCATACTTTCGCAGAAAGGGATAATTGACTTGATATATTACTCAATACTTAATTAAGATTTATTACATTTGGGGCAGCTAGGTGACGCAGTGGATAGAGCACCAGCCCTGAAATCAGGAGGACCTGAGTTCAAATCTGGTCTCAGACACTTAACATTCCCTGGGCAAGTCACTTAAACCAAATTGCCTCAGAGGAAAAAAAAAAGATTTATATTATTATTCAATATTTGTACATTTTCTAATATAAATATTTCCTCAAACAATTATAAGGCAAATAACAAAGCTGCAGGCATTCTTGGCACTGTTTCTCAAAATGATTATGTCCTCTCACATGTGTCCTGGGAACCCTGACTGATTCCCAAATCAGCCTTAGTTTCTTGCAACTGACTTGGAGGAGAAAACATCTGTTTCACTCATACTCTGGTCTGTTAAAGAGACTAATCTGTGTTTACAGTTCTGAGGACCCCCTCTTCTCATCATCCAAGTAGGCTGGTCCAGAGTGCTGCTTCCCACAGACCACCTACCTCTCTGTCACCTCTCTCTATGGCAACTTCTTGCCCTCTCTAGTTTCTCAGGATGGCACTATAGGAGCAGGGTGGTAGGACAAAGGGGAGGGAAAACCAACAAAATAAGCTCTTGGTTAATTTGATTAGAAAAAAAGAAAGAAGAAAATCAAATCCCCAGTATCAAAAATGAACTACCAATGAAGAGGAAATTAAAGCAATAATTAGGAACTATTTTGCCCAATGATATGCCAATAAATCTGACAATCTAAGTGAAATGAACTAATATTTACAAAAATATAAATTGCCTAGATTAACAGAAGAGGAAATAAAATACTTAAAGAGTTCTATTTTAGAGGGAAGGGGGGGGAGAGGGAGGGGCGAGCCAAAATGGCGGAGTGAAAACATGACTCTCTGCTTCCTCCTCCGATCTTCTCTCAAATCAACAATAAAATAAGCCTCTGAACTGATCTTCAATTCCCAGATATATTTGAACACTGCTTTCGGATATCTCTGAAGAACTTCATATCAGGTTTGTTTAACTCAGACAGAGGGATAAAGAGTTGTGTAGGCCGGAACTGAGGGTGGGACTCAGCTCATTGCGGCAGAAACTCCAAACTCCAAACTCCAAACACCTGGAGTTTATCTGAGGCACTGGGGACACTCTGCCCTGATTGGGGGCAGGTGTTCTGGCAGACTTGCCTTGTTTAAGGAGTAATTCGGACTTAGTCCTAGCCCCCACCGGCCCAGCACCTTAAGTTAATTCGCCGAATTGCCCCAGGGCAAAGTCCTTCAGCTGCCGTTTTTTCGAGCCTTAAAGAGACATCCACACTGTCTAAAAAAAAATGAAGAAGCAAAAGAAGAGCTCTCACCATAGACAGCTTTTATGGAGAGAAAGAAGGGCTGACGCCAGATCCTGAGGTTCGTTTAGACAAAACTCCAGAGGAAGTTATTAAGGACCATCACTGATCCCCTTTTCAAAAGGCCTTTCTGGAAGATTGTATAAAGAACCTCATAAGAGAGCTGGAGGATAAATGGGAAAATAAATTGAAATCAGTGCAAGAAGGATATGATGCCCCGCAAAAGAGATATGAAAAAGACACCAATTTATTGAAAAATAAAATTAGTGAAGTGGAAAAAGAGTGCAATGAACAAAAAATTCAATTGGCCAGTTACAAAAGGAGCTTAAAAAGGTAACTGAAGAAAACAATACTTTAAAAATAAGAATTGAACTAATGCAAGCCAATGACTCAATAAGACTTCAAGAATCAGTCAAACAAAAACAAAAAAAATGAAAAATTAGAAGAAAATATGAAATATCTCCTAGGAAAAACAATTGACTTGGAAAATAGATCTAGGAGAGACAATCTAGGGATTATTGGACTTCCTGAAAGCCATGATGAAAAAAAGAATCTAAACACTATCTTCCAGGAAATCCTGAAAGAAAACTGCCCTGAGATTGTAGAATCAGAAGGCAAAATCACCATTGAAAGAATTCACCGATCACCTCCTGAAAGAGACCCCAAAATTAAAACCCCAAGGAATATCGTGGCTAAATTTCAGGACTATAGCACCAAGGAAAAGATTCTGCTAGCAGCTAGAAAGAAACAATTCAAATACCGAGGATCAATACTTAGAATCACACACGATCTGTCAGCCTCCACATTGAAGGATCGAAGGGCCTGGAACCAGATATTCCAAACGGCAAAGGAACTTGGATTACAGCCAAGAATAACCTATCTAGCTAGAATGAGCATTATCCCCCAGGGAAGAAGATGGTCATTCAATGATATAGGTGAATTTCACCTATTTCTAATGAAAAGACCAGATCTGAACAAAAAATTCGACCTCCAAACACAGAACTCAAGAGAAGCATAAAAAGGTAAAAAGGAAAGGACGCTTGAGAACTTTATTTCTACTAGGGGGATACTTAAAGTTTGGGGGTATAATTAACTAGATATTACTTTGATAATATGAAAAAGAAAACTAGAGGGGGAAAGGTTGTCATACCAGGGGAAAAGAGGGGAAAAGTGGTAAAATAAGATCTAAAAAAAAGGGAGGTAAAAACAAGGTAAAATCTCTTGAAGAGGCAAATAAAACCTAATATAATTGAGAGAAAGAGGGGAGGGAGATGAGCATTGTGTAAATCTTACTCTCATCAGGTTGGGTTCTAAAAGTGTATATCAGACACTTGATTTCACATAGAAACTTGTCTGTTGCTAGAGGGAAGTGGGAGGGAAAGGAGGAAAAGAAAGAGATAAACTAATAGAAGGGAAAATAGAAGAATCAGGGGAAAGGAGTAAAAAAAGGGGAAGGGTATCTAAAGGGTAGTGGATTTTTGGGGGAGGGGTCATCAAAAGCAAAGTACTGAGGAGGGGGGAAGGGAGAAAGGGGAAAGGAAAGGGAAAAACATAACTTGGGTAAATAAGATGGCAGGAAATAAAGAATTAGTTATTCTAACTGTGAATGTGAATGGGATGAACTCTCCCATAAAGCGGAAGCAGATAGCAGACTGGATTAAAAACCAGAATCCCACAATATGTTGTCTACAAGAAACACATCTAAAACATAGTGACACATATAGGATGAAGGTAAAAGGCTGGAGCAGAACCTATTATGCTTCTGGTGAACAAAAAAAAAGCAGGGGTAGCAATCCTTATCTCAGATCAAGTAAAAGCCAAGATAGATCTAATCAAAAGAGATAAGGAAGGAAACTACATTTTTTATTAAAGGGCACCATAGATAATGTAGCAATATCAATACTAAATATATATGCACCAAGTACAATAGCATCCAAATTCCTAGGGGAGAAATTAAGAGAGATGCAAGAAGAAATAGCCAAACTATACTAGTGGGGGATCTCAACCTTACTCTCTCAGAATTAGATAAATCAAACCACAAAATAAACAAGAAAGAGTCCTATTTTAGAAAAAGAAATTGAACAAGTCACCAATGAACTCCTTAAGAATAAATTCCAGGGGGGCAGCTAGGTGGCGCAGTGGATAGAGCACCAGCCCTGAAGTCAGGACGACCTGGGTTCAAATCTGGTCTCAGACACTTAACATTCCCTAGCTGTGTGACCCTGGGCAAGTCACTTAACCTCAATTGCCTCAGCAAAAAGCAAAAAAAAAAAAAAAAAAAAAAAGAATAAATCCCAGGGCCAGATGAATTTACAAATTAATTCTACCAAACATTTAAAGAACAATTAATTCTGATACTGTATAAATTATATGGAAAAATAGGTGAAGAAGTTCTACCAAATTTCTGTTATGACACCAATATGATGCTGATACTTAAATCAGGAAGAGCCAAAATGGAGAAAGAAAATTATAGATCTATTTCCCTAATGAATATTGATACAAAAATTTTAAATAAATTTTAACAAAGATATGGCAGCAACTTATCCCCACGATAATACACTATGACCAAGTGGGATTTATACCAGGAATGAGGGTCTGGCTCAATATAAGGAAAATTATCAGCATAACTGACCATATCAATAACAAAATCAACAAAAATCATATGATTATCTCAATAGATGCAGATCAAGCACTTGACAAAACACAACACCTATTCTTTTTTTATTAAAGCTTTTTATTTACAGAATATATGCATGGGTAATTTTTCAACATTGACCCTTGCAAAACCTTCTGTTCCAAATTTTCCCTCCTTCCTTCAATCCCCTCCCCTAGTCCAATACATGTTTAATATGTTAAAATATATGTTAAATCCAAAATATGTATACATATTTATAGTTATCTTGTACAAGAAAAGTCGGATCTACAAGAAAAAAAAACTGAGAAAGAAAACAAAATGCAAGCAAACATCAATAGAGAGCATGAAAATGCTATGTTATAGTCCACACTCAGTTTCCACAGGCCTCTCTCTGGGTGTAGATGGCTTTCTTCACTAAACAATCAAAACTGGTTTGAATCATCTCATTGTTGAGGACAGCCACATCCATCAGAATTGGTCATCTTATAGTCTTGTATAACACCCATTCCAAATAAAAATCCTAGAGAGCATATGAATAAATGGAGTTTTCCTTAAAATGATAAGTAGCATCTATCTAAAACCATAAGCAAACATTATATATAATGGGAATAATAAGCTAGAAACATTCCCAGTAAGATCAGGGGTGAAGCAAAGATAACCATTATCACCACTACCATTTAACATTGTACCAGAAATGTTAGCTTTAGCAATAAGAAAAGAAAAAAAAAAGAAAAAGAAACAGAAGGAATTAGAGTACATATTGAGGAAACAAAACTATTACTCTTTGTAGATGAAATGACTATTTAGTTTAAAGAATCAACTAAAAAACTACTCAAAACAATTGACAACTTCATTAAAGTTGCTAAATATAAAAATAAATCTACAAAAATCATCAATATTTCTATATGCTACTGGCAAAGCTCAGCAGCAAGAGATAGAAAGAGAAACCCTATTTAAAATAACTGAAGACAATATAAAATGTTTGGGCATCTACCTGTCAAGACAAAGCCAGGAACTATATGAACACAATTTCAAAATACTTTTTATACAAATAAAGTCAGATCTAAACAACTGAAAAAATATCAATTGCTCATGGGTAGGCAGGACTAATATAATAAAAATGGCAATTCTACCTAAATTAATCTACTTATTCAGCACCATACCAATCAAGCTGCCAAAAAATTACTTGATAATCCTAGAATATCAAGGGAATTAATGAAAAACAAATGCAAAGGAAGGTGGCTTAGCCTTACCAGACCTAAAACCATATTATATGTGTCAGTCATCTGGCTAAGAAATAAAGTAGTAGATTGGTGGAACAGGTTAAGTACATAAGACACAATAGTCAGAGACTACATCCAGTTTTATCTAGTTTTTGATAAACCCAAAGACTCCAGCTTCTGGAATAAGAATTCACTATTTGACAAAAACTGCTGTGAAAAATGGAAAATAGTATGGCAGAAACTAGTTATAGACAAACAATTCACACCCTATACCAAGATAAGTTTGAAATGAATTTATGACTTAGCTTTATAGCTAAATTTTATAGCATAAATCCTTTATAGGATGATATTATAAGCAAATTAGGAGAGCAAAGGATAGTCTACCTGTCAAATTTTTGGAGAAAGGAGGAATTTATGGCCAAAGAACTATAGAACATTATGAAATGTAAAATGGATAATTTTATTACATTAAATAAAAAAGGTTTTGCAAAAGCAAAAGCAATGTAGCCAATATCAGAAAGGAAACAAAACTAGGAAACAATTTTTACAACCAATGTTTTTGATAGGACCTCATTTCTAAAATATATAGAAAACTGAGCCAAATTTACAATAATGCAAGTCATTCCCCACTTAATAAATAAAGAATATGAACAGACGATTTTCAGATAAAGAAATTAAAGCCATTTATAGTGACATGAAAAAATGCACTAAATCACTATTGATTAGAGAAATGCAAATTAAGACAACTCTGAAGTACCACTTCACATCTATCTGATGGGCTAAAATACCAGAAAAAGATAATGATAAATGTTGAAGGGCATATGGGAAAACTGGGACACTTCTTGTTGGTGGAGTTGTGAAATGATCCAACCATTCTGGAGAACAATTTGTATATAAATATGCCACCACTGGGTCTGTATCCCAAGGAAATCATAAAAGAGGGGAAAGGATTCACAAGTGCATGAGGTGATTCAAGGCAGTTCCAATAGACTTGTGATGGGAGTTTTCTGCACCCAGAGAGAGAACTATGAAGACTGAATGTGGGTCATAGCATAGTATTTTCACCTTTTTTTACTTGTTTATTTGCTTGTTTTTTTTTCTTTCTCAGTTTTTTTTTCTTTTTTGATCTGATTTTTCTTGTGCAGCATGACAAATATGAAAATGTTTAGAATTGCACATTTTAACCTATATAGGATTGCCTGCTGTCTAGGGGAAGGGGTAAGGGAGAAGGAAGGAGAAAAATTTGTAATACAAGGTTTTGCAAAGGTGAATGTTGAAAACTATCTTTGCATGTATTTGGAAAAATAAAATACTATTAAAAAAAGTTTTTCTTGAACTTATGTTGAGTGAAGTGAGCAGAAACAAGAGAACATTGTGAGTATGAGTGTGGTCTGACTCTGGAAGAGCAGATGATCTGTATTCCTCAGGCCATACTATTGACATCTTATCTGAGATATAGATGCAGTCATAGACTCTAGGTTCTACTTCCATCCCTCCTTCCCATTTCTAGTTCTCAGCTTCTTTAATGTTCTCTTAAAAACCTTCCTCCTAAGAGATGTCCCATGTGCACAGTTTCTCCTGACATCACCTTCCCAATAAATGAATGGGGGAACTTGGTCTATGATGATATCATCCCCAGTCTGGTACTTTGGTGCCTTCAGGGAATTGGAACTTTATTACACACTTTAATATGGCTTTATAGAGGTCTCCCTTCTGATGAAACAGATCACAATCCATTCATTCTGTTTCATTTTGTATGACCCTCGTCTGTGTCTCATAAATCTATTCCAGGGACTCCCCTTCAAAAATTCTGGAGCTTTTCCTCTTGTTCTCTTGGTATTGAGTGAAAACCAAAGAAATACAAAAGCTGGACCTTAGTCTTCTATTATTCTTGCTATGCTACTGGTCCATCTTTTATTTTTCAATCATACTTTTCTCTGAGAGTAGCCCTCCTCTGGATCACTTCCTTGTTTATAAAGTATTGTAATTTACTTGTGCTACCATGCACTCTTGCTTATCTTTTGAGCATCCTCAACTTCCTTTTTTTTTTTCTTTTTTTTTTTAGACACTGGTATTCTGGGACTTGTGGCCATTTAACATTGGAAAATTTTGCTGTTCAATTGTTTCCATCATGTCTGACTCTCTGTGACCCCATTTGAGGTTTTCTGGGCAAAGGTACTGGAGTAGTTGGCCATTTCCTTCTCCAGGGTTCCCATTTACAGATGAAGAAACAGGCAAACAGGGTGAAGTGACTTGCTCAGGATCACACAACTAGTCAGTGAAGTTAAAATTGAACTTGGCTCTTTCTGACACTACATTTGCTCTGTGTCTCCTAGCTGCACTGGGAGAATATTGGTATTAAAAACAGAGGCTTTTGTTTCAGGGAGATACCTAGGTCTATTAAAAGAATGGTGCAGTTTTCTAAAGGAGAAAATCCCTTTATTTTCCTCCCTTTATTCAATTCTAGGCCCAATCCAGAATTCATTTGTAGCATGTATCCAAAATAGAAGGCAGAGCACTGAACTCTTCCCAAAGCCTTCCTTTATGGAGTTCATAACTTTCCAGGAAACTCCATTTTCCATCAGCAGTTTTGCTTGGCTGAGTCCACAGAACACCATACCCTATATCCACTGGTGGCTCCCTCAACCACCCCTTCCATCCTCCTTTAAACTTCCTTTTGCTTGTTTCCTTCTTCCATTAGATTACAAGCTCCTTGAGGGCAAGGATTGACTCTTTTTCATTTGGATCTTCTATGCTTAGCACAGTTCCTGGTACATAGTAGGAACTTATAAATGCAAATCGAATTGAATTGAACCAAAATATTTTAAGATAAAGCAAGTTCTTGGACGAATGGGACATGGTTAGAGGCAGGGTGTGTATGGAATTTTTGGCCTAGGCCATAAAGCCCTGTAGCGGAAGAGAATGAAAAGCAGCATTTTATATTGAAATGATAGAAATACTAAGATCCCTCAAGGTCATGGCTGCAGAGGAGGGGGAGGTGGGGTAGAGAATTCAATAGGGCATTGCTTCATGGGTAAAAAAAAGGTGGGGAAAGGATAGCTTCTTGTTCTGACCTGATATTCTCATTAAGTACTAAGTTCTGTTGTTTCTACAATATTTGTGCCCTATGGCAAAGGTTCAGGTTTCTTGCCCTAGTTACAGTTCTGAAGCCTCTTAAAGCCTCTCTCATTACATTAGAATGAGATACTTCTCAAAACCTAACAGAGAAAAATTAAGAACAAATTTAAAAGAGATCTTATTTTGCACAATAAGTAAGAAATTCATGGAATTTGAAGGAGCATACACTGAAGGTGCAGATAATTTCAAAAAGTATTTCAGTAAGTTCACGGACTTTATACTAATTCAATTGTTTTAATACAAATTTTTTTATTAAAGCTTTTTATTTTCAAAACATATACATAGATAATTCTCAATTGTAAATTGAAAAACCTTATGTTCCAAATTTTTTTCCCTCCCTTTCCTCCATTTCCTCCCCTAGATGGCAAGTAATTCAATATATTAAATATGTATAATTCTTTTATAAATATTTCCACAATTATCATGCTGCACAAGAAAAATCAGATCAAAAAGGAAAAAAAATGAGAAAGAAAACAAAATGTAAGGAAACAACAACAAAAAGAGTGAAAATACTATCTTGTGATCCACATTCAATTCCCACAGTCTCTCTCTGGGTGCAGATGGCTCTTTCCATCATAAGTTTATTGGAACTGGCCTGAATCACCTCATTGTTGAAAAGAGCCAAGTCCATCAGAATTGATCATCAAATAATATTGTTGTTGCCATTGTGTGAGACAGGAAAAAATGAATTCACAGAGGGGAACAATCAATGTGTGTATGTATATATATATATACATACATAATGTAACTATCAGCTAGAGTTAAAGAAGCCTGGTAGGCCTCAGTTCGTCCTCCCAGAGGTCACATGGCAAGAGACAAGGACATACCATTTAGGTCATAATCGTCCAAAAAAAGGGAATGTCATTGTTGCAGCCAATCAAAGGGGTAAAGGGAGGGGTTAATGATTTTTGAAGGTTGGGAGGGAATAAAAGTGGGCTCCTGCTTTGGAGCAGCAGCCTCCTCCCTCCCAGTACTTCCCTTTAGCTCTGGAGCTGTTGGACCACCCGGATTTCATGAAATTCTAAATTAAATACTTTTCTGCTTTTCACTTTGAGAGACCTCTGAGTAGTCATTTTGGGTGAGGGTCTGAACGTCCCACACACCATGTACAGTGATCTCCTGGTTCTGCTCATTTCACTCAGCATCAGTTCATGCAAGTCTCTCCAGGCCTCTCTAAAATCGTCCTGCTGGTCATTTCTTACAGAACAATAATATTCCATAATATTCATTTACCATAATTTGTTCAGCCATTCTCCAATTGATGAGCATCCATTCAGTTTCCACTTTCTTGCCATTATAAAAAGGGCTGCCACAAATATTTTTGCACATGTGGGTCCCTTTCCCTCCTTTAAGATCTCTTTGGGATATGAGCCCAGTAGAAACACTGCTGGGATCCACAGTATTTTATAAAAGAAACTAAGATATTATAGAAGTACATACCTGTTTTACAGGTTGATGGTTGGCAATTCCACCTACCTATCCCTCCCGAAACTTCCAGTAATAATAACTCACACTTATATAGCTCTTACAGGTTTGCAGCTTACTCTACAAAGATTTACAAATAAAAATTGTCCCCATTTATTAGATGAGGAAACTGAGATATAGAGAAGCTAAATGACTGCTGAAGAGTCATACAATTCAGAAGTGAAAGAGGCAGAATTCAAATTCAAGACTTTGTGACTCCGGTCAGTCATTTATCTACCACATCATACTGCTTCCTAATCACTGGGGTTAGCAGGATCCTGCCCTTAGCCCTTCACAATATTCTTGTACGGGTCCCTTTCCCTTTACTCATAAAGCATCAGGCTAGGACTATTCAATAGCCTCTTTATCACGTTTCCCAGCCTTAGTTGTCTCCCACTACAATCCAGCAAAGATCTTCCTGAAGGTGAATGAAGTGAAGATGACCACTGAATGTGGGTGACTGGAAGCAGGGCCATGTGTTCAACAGTGATAGGGAAATTTGAAAGGGAATTGGGTTTGGGGAGAAATAAGTAATACAGTCTTAGTTTGGACACCTTGAATTTGAGGATACAAACATCCATTTTGAAATGTCCAATACATATCTGTTTGCATTAGATCTGGCAATTAACTTTTGCATAGAAATGAACATTGAACCCATGGTATCACTAAATGAGATATCAATGAGAGAAGAGAAGAGGTGGCCAGAAAGGAGCTTAACCCATAGTTAGAGGGCATGGATGAAGATCCAATAATGTAGACTGAGGAGAGTAAGATGCACAGGAAAGAGGAAAAATATATAGAAGAAAATGGCAAATAGTATAACATACTGCAGAGAGTTCTATGAAGATGAAGACTTGACAAGGCAATGAGTGCAAATGGCTTTTTAAAGGGTTTTTAGCTGAGAAGCAGAGGAGAGATATAGGATGATAGCAGGAATGATAGGATCTGTTAGAATTTTTTAAAGAGAGAAGAGACATAATGGTTTTATTAGCAGCAGGGAAGGAACTGATGAGGAGAGACTGGAGACAGAACAGGAATGATAATGGGGACAATCACTTAGAAAGATAGAAGGAAATAAATCAAGAGTATATCAAAGAGATTATATATAGCAATAGCAGTATTGTTGAGAACAATTTTGAACAACCAAGTTGTTCTATTATAAGTTCCCAAATTAACCTCAAAGATCCTATGAAGGAAAAATGCTGTCTGAATCCACAGAGGAATATTGCTGTGGTGTAGGAAATAATGAGCTCGTTGATCTAGAAAAACATGGAAAGACTTGGACTTATGATGGAAGAGAGAGGGGGAAAAATAAAGTAAAAAGTGCAAAGCAGAAAACCAACAAGAAAGCAAAGAAAAGCAGAGAAGCTTTGAAAATAATGTGTAGTATTTATTATATAGAGTTTTTTGAAATGGAAATTTATTGTTTTATATTGAATCTTCTATGGTCTGCCGTGTATATGACTTTTTTCCTTTTTCTAATTTTGTATTAAGTGTAAATTTTTTTTAAAAAATTATTGCCTCAAAAAAGAAAGTCTATTAGAAAGTGGTTAAAAAAAAAGGGCAACCCCTTCATAAGATACCAAAGTGATAGAAGAGATAATGGTGTCAAAGGATATGAGGGGAGCAGAAGGGAAGAAGAAAGCACTCTCAGGAAATGGCTTCCATTTTTTTCAGTGAAATCTTTGGCTGAAAGAGTGAGGGAGAGGGAAGGAATTCTGGCAAAAGCCTGACAAGAAGAGAAGCTTGGAAGAGCCACTGTGGTAAGTGGGATGTAGGATCAGTTTGGGAGGAATTTCCATGCTACAATGAGAACTCATTTGGATCAGATGACATAAATTTGTAGCAGTCTCAGTTAACATGGTGTCTTAGCTTTTTCCATCTCTATCAGCAGCCCATGAAGAGAAGAAGGAAACAGATTGTAGATGTAATCCAGAGCTGGTGTTTGGCAAGGGGGGATTAGAGAAATGACAAGGGAACAAAGGATTTGAGAGTGAAAATTGAGACAGTTGACCTGGTTCACCAATAGGTAGAGATTGGGAAGTCAGAGCAGAGGTGAACTCCTGGGAAAGTATAGTAGGATAGAAGGATTAGAAGTTATGGTGAAGATTAATAAATTTAGGAAGAGTAAAGACATAATACATGGAATGATAAAAAAAATTACAATTAACAAGGGAAGGGAAGGTAATAAGCTCTTATGTACCACCTACTATATAACAGGCACCTTGCTAAATTTTTTATTTAAACAAATATTAGCTCAACATAGGAATATTGGAGTTTTTGAATATGGAACATTTGTGTACAGGATCACCCTTACAGTATGTTTGAGGGCCCTAGGAAAATATCTATTGCAGGATGTCTGTCTATATAAATTAAAAAAAAACAAACAAGATTCATGGGCCAATGTAAGGCATACATATTTATCAATGAAAATTTAGAATAACTTGCTTTCAACATTAACATTTTCATAAGAAGTATTGAGATTTGAAATACTCAACAGTAAGTCAAGATGAAAGCCTAAATTTGATTTATTATTGTGGCCCACAAAACCAGTTGTCAAAATTCTGTATAGAATATAATGACAGTTAAAGAATGAAGCTCCCCACCCATCTTCTAGGCTGTCTGAAATAAAATTTGTCAGATATCACAGGAAAATGGTTTATATGTCCCATCCCATGCAATTTAAGAGTGGAAGGGAAAGAGATGCTCAGGGAAGAAGCATGACATTGGAAGCCATTCCAATACTTCTCAGTGTTGCCATTGGAGACAACTAAGATGCCTTTGGTCCACTTGTTTCTCTCCCCCATGCAAAAGACTTTTCAAATTCCATATCCTGACACAGAGGATGACTCAGACAGTGGTGGAAACAGAGAGTTCTGGGAACTGCAGGAAAATTGATGTGAAGGCAGCAAACTCACTAACTTCATCACCAGTCTATGGGACCCTCTGTCCATAAGTTTTTACCAAATCACCCTGAGGAACACAGGGATGACCTAAGTCCAAGAGTCCAGCCCAGTCTAAGGGTTGGGGAAGCTCAGGGCTTTCTTCTCCCTCCCTCCTTGGATTGCTATAGGAGTTCTGTAGTTCTTCCATCAAGCCATATTCTACCATCTTTGAACGCCATAATTCAGTCCAATTGGGCTCATTTAACTTAGATGTATTCAATGTTCCCATATCCCATACAATATATTCCAAACAAATACAGGTTATTTAAATTTTAAAAAATTTTTTTATCTTAATAGTATTTTATTTTAAGCAGGGCCTTCTAAGGAGAAATCGATGGTCCTGGGATCCTGTTTACCTGGACTGATTGATATTGCTTATAGGTAATGGTAATCAAAGATATATCCCTTTCCATAGATGAAATTCCATTCTAGAGATGGAATGGAAGAATAAGTCATAGAAGTTTGGTAGATTGAGAAAATAATAAGTTAGAGTATTTGAGGAAACATCAATATGTATGTTAGGGGCAGTTAGTTTAGGTGCAATAGGCAGATAGAGTATCAGATCTGGAGTTAGGACAACTTGTCTTCTTGAGTTCAAATCTGACCTTAGACACTTACTAGTTGTGTGACTCTGGGCAAGTCATTTACCCTGTTTACCTAAAAAAAAAAAAAATGTGGCAATAGGGAGTGTGGGATTTTCTAATTTTGCAAAGACTTAAAGATTATCTGATCTATCCTCCTCAGTTTATTCAAGGAACTGAGGCCCATAGAGACCCACAGATCAAAAATAGGGAGTCAATATTTAAACCCAGATCTTCTGACTCCAAAAGTAGTGTTTTATTATGTCATGCTGCTTCTGAATTCAATTTACATCAACAAACACTTATTCAGTATCCAAGATATTGAACAAGGACTTCAGCTAGTTGCTAAAGACACACTGAGGTTAAGAAAAGTCAAGACACATAATTGCAATTATAACTGAGTTCTCAAACTCAGAGGAGTCTAGATCTAGAGGTATTGACTGGGAATCTTTCCATATTATATTCCCAGAAGTTTCTAGTTTATTCTTGGGTACATAAACAGATACTCTCTAAATCAATATTGATCAAATATTTATACAAATATACCCATTTAATCATTTACTGTCATACTAATACAGGTGTAACAAGATGATGTCTCCTGAAGTCCCCCTGAGAACTCTGGCTCTCAGACCAGAGAGCCACAGAGCAAAGAACAGACTTATGTGGGATGAGGAGTAAGAATGGGGAGAACGAAACCTGCCTGGATGGGCACAACCTGCCTTCCAGATGACTGATGCTGACAGCCATGGGACACAAAAATATTGTAGTCAGAGAAATCAGGTTTTTTTTTTTAATTTTTAAAAATTATTTATTTATTGAAATCAGTTCTTGAAAGCTGAGTTCCTAGCCCCAGATATGGAAAGAAAATGGTATAATCTATCAGCCTATAATCAGGCAATCATGGAAACAGAGCCATGCTGTGAATAATAAGAATTCTAGAACTCCAGCCTTCTGGAGGATTGTTGGGGTCTATCCTCTTGAAAAGAAAAAGGGGAAAAATAGGGAAAGAAGGTGTACTACCAAATTCCTTCTATGATACAGATATGGTACTAATAGCCAAACCAGGTAGGGTGAAAACAGAGAAAGAAAACTGTAGAACAATTCCCCTAATGAATATTGATGCAAAAATCCTAAATAAGATATTAGCAATAAAATTACAGAAAGTCAGGATAATATACCATGACCAAGTAGGATTTATACCAGGGATGCAGGGCTGGTTCAATATTAGGAAAACTATCAGCATAATTATATTAATAACCGAATTAACAAAAACCATATGATTATCTCAATAGATGCAGAAAAAGCATTTGATAAAATCCAACACCCCTTCCTATTAAAAACACTAGAGAGTATAGGAATAAATGGGCTTTTCCTTAAAATGATTAGTAGCATCTACTTAAAACCATCAGCAAGCATCATATGTAATGGAGACAAACTAGAGCCATTCCCAATAAGATCAGGAGTGAAACAAGGCTACCCACTGTCAACATTACTATTTAATATTGTATTAGAAATGTTAGCTTTGGCAGTAAGAGAAGAAAAAGAGATTAAAGGAATTAGAGTAGGTAATGAGGAAACCAAATTATCACTCTTTGCAGATGATATGATGGTATACTTAGAGAACCTTAAAGACTCAACTAAATAACTACTAAAAACAATTCACAAACTTTAGCAAAGTTGCAGGATACAAAATAAATCCACATAAATCATCAGCATTTTTATTTATTACCAACAAAGTTCAGCAGCAAGAGATACAAAAAGAAATTCCATTCAAAATAACTGTTGATAGTATAAAATATTTGGGAATCTATCTGCCAAGGAAAAGTCAGGAACTATACGAACTAAACTACAAAACACTTTCCACACAAATAAAGTCAGACCTAATCAATTGGAAAAACATCAAATGCTCATGGGTAGGCCGAGCAAATATAATAAAAATGACAATACTACCCAAATTAATTTATTTATTTAGTACCATACCAATCAAACTTCCAAGAAATTATTTTACAGATCTAGAAAAAATAGTAGCAAAGTTCATTTGGAAGAACAAAGGGTCAAGAATTTCAAAGGAATTAATGAAAAAAAAAGGCAGATGAAGGTGGCCTTGCTATACCAGATCTAAAACTATATTATAAAGCAGTGGTCATCAAAATCATTTGGTACTGGCTAAGAAATAAAGTAGTTGATCAGTGGCATAAGATAGGATATCAGGACAATCTGGGCAATAACTATAGCAATTTAGTGTTTGATAAACCCAAAGACCCCAGCTTCTGGGATAAGTACTCACTATTCATCAAAAACTGCTGGGAAAACTGGAAACTAGTGTGGAAGAAATTAGGGCTTGATCCACACCTAACATCACATACCAAGATAAGATCTAAATGAGTTCATGATCTAGATATAAAGAGTGATATCATAAGCAAATTAAAGGAACATAGTATAGTTTACCTCTCAGAACTGTGAAGATGGAATAAATTTATGTCCAAAGAAGAACTGGAACTCTTAATTGCACACCAGATAGAAAATTTTGTCTATATTAAGTTAAAAAGTTTCTGTACAAACAAAACTAATGCAGACAAGATTAGGAGGGAAGCAATAAATTGGGAAATCATCTTTACATTTAAGGGTTCTGATAAAGGCCTCATTTCCAAAATATATAAAGAATTGTCTCATATTTATAAGAATTCAAGCCACTCTCCAATAGATACATGGTCAAAGGATATGAATAGACAATTTTCAGATGATGAAATTAAAACTATTTCTAGTCATATGAAAAGTTGCTCCAAATCACTATTGATCAAAGAAGTGCAAATTAAGACAACTCTGAGCTACCACTACACACCTGTCAGATTGGCTAAAATGACAGGGAATGATAATGATGAATGTTGGAGGGGATGTGGGAAAACTGGGACAATGATGCATTGTTGGTGGAACTGTGAATGGATCCAGCCATTCTGGAGAGCAAATTGGAGCTATGCTTAAAAAGTTATCAAAGTGTGCATACCCTTTGACCCAGCAGTGTTTCTACTGGGCCTATATCCCAAAGAGATCTTAGAGGAGGGAAAGGAACCCACATGTGCAAGAATGTTTGCAGCAGCCCTTTTTGTAGTGGCTAGAAACTGGAAGCTGAATGGATGCCCATCAATTGGAGAGTGGCTGAATAAATTATGGTATATGAATGTTATGGAATATTTTTGTTCTGTGAGAAATGATCAGCATGACGATTTCAGAGAGGCCTGGAGAGACTTGCATGAACTGATGCTGAGTGAAACGAGCAGAACCAGGAGACCATTATACATGGCAACAATATTACATGATGATCAATTCTGATGGACATGGCTCTCTTCAACAATGAGATGTCTCAAACCAGTTCCAATTGTTCAGTGAAGAAAGCCATATACACCCAGAGAGAGGGATATGAAATGTGGACCACAACATAACATTTCCATGCTCTCGATTGATGTTTGCTTGCATTGAGTTTTCTTTCTCAGATTTTTTTTCTTGTAGATATGATTTTTCTTGCACAAAAATTATGTATGGGCATATGTATACATATATTTCATTTGTCAAGTATTTTAACATAATTAACATGTAGTGGATTTCCTGCTACCTAGGGGAGGGGAGGGAACTGAGGGGGAAAAATTTGTAATGGAAAGCTTTGTAAGGGTCAATGTTGAAGACTTATCCATACATGTGTTTTGCAAATAAAAAGCTTTAATAAAGAAAAAAAGAAAAGAAAAAGGGATATTTCTTGGATAACATCTTTATTCCTGGAAGGGCTGCCTTCAAGAAATAAATGGAAGGGGTAGTTCTGGACAAGACTAGCCTGGAGATTGCCTCTTTAGCAATCCCAAGTTTGAAATGCTGGGATTCAGTCTTCCACAGAAAATAAAAAAAATGCTTTTGGACACTATACTCGGGACATCTTAGAGAGAAGAGATCCTGGATTTCAGCCAATTAATAAGAGGGAAAACTTCAGCTTCTTGAAAACAGGATCATATACATGGCCCTGCAGATAAAGGGGAAACAGAGGATTCAATTATGATGTGGGGGAACAAAAGGGCTGAGGTTTGCCAGACATTAATCCCTCGGAGTTCTTCGGAGAGCACAAGGGAAGAGGGTGGTCTTCCAACTGTCTCCAACTTCATTTTCCTTCCAAATGATTTCTAAGATCTTAGGATAGAAATATAAGACTAGCAGCCTTTTATGGGGTCCTTGGGGTGAAGAAGGAACACATCCAAAATGTCAGGGGGTGGGCACTCTAGCAACCTTAAATTAATTTCCCTTCTGAGAAGAGTTGAAACCATAGGTGATGCTACAAATCTGCAGAATTGTAAAGGAATAAAGACATGTCACCAAGGAGGGGAATTGTATTAATTGCTTACGAACTATTGTGTAAATCCTTTATCTGTTTTCTGAAATTTCTGTGGGATGGAACAGAGGAAAAGAACTCTTTTTCCTGCCTTTTTCCCTGCTGCATTTTCCCAAATTCAGCAGTTAGTATTTTGGGTAATCGATTATGTAAATCACATTCAAAACTCCCACTGGTGCAACATTCTCTATTCACAGATCAAGTGAGAGTCACAAATCCAAAAGAAAAGCATTTAATTAAATCATAAATAATGTAAATAACAAGGGAGAAGTAAATGGGAAAGGGAGCCATTCTCAGTAGCCCAAACACAAATTAATATAATCTCCTACATTTCCAAAAGTCAAAGTTAGGGTGTGAAGCCCTCTAGGGTAAACTTAAACAAGAGTAGAAATCTCTCTCCAGTCTGGGGTTTGACAGAATGAGGAACTCCATCTCCTTTTAGCAGGCTCTTTATACCTGGCTATTCCCAAGGTATTACCTTGGGGCTCTGGGCTGCCTCCTCCCTCTGTGTGAAGTGGATCCTTCCACTTAGAAAATTTAGAGAATCCCAGATTCTGAGTAGGAAGAGATTTCAGAGCTCATCGTTTGAATCAAGAATCCAACATCCTTTTTTTGGATCTCCAGCATATTCATTCAAAACTGCTAGGAGTGGAGCTTGTAGAAGTGACAAATCCCACACAAAGAGAATTTAGAATCGCAGAGCAACTTCTAGGTCAATACAACTTCTGTTTGTGGCAATGATGGAAAGAGTCCTGGTCCTGGAATCAAAAGGCCTTAAAGTTTGAATTCAGGTTCTGTGCCATACTGGCAGGGTAGCCCTTGCCTAAGTAACTTTCCCCCTCTAAATGGCAGTTTCTTGCTCTGTTTAAAGAAAAAAAAAAAGGTGGGGAGAAGGAGGAAGAGATGATTTTTAATATTTCTTCTTGTTTGAAATCCCATGATTTTATCATTCCTATTCTCATTTCAAATGATAAAATATCTCCTGTGTCAGGGAGACATGGAATCTCTTAAAGGTTTCAATCTGTTTAAATGATTTCCTTCACCAAAAGCTGACCTTTTGGTTTTAGGACTTTTTCTACACTATTGACTTCAACTGCTTTAGTATCTTAATATATGAGATTTTTCATTCTTATGTAATTTGTGTTTGAAACAGTTGAGGTCCTCCCCTGCAATTTCTTGGAACTTTTAAGGGACTAAAGACAGCAAATGGAGTGAATTGCCTGAAATTATTTATGTAAACTGTGTGTCAAATAGTTGTCTTTTCTGTGGGATATTAAAAACCAAGAGAGAAACCTGCTTTATGGAAATCACAGTAGGCATGCTTCAGAGAGAGGCCCTAGAGATGTTGAGTCTGCCTTTAAAAACTGGAGGGGTTGAGGGTGTCATTCTGCTTGTCAGTTAGGACTTGAGAACCTTTGCTATCTCTTGAGTATGGAAGGGATGGGGCTATAGCCAGGGAGGTCAGCACTGAAGCCACCTAGATATTAGAGGGAATGGCTGGCATCCTACCAGAGGCTTCTGGCCTTGAATCTCTGATGACCAGCTTACCAAGACAGTAAGAGCTTGTTACTGGTGAGACAACTTCCTCCTTGTCTCCCCAACCCCCAACTCCCACTGACTTTAAAAATCAGCCAAAACCCAGAAGGAGAAAGGGAAGTCTTTGAAATTTCATTGGAGTTGTGAAGCAACCGGGAGTTTTAATATTCTATCTTTTAAATTCTGATCACAGTCCGGAAACCATGATAATTTTAATAAATGCATGAAACACCGAATGATCATTTTAAAAAATATGTTCATCCCTAAGTCATTCTGAGAAGAAATGGGGCAGGCAATGGGAGTTGGGAATGCTTCCTGGAATATGGCCAAAGATCTGGGCAGTCAGCTCTCATGCCCTCTGTAGCCAGGTGCCCAAAAAGTCTGCTCTAGTAACTTGCTTGGACAACTACGTGGGAGTTTAGGTAGATTGAAAGTTAGGTAGCTGAGAGGAGAGGTATGCTCAAACCAGCTGGACTGATTGTTAAATTTCTGTTCTGAGTATTTACCTCTCTGAAATTGGCCAACCCTGCAAATAAGAGCTTGATTTGTTTTGTTGACTGTATAGACTTAATAAGGAGATGGGGAAAATGTTAATTATACAGATTAAACTTCAAAGTGGGTCACACATCTGTCTATTTTTGAGAGAGTTGGTTAAACATGTATCCATATCTGGAAGGCACATGGATATTACTGCCCATTCATCTGCCTTTCAATCTCCTAAACTATGCATTTTTTGGTATAAAGGAAAACTACCTGTACCAATCAGCACAGAGCCCTTTCATTTAGAATTTACAAATGAATTACTAGTATACTTTTTAAAAATTGTATTTAATTTTCCTATTAAGCTCTCCAATGTTTCACTGAGGGAGGAGGAATTCCTGAAGATTATATGTTAGTAGAACACAAAATCTGATCTAAAAAAGAAAAAAAAATCTCTTCTATTGGCAGATTAGCTTATTATACAATCCCAGCAATGAACTGTGAACCAGCCAGCTCAAGTGCAAAAGAGCTCATTGTTATTACTGTTCAGTCCTGTCTGACTCTTGGTGACCCCATATTGGGGTTTTCTTGGCAGAGACACTGTAGCAGGCTTGCCATTTCCTTTTTTAGCTCATTGGCAGATGAGGAAACTGAGGCAAATATGATTAAGTGAGTTGCACCTGATCACAGAGCTAGTGAGTATCTGAAGCCAGATTTGAACCCTGAAAGAGCAGGCTTCTGACTTAAGGTCCAGGACTCTATCCACTGCTCCACCTATCTACCTGCCCCCAAACACCTCATTACTCCTGAGCTTACCATCAGGGCAAGCACAGAAAAGTCGTGATGACTATTTACTGAGACAGAGAAGAACTGTGATCTCAGTCAGGAGAGAATCCACATACAGTGACAAAATCATGAATCTCTGAAATTCTAAAGAGAGGGTCTTTCATTTGTGTCACACTTTGAGAACAGCTGGAGGATAAAAACCCCAATTTACTTACCAAAGAGTTAATAAAGTGATTTTTTTTAATAAAAGGACTCATTGCAGGGAGAGTTTGTTTTTGTTTAAAATCATACTCTACTCACAAATAACACTTGCACCATCTACCTCATAGAGAGCTTGGGAGGAAAACATTTAACCTTAAAGTGTTATTCAAATCTGACATTACACACTTACTAGTTATGGCACCCCAGGCAAATACATTCAACACTCTTTGCCTTAGTTTCCTCATTTGTAAAATAACCTGGAGAAGGGCAACATACGCCAATATCTCTGCCAAGAAAACACCAAATGGAGTTAAAAAGAATCTGACACAACCAGAAGGATTAAAAAACAACACAAAAATAAGAATTATTTCTTACTATTACTAACAACAATGTTCATTTCTATGCAATTTTTTTTAGAAATAATACCTATTATACAAAATGAAGTACAGCTGCAATAACTCTTACCTAGAAGAGCCAGAGAAAGGTATTAGAACAGTTCATGGCAGCCAGGTGACACAGTCTTGGACCAAGAGTCAGGAAGACCCTGTGTTTGAATCCCACCTCAGATACCTCTTTCCGCCTCAGTTTCCTCATCTGTCTATTGAC
>JAJPUD010001333.1:344979-385782 GCA_023553655.1 Myrmecobius fasciatus
TTTCTCACTCTCTTCTTCACTCTGCAGTCTGATTTCCCACCTTATTATTCAACTAAAAGTGCCCTCTCCAAAGTTATCAGTGGTCTCTCTTGACCTTTGATACTATGGATCACCCTCATCTTGATACTCTATCCTGTCTAGGATTTTAAAACTGCTCTCTCCTGGTTTTCTTCCTGCCTGGTGGATGGCTCCTTTTCAGCCTCCTCTGGATCTTCATTCAGATCACACCTGCTAACCATGGATGTCTCACAGGGTTCGGTCCTGGTACATCTCCTTCTGTATTGTTTCCTTTGATGATCTCCTCAGTTCCCATGGATCCAATGATCTCTGTGCCGACATTCTCAGATCTACTCAGCCAGCTCCCATCTCTCTAATCTTCAATCTCACGTCTCCAACTGCTTTCCAGACAACTGGAACTAAATGTCCTACAGACATCCTAAGCTTGACATGTCCAGATCTCCACTCAGTGCCTTTCTTCCCCTACCTTCTCCAATTCCTAACTTCCCAAACACTGTGGCCAGCCACCAGGCTTACAACTACCATCCTTGATTCCTCACTTTCTCTAACCCTCTCACATTCAATCAATTGACAAGTCTTGTTTCTACCTTCTCAACACATCTCACCGATGTTCCCTTCTCTCCTTCATTACCACCATCCTCATGAAGGCCCTTATCACTTCACACCTGAACTGCTGGTTAGCCTCCCTTCGTCAAGCCTTTCCCCACTTCCATCAGCTGTTAAAGTGATCTCCATAAAATCTAGCTCTGACCATGCCCCTCTATTCAATCAACTTTATTTGCTTCCTTTTGCCTCTAGAATCAAATACAGAATTCTGTTTAGCTTATAAAGCCCTCCATGACCTGGTACCTTCCCAACGTTCCAATCTTATTAAATCTTATCTCCCTCCTTTCCCTCCATGTGTTCTGTAATCCAGTCACACTGGCCTCTATGTTTCTTGGACAAAATATTCCATCTCCCAACTGCAAGCATTTTCCATGGACTTTCCCCCATGCCTGGAACTCCGTCCTGCTTTTTTTCCCCTTCCTTCTCTAGCTTTCCTGGCTTCCTTCAAGATTCAGCTAAAGTTTTACCTTCTACAAAAACCCTTTACCCATCCCTCCTAATGCTATTGACTTCTTTTTGTTGATCACCTCCAATTTATCCAAATTGTCACAAGCAAACACATCCCCACAATGACGGCTCTCAAGAGGACAAAGAAATGATTGTTTTCTTCTTCCTGGGCTGCCCTGCTGGCAGATTCTCTGGGTGCTTTCCAAGGGGAGTGTGTATTCTTGAAGCCTCAGCTTCAGTGATTCCACTGTGGAGCTCTCCTTTGACGTGGCACTTGGATAACCCCTGCAGCCCAGGATACATCTCCAAGGACCTTTGCAATCCCATGGATTTTTTTTCTTAGTTTGCTCCTTTCCATTTGTGGAAGCCTGTGGTTTACCACCCTTTGGTGGTATGACTTGCTTATTGACATAGAAGCTGTAGGCTCAGCCCTGTGCTGTTGGAATGACTGGTTACAGATGTTGTCCAGGAAGCTGAGACCTATTTCAAGAGGGAATTCAAGAAGATCTTGGAACTAGAATTAATAGGCTAAGACAGAGCCTCTGTGTATGTGTGTGTGTGTAATGAATGTACATATGAATATAAATATATAATTTGTATATATAATATATGTAATATATATTATATGTGATATACACACATTATATATTATATATAGGATACATATTTTGGGGAGAAGGCAATTGGGGTTAAATGACTTACCCAGGATCACACAACTAGTAAGTATATGAGATGGCATTTGAACTCAGGTCCTCCTGAATCCAGGACCAATGTTCTATTCAGTAGCTATCCAAAACCCATGTATTGATATACATGAAAACTCAAGAAGTCAACAACACTTGTACCTCTTTCCTATGGGAACATCATTAGTCTACAGAGCACAGAATCTCAGGGCTGGAAGGGTCTCAAACCTTAAACCCCAAGGAACCTTGAAATGTGGAAGATCAGAGCAAATAGGATCCTCAGAGACTGTCTAGTCCCATCCTCTTATTTTTAAAAAGAGGAAACTAGAATTCAAAGAGGGGATGGAATTCTAAGTGGTTAGATGATTTGCATTAATTAATTAGGGAGTGAGCCAGGATAAAAGCTTCAGTCTCCTGACTACCACATCAGTCCAAGTCTGGAGTTAGGACTAAATTATGGTCACATTGATGACCCTTCTATAATAAGGAAAATGACACAAATATAACTGCAGGAATAGGGGCAAAGGTCACCCTTTTCATTGGCTAAATTAAGCTCCATAATGATCTGCATGACTCTGACACTAGCTGTCAGGAGCACAATATAAACTGAAAGGAATTGACTTGTCCCAGACCTAAATAACCTGGGGAAATCACTGTTGGGGAGTGGAGGGTGGGGAGGAAATGAGAAGAGGCTTAGCAAGGTTGTGAAAAAGAACGGTTTGGGGGCAATTAGATATTGTAGCAGAGAGAGCACTGACCCTAGAGTGAGAAGGACCCCAGTTCAAATTCAGCCTCAGATATTAGCCATGTAACCCCTGTCAAGTCACTTAATCCTGCTTGCCTCAGTTCCTCATCTGTAAAGTGAGTTGGAAAAGGAAATGGCCAATCACTCCAGAACCTTTGCCAAGAACACCCCAAATGGGGTCAGGAAGAGTTGAACATAACTAAAACCAATGAAACAGCAAAAATAATAAACAACAGGCAGGGGTAGACTAATGATCTAGAGGTGTGTTAAAATACCTAAATCAAGATACCTAAAGGAAGACCCTCAGAATTTTGGATGAATTTCTTTAGAGAGAACACATGTAAGAATACGGGCAGGAATCACCAGATGAGAAGATTCTTACTTAGATCTTCATGGATCTGTTGAAGTACTTGCATTCTTCTGGAGCCTCTAAGAGGATACAGACTGCGGTTTTAGTGAAAAGAACTGTCCATCTGTAGGTTATATATAATACAGAACATCTGGAGCTTCTAAGAGCATCGTGATTATTGAAGGGTGGATATAGTAGTTCTGGTTTGTTCACACCCAGACAGTATTTCTGAAATACCTTCTTTCTTTGAGGCAAAAATCCAGATATTTCAGAATGTTTACTGAGTACTAGAGCTACCTCCAAATAAGGGCCCAATATTTGTGACTCACCACTCTGGGGTTACTCTTGAACCTCCATATGTTTAATTTGGAGAAGAGAGACTTATGTGGGTGGGCAGGAGGTGTAGAGGAGGTGATAATGGTTGTCTTCAAGTATTTGAAAGACCATGGTTTCCTTTTCCTCTGTATTTTCCTGCTCATCTCTAGGAGCAAGAGAAAGCCAGAAAAGATGAAGTTGAACTGTATGTAACATAAAGACATTTGCTTAAGATCTTTCCAGTGGGGTGTTCTTGGGGGAATATATGAAAGAGAGTCTGTATGTTTTATGAAAGAGAGAGAGTCTGTATGTTTTATGAAAGATGCTACAGTAGGCCATCAGAGAAACTCAAGAGGCTGCAAGCTACAGGTAATACTTGCAGCAAGATCCCTGAGGATGCATGCTTATTAGATCCTACCTCCCCAACCCCATGCAAGCTCCTAGAAGATGCCAGATTCAGCCCCTGAATTTGGAAGCTAGTTATATGACCCTGAGCATTATCACCTTCATTACCATCAAAGGTCTCATGTTTCTCCTCTGGAAACAGGGATAATAATAGTCCCTATGTCCCAGGGTTCTTGAGATCATCAAATGAATTAACATATGTAAAATGCTTTGCAAATCATAAAGCTACATTTATTACTATTATCACCACCATCATCATCTATTATTGGAACCTATAGTGGTCAACCTGTGAAAGCATTTGACCAGAGAACTTCCTTCTCTTTTGTTAGCTAAGTGCAAGACAGTAGTGAGATAATTTCCTCTTTCCCCATGAGACTTCCTGTCCCCAAATGATAGTTTTGTGATGGCAAATTGGGACATCTTTTGTCTCAGTTCTCACCTAGCCTTTAGTCACTGAATGGGCATTGCCTCAGACAAACTGAGATCTGGGGGGGGGGGGCCGCGGGGAACTAATCCAAGGTCACTCACTGCATCTCAGGCCACAGGCAGCTGTCTTGACTTTTGCTTTGCTACTGGACTTCTATGACTCTGGAGGAGACAGTGAGACTGATGACTCTGAGCATCTGAGCCTCCTTTAAATCCAATTCTTTCCCATGTCAAGACGACACTCTCGGGATGTCATGGATTCTCTTCGAGAAGGAAAGACAAAGAATGAGCATGTGACACTTGGGGCAAAGAAGTCCAAATCATCTCATGCACTGCCTTCCTTCAGCCTCAGACACTTACTAGTTGTGATCTTAGATAAGCCCTAAACTTCTGGCTTTAAGGCAATCCACTAGAATCCACTAATCCACTAGAAAACCCCCCAACATTATCTTTGCCAGGAAAATCCCATGGACAGCATTGGTCCAAGAGGTCAGAAAGAATTGAACATAACTGAACAAGAGCATAGACACTTAACAAATGCTATCTCATTTGCTCCTCGGAACAGCCTTAAGAGGTAGGTTATTATCCACATTTTACAGAGGAGGAAACTGAGGCAGACAGAAGTCATACTGCTAGGAAGTGTCCAAAGCCAAGAATTCCTGTCTTCCTGATGACTCCAGGCCTGGCACTCTGTTCACTGTGCTACCTATTACTCCAGCAAGGTTTGTGACAGGGCACATTACCTATAGAGGAGAAAAGTGAAGCTCTAAGGGGAAAGTCTCTCCTCCAATTCACAGAGCTTATAAGTTGAACTAAAAGTCTTATTCCAGGTCTCTTTATTCCCTTCTGATCATCGACCATTCTTATATTGTGTACTTCTAAAGTTAAGCTGGTAAATGCTATGAATTCTTTTCTGCCTTTTCCACAGACCTGTGACTGCACTGGAGTGAAGTACTTTCAGCTGTGGAAAATTCCTCCATTGGTGCAAATATGTAATTTGTCTATAATTTAATAATCTACAGCAGGGGTGAGGAATGTCTAGCCCAAAGTCAACCGCAGATGATGGTGGGCTGAAAACTAGGTACAACAACTTTCCACTAGAGTTTTTTCAGTTAATAATTTTGCATGGCCCACAAATGATGTTAAAATATCCAAATGTCCCTTGGCAGAAAAAAAAAAAGTTCCTGATCTACAAAGTGGGCAAACTGTGACCAAAGGACAATCCAGCCTAACAACACCTGAAGCTAAGAATGGTGTTTTATATATATATATATAAATTTTTATATATTATATATATATATATATCTTATATATTATATATATATCTTATATATATATATACACACACACATATATGCGTATATATGTGTATGTATGTGTGTATTTAGCTGAGGCAATTGGGGTTAAGTGAATTGCCCAGAGTCATGTCGCACAACTAGGAAGTATTAAGTGTCTGAGGCCTGATTTGAACTCAGGTCCTCCTGACTTCAGGGCAGGTGCTCTATGGGTGTTTATTTTTTGAAAATATAATGAAACTTTATTTGAAAATATAAAACCTATTCTTAGCTGGTACCTGCACAAAAATAAGAATTCAGACATTTGCCTGGTCATAGTTTGCTGATTAGGTAGAAGGTGCATAGGGCACTGAGAGGTTAAGGGTCTAGCTTATAGTCACACAACTAGTTTGCATTAGCAGAAAGACCTAAACCCTGATTCTGATTAGGCTCTCCTTTCTACTGACTAAATATGGAAAGAATATTTATGTGAAATTGTAGGCTGTTGTGCCCATTAGGGAATATGTGACATGTGGGATTAGAACTGATTGAAAAGTAAAACCAAAAGGCTTCAAGCAGTATTCCTAAGAACAAAGAGGTAGATGTAGAGTCTGAACAAAGAAAAAAGATGAATTGGAGATAAGGGTGAACTCTTTGTAGAACTCTTCAAGAGTTCTTTGCTAAGTTATTTAAGACAGGATTATTTTCTTCTTGGCTTGGTTTCCTGCTGCATTATTTTAGGAATATCATAATCCTGTAGCTATGGGGAGTTTGAAAAGAATTCATTTTTAATTGCACAAAACTATCAAGTGTGGCTTCTTATTTTACAATAATTTTGTTGACAAATTATTACTTTTAACAAGCATGCATATTTCATCTTTTTATAAATTACTATCCAAAATGCATAACAAACTTTTTTTAAATAGACACTTCTCTTCCCTATGCATAGCTATAGGTTTGCAGGTCTAGCTGTAAAATTTCCAAATTCTGAGATGCCATTTTAATTTCTTTTTTAAAATTAAATTTATTACATTAAGACAAAAAGAATCTTTTTTGTTGTTGTTCTACCACTTTTGGAGAACTACAGTACAAAAAGGCATTGATGATACAAAGAAGCTTTCTATTTTGATTTAGAGGACCTGGGTTTGGATAAATATTACACATGTGGCTTTAAGCAGCCATTTTCCTTTTTTGGGCCTTAGATGACTACTTGTAAAACAAAGATATTGTAAAATAAAAATAATCTCTAGAGTCAGTTGACGCGATAAATTTTATGATCTGTAAAGGGAAGAGCTTGCGCTTATAAATGATTTTGAAGTTCATCTCTAGCTTTAAAACTGAAATAAATCTGAAATAAAGTATCCATATCTTTAAGGTCATTTATCTTAATATTCTAAATCTTAGTATTATTTAAGTAATGTGGAAAGTTTACTTGAGCTTCTTCAGAATATCCTTCAATCTTCTACTATCAGCGACCATTCTTATATTCTATACTTCTACAGTTTAGCTGGTAAATGCTAGAAGTGGAATTTGTGTAGCCAAGGCAACAGAGAGTAATACTAAAAATAAGTTACATAGCACTTTAATAAAAGAATGATTTTCGGTACATGAGACAAAACCCCAGCATTCTGCCGCAGGCCCTAATCACATCACACCTGGATTGTTGACATAAGCCCCTCTTTGGTGTGCCTGCCTCAGAAAATCTCTCCCCACTCCATTTTATTCTGTTTAGACATTAAAGTGATTTTCCTAAAATGCAAATCGGATCATGTTACTCCCCTACTCAATGAACCCCAGTGACTCCCATTTGACATTCAAAGTCTTTCATAATGTCGCCCCTTCCTACCTTTCCAGTCCCCTTACACCTTACACTCCAACAGTAAGGTTTAATTCAGTGACTGGCTTGCAGGTGATTTAACAAGGGACTCCCATCCAGGCACTTTCCATGGCTGTCCCTTTTGCCTGGAAAGTTCTTCTTACGGTACTGACCTTCCAGGCTTCGTCTAAATCCCAACTAAAATCCCACCCTCTACAAGGAAGTTTTCCTTTTTTTTTTTTTTTTTTTAATTTTTATTTTCAGAGTCTTTCCTCTTAATTATTTCCTACTTATCCTGTATATAGCTTATTTGTATACGTATGCATCTGGTTTCTCTCATTAGACTGAGCTTCTTGAGGACCAGGATTATATTTTGCCTCTTTTTGTACCTTCAGCGTTTAGCTAAGTGCCTGGCACATACTAGGTGCTTAATTTACTGATTGACAGTACTGAGGCTGGATTTCAATATGGAACCCATGGGTGTCAATACTAAACCCTGGGGGCTGAAATTTGCAAGATTGGGTTTTACTGAGTTCCAGCTCCTCCGAGGTTTAGCTAGGCGCTTTTCGAGGCGACAAGGCCCCGATTTACAGGATATAACAAGAAATGACTGACTTGAGAGAACATCTAGCCTCAACATCCTTTTGCGAATTCAACATTAAGTACCTATGGTGGACTGAGAAGACGAAATCCCTGTAAATCCCTGTAAAATAACAAGAGAATTAAAAAATTGAGGTGGGGGGAGTTATATTTTAAGTTTCCAACTGTCCAATAGGATTCTTACTCATGTTAAAGGCAGTTAAGATTAAAAACTAGAACTTTCTGATGTCCTGCAGGTAGATAAGTACTAATTAATGGGGGGTGGGATGGATCAGATAAAATAATTGTTAAAAAGCATTAAGAAGTTACTACTACGTGGAGGAGGGGGAGGTACTTTGTCTTATCGCAGAGCACACCTCCCTCTCTCCTCTCCCAGTTCCTTCCCTCCCTACTCGTTTCCACCGTCTATTCTCAGACCGATTTCCATCTACCCCACAGCCCCAAGCGGAAGTGCTTTTCTGCGCAGACTCTTCCCCAGACCCTGTACCTTAGAGAAAAGCGACAGAAAAAAGGGGGTGGGGTCCGAGAGGCAGAGGTGGGAGGAGCGAAAGGGAAGCGAGGACAGGAGCGTGCGCAGAACGCTTCGCTTCCATCACCGACTTTCCTCTTTTCCCCTTCCCTCATAGGTCTCAAGATCTTTAGGCCAGCTCCCGGGCTGGTCCTTTCCCCGCCCCCCTCTTCTTCCTTCCCCTCCCTTCCCTTCCCCCCTCCCCCTCGCACTTTTCTCGTTCTTCCGTTATTCCTCCTCCCTCGTTCTCGCGGCCTTTGGTAGGGATCTCGCGTTGTTTGGCGACGCCAAAAGGCAGAAGGGGAGTGACGGGGGGGGGGGGCGGAAGACGTTGAAGGGGGAGGGGGCTGCTGAAGAAGGAGGCAGGGCCTGAGTAGGAGGAGGGGGAAGCGCCGGTAAGCTAATGGTGTCGGGCTACCGCCGCGGTGGCCGCTCTTTCTTTTCGGCCACTTGAAGAGCCGCCAGGTGAAGACCGTCCCTTCTTGCCCCGGGCCCCATCGCAATCCCTGCGGACAGAGGGGCGCTGAGCTCCGGTCTGGGCTGCGGCCTGGCCTGTCGCGATCGGCGGAGCTCGGAGACATCCCCCACCCCACTCCGGCCTCCCGCGCGCGTTCCCGGGAGCCCCGCCCTCCTCCCCGCCCTCCCCTTCCCCTGCCGGTTCCTGGGGCCCACCGCCTCCTAACCGGCCTCCTCCTTTCCTCTCTTGTCCTAGGGCCAGCTGTCGCTGTCGCCGCTTCTGTCGCGATGGGGGCTCAGGACCGGCCGCAGTGCCACTTTGACATCGAGATCAACCGTGAGCCGGGTGAGCGAGCGGGGAAGGAAGGGGGGATGGCCCCGCGGGGTCCGGACCTACCGTGCACACACCCCCTTCCTCCCTTCCTCCCTTCTCCGCGTCTCCCAAAGAAGAGGCGCTGCCCGACCCCCTCTTTGTTCGCTACTTACCCCTCGGCCTCGGAAATGGGGCGGCGCCCGGTGCCCCCGCTCTGGGAGCCTCGGTTACCCTGGCTGGGAAGTGCGGGGGGGGGGGGGGCTGGCGCCGATCCCTATGGCTCCTTCAGGCTGTTTACGAAGTCGTCCCCTGGCGGGGGAGGAGGTGTGGGCTCTCCCCGTTTGACAGCTGAGCCCATGCATTGCTGGAGAGGGGGAATGACGTGCCCAGGGTCATTCGGTCGGAGCTGAGATTTGAGCCCGGCTTTAAGGGTTCTGATTCATTGCAAGCCCGGGTTCTTTCCAGCTTTAACCTCGAATGAGTGACTGTCAGGTCATTGGGCTTAACCTTTATTTCAAGTTTTCTTGGTTAACAGGCAGGGCTTAATTAAATTATCTGCCCTAAAATTGCTACTAAACAGTTGCACGAAGTGTAGGTTAAAGTAATTGGATCATTGGATTTAGAGCTGCAAAAGGATCTAAGAGGTTGCCTAGTTTAAATCCCTATGTGCTGGAGATGGGGAAACAGACCCTTGGACTTTCAGTGACTTGATAGGTCAGAACCCAGGTTTGAACTTGACTCTTAAAATCACCTTTCTTCCAATGCCTCAGGCTGCCATTTCATTTTAGTTTACTCGAGTATAGCCCTGGGAGCTAAAGTTCCCAATATAGGTCAAATGTAGTTCAGTAAACATTTATTAAATGCTTTCTCTGTAGTAGGTAAGATGCAGGGGATAAATCTTAAGGGCAAGGAATAGCTCCCTCGTAGGTAGTGTTTAGTAAAGGATTGTTGATTAATTACTCTAATGAAAAGCTCTTTATAGGCAGACTACCAACTGAAGTATCACCATAAATAAATGAGGTGCCCCGTTATGACCAAATCCAGCTATATTCATTTGGTTGACCTACTGTTTCTTGCCTAGTTCTATAGGGACTAGAATCTTAGGATGTTACCCACCTGAGAGATCATCTCATTTTTTATATTGAGAACAGGAAATAACTCCCCAAGGTTGCAGTTACTGAGTGGCAGAGTTGGGACTTACTTGGGTCATCTTACTCCAGGTTCAGTGATCTCTGTGTGCTACCTGCCCTTGGCAAATAACTTCTTGCCTGACTGGAAGCTGTTGATCTATCTAGTTCTTCAGTTTATCATCTTTGGTGACCGAAGGATGTTTGTTTTCTCCCCTTCCAGAAGTTATCTCATTCTAAATACTTTTCCCTCTAATTTAAGAAAATCTGTATAGCTGACTGATCCCCTTCACAATGTCACTGAATTACGGTTTCACATTTCTACCAATCTGATTTTACATGGACCCAATGTATTTCTGATGTTACCTTGCCGAAGCACTGAATCAGCAGTTCAGACTGCATTTTTCAAAAGAATCTATAGCCAAAATTTCTGGGACTCCTTAAAAAGCTGTGAAAATGAATTTACAAAATTTATATATAAAACTAGAGTATTAACAATTTTTTGCCCAATAATCCCAGTAATTTGTATCTTAATACAACATATATTAAATAAGTCCTGGTATTAAATAGTTCAGATTGTCAAAGGCAAAATACTTACTTTAATGTGTAAGTATTTTTAGAACATGTTCCTTTCGAAGCTGTTTTTACAGGATTGTATGTTATCGAAAGAAAAAAAAATCCATCAGTGGGCTCTGTTAAATGATACCAACCAAAAGCTTATCATAATAGTTTTAATTACCTCACTGCATTGTGTAGGGTTTATTTCATCTCTCTTTAGCATGGATTGAAAGTTATCAGAGTCTGACCTTTAGATCAAGTTGAACATTTTCTGCATAAGCCCTTAACCCTTAAGTTTTAAGTAAACCCTTAACCCTGATCCCTGAAAATACAAATAAAGTTCACTGCAATTTTTGCTTTTGTACAATAGAGATAATTTCTCCTAAAAATAGCAAGGTTGTTGTGAGGGTCAAATGAGATAATGTTTGTAAAGTGTTTTGCTAACCTTAAAGCTATATAAATGCTAGCTGCTATTGTGTGTATTACATTATTACTGTATTCATGACATTGATCATATCATGTCTTCAGATAACCATTACAACAAAAGCTGGCCACAAGCATGCACTATATAGTGTTGCTATGACCTAGCAATTTAGCAAATATTTATTAAGTGCTTATCTTGGAAGTAATGTAGTATTTAATTATTCTAACCAAACTATTCCTAATTGTGAAAACTGCATTGTGGGATCACTTGTTTGATACCTGTTGATAACATAGTTTTTTATTTCATATACGTTATTGTGATGTAGAGGTAACTCAGAGTTTTTAAAGGTTATATTACTGGAGCACAAGCTCTGGTAATTCCTATCAGGGTGGAAAGGCTTTGATTATGCTTTATGTGTATCTTTGCTAGAACCAGCCTAACTTTAATCCCAAAGGCTCATCATTGGGGACTTAGCTTTCAGGTGATGAATTATTTCAGTAATAGTGGAAAGGATTGTCTAAGATGCAAAAGGACTGATTTTTTTTTTTAAGGGGGGGGGCTTGTGGTAAAAGGCCATGCTAATGAAGAAATCAAGAGCTCTTGAAATGTTTACTTTAAAACAATAATAGTCTAGGTACCTTTTATTAAAGGGAACAAGATTCTTATGGGGAGGGAGTGCTTATTGTTACTATTACAAAAACATCCTGAATAAAAGTTAGCTTTTTAATACTTATTTGTACATATTAATGAATATTATACATTTAAAGTGATTACTATACATTAAAATGTGTCATTGGCATTTATTTGATTTCCATTTAGCTTTTCAGAAAGATATTTGTTGAATGATGTGAGCTTTATCTGGAACAAGTGCCTTATTCTTGAATAGAATTTGACCAGTGTTCATTCAAAAAATATGTTCTATTTTTTTGTGTTTTTGGTGTTCACAAAAGCAAAGTTACTGCCGTCAAGGAGCTTATTATGTGGTCTACTGGGAAGATGCTTAATGTTCCTGAATAAGAAAATATAGGATATATACAAAATAAATATGTAGTTACATATAGTATAAGTCATTCTTTTGGAAGTGAAAGCAACAAAACAATTACAAGAACATTGAGAGCTGGCCTTGTTATCTTAGTCACTCTATGACCCCAGTCTCTGAGACGAAATTGCTTAGAAAGTGCTAATGGCTCGGACTGCAAATCTTATCTCTGCCACTTACTAACTTTGCCCAGTAAAATAAGCAGGTTGGACTAGGTTACTTCTAAGGCCTCTTTGGCTCAAGATCTATGATTTATGTTAGTAGAGAAAGTTACTACTAGGAAAGCTAACAGTTGATGGAATCATTAGTCCAGTTTAAAAAAAAAGAGTAAAAGTAGAAGAGCAAGGAATATTAGAATGTAACATAGAAACTTGGCTCTTTCTCCCTTCTTTACCACTATCCTCATTTCTGATCAGCTGGTCAAATCTTACTTCTGTCGCTACAATGTTTCTCGTAGCTTTCCTTTTCTCTGTAGTCACATAGCTCTCATCTTGGGTCAGGCTCTCAGCCTTTGCCTGGGCCATTGCAACAAGCTTTTAATTCACCTCTGTACATCTTTTATATTCTAGTCCTTCACAGTTGTCACAGTTGTTAAAATAACTTACCAGGGGTAGACATGACTGTCTCACTCCCTAGGTCACCTTCAGTGGATCTAAAAAAACTCCTGCATGTTGTTTAGAGCCCTTCACCTCCTGGTTCCTACCTACTTTCCTATTTTCATTTCAAATTGTTCACTTTTATACATTTTGTCTTCTAATCATACTAGACAGTGAATTGCTCCCCATATTCAACATGTCTTTGCCTGATAGCCTTGTTCTCCATACCTGGAATATCCCATCTTCTCTCAGGTTGCTTACCTCAGCTCAGATGCCATTTTCCTACCTTCACTGCTTTCTTTTCGTCCTCCACAGAATTCTTTCCTTGAAATAATTTTGTATTTTGTAGGATATAACAAACTCAGAGATGGTTTGGTTTTTTCCCATTATATCCTCAGTCCTTGCTCATAGCAGATGCTTAATTAAATAAATGTTCATAGTGTAAATGTCCTTGTGTGATCAGAACTTTTTTTTGGGTATCTGAAATTCTTAGAGGTTTATTTGAATGCCTTTTGTTTTTATATCATGTTGAGTTCCAAATATAGTCTGTCTTCGGTAAACTTCATAAAAAAGATTAAAAAAAAACAGTTTGGCAAAATCAGCCAACAATACATAAGCTGAAAGAAGAGGTTGGACTGGTAACCTTTCATAGTCCTTCTGTCTTTATATATCTGTGATTTGGCATCATATGAAATATTTTACTAGAGCTACTTTTTTGGTCTTATGGATTTGAAAAAAGTTTATTTTGGGAGAAAGGCTGGCTAATTATTCTACTGTCTTCAAAGAAAAATTATCTATTTTCCTTAGAAGTTTTGATATAGGAAAGATGATTATAGACTTAATTACCAGGATTTGGAAAATACCATTTTCATATTATCTTTATCAGATTTTTGCAAGCTGTTTTTTCTTTTGGTCCAAAGTCTTTCCACCGAATCTATTCATATTAATAAAGTTAATAACTGTTAAGGAGGAACTTTTTTCTTCCTACATTGATTGGGTTCCATAGGAAATTGCCTTACAGATATCACCTATGACCTTTTTCTTACTGTAGAAAGTTTAAGTATTGGGAAAATGTAGTTATGACATCCATGGACTGACAGTTCTGATTGTCTCCAGTTTTGAATTTTAAATAAATAGGGAAGGAGTTTTGTTCTGCTTTGTTTTCTGAGTGTGTTCTTGGCTTTGGAATTTCCCTTTCTACTCCTACCCCCACAAAATTGAAATGGTTAACTCCTGTTTTCTTCCAATGATCCTACCATTAGCACTTTAGTGCTTTTATTATTTATATGCAGTCTTCTTGTTCATTAGACTGAAAATTACTTGACTGCAAAGACTAAACTCAGTAGTAGATGTGAATCAGTGAATACTGATTCAAACCTGAATAATGGGGATAAAATTGGAGTGAGTGTTTTTGTTTGTGTGGCATCCTGATAATACAAAATTAGTAAATCATGTGCCCAGAAAAGTTGAAACATACCTAAGAAATTAGTTATTCATAAATATCTATTAAAAGTCTTCTCATACATGGAACTGAACTAAGCACAGCTCTGGGGATTTTTATATGTCTAGATTTGATAATACCTCCCTTTAGTGGAATGTTTAATCTGGAAGTGAGACAACCAACAGCACTAAGAACAGAAATGAATTAATGTGCCACAGGAGCACTTCTCAGAAAGGCACGCACATGATACCTACAACTCTCTTGCTTCATCTCTGATTCTACACAGCTCTGGCAGGCCCTACAGAGTCAGCTTGCCTGAGAATTATCCTAGCTAAGAGTCGGGAACCAATATCACCAGATGATTGATTGCCAGGTGAGAAATATTTTTGGCTGCAGCAATTTATAAAAAAATGAGGCATGTAATCAGTGGTGGGTAAAAGTGTATCTCCACAGCACAGATCTAGAACATTTGTCATACCTTTGCTGCTCTCACATTCTCTTATGTCATACTTATTTGCATAGTAGTCTTTTTAGATTGTAAGCTCCTTGAGGGAAAACTCAGTTTCATCTTTGAATCCTTAGTTTTGAGTACAGGAATACATGTAAATACTGTACTTAACAAATCTAGTTGAAATACTGAAGTATATGGAGACGTAAACGAAGCTGTCAAAGTACTACATACAACTACATACTTGAGTATGAAGTATTTCTTTTGAATTGAGAAAAATACTTTTGTGAAAGCACTTCTTTTTTTTAAATTTTTTTATTAAAGCTTTTTATTTACAAAACATATGCCTAGGTAATTTTTCAACATTGACCCTTGCAAAGCTTTCTATTACAAATTTTTCTCTCCTACCTCTCACCCCCTCTCCTAAATGGCAGGAAATCTAATACATGTTAATTATGTTAAAATATTTGACATCGAATATGTGTATATATATTTATGCAGTTATCTTGCTGTACAGGGAAAAAAAAAACTGAGAAGGAAAACATAATGCAAGCAAACATCAATTGAGAGTGTGAAAATGCTATGTTGTGGTCCAGACTCATATCCCACAGGCCTCTCTCTGGTTGTATATGGCTTTCTTCATCACTGAACAGCTGGAACTGGTTTGAAACATCTCATTGTTGAAGAGAACCATGTCCTTCAGAATTGATTATCGTATAGTCTTATTGTTGCCGTGTGCAATGATCTCCTGGTTCTGCTGATTTCACTCATCATCAATTCATGGAAGTCTGTGAAAGCACTTCTTAAGCAAAACTCATAGTACATCAAGTTGTCTTTTTTGTTTTATTTATTTATTTATTTGCTTTTTGCTGAGGCAATTGAGGTTAAGTGACTTGCCCAGGGTCACACAGCTAGGGAATGTTAAGTGTCTGAGACCAGATTTGCACTCAGGTCCTCCTGACTTCAGGGCTGGTGCTCTATCCACTGTACCACCTAGCTGCCCCTGTCTTTTGTAATATGAGAAAAAGGGCATTGTTGAAGTTTTAGTGGAAAAGCTAAAGCTGAGACCATGGAGGCCTGGGAGAGAAGGGAAGAAAAGGGAAGGGAAGGCATGTTTTAAGTGCTTTACATGCATTATTTCATTTGATTCTCATACCAGCCTTGTTAAATAGATACTGTCACTGTTATCCCCATTTTATGGATGAGAAAGCTGAGGCACACTGGTTAAGTCACTTGCCCAGGGTCACATCACTAATAAGTGAATATGGCTGGATTTGAACTCAAGTTTTCTTGATTCCAGATCCATCTACTCTATACACTAAGTTGTTATTATTCATAAATAAAATTAATCATAAATATCTATTAAAATTCTCATGTGTGCTCATGCCTCAAGTTAATGGTATTAATGTACTCTAATCTTATTATTTTACAGTTGAATAAATTGAGATCCAGAGAAGTAAAAAATTACTTATTCCTGTGTTTTAGTTGTTACCTTGGTTTAAAGTTTTTGCCATGTTCTGCCAGTAGCTTTCATAGTAGACATACAGTTTGGGCTGGGTATGCCCAGGCACTCATCAAATCTCCATTTTAAAAGTTAAAATTTTCACTTAATGAGCATTTTCTTTCCTTGTTCAGCCCTTACCTAAATTTATCCTTTCCTCCCTTAGTTTTCAATTCTATGTGACAAAAAAAGCTGCTTTAAATATTTTTGTCCTTATTCTTTTAACTCTTTGAAATATAGGCTTAGTAATGGTACAACTCAGCTGCAGTTTAGCAAATTTTTGGACATAGTTCCAAATTGCTTTCCAAAATGACTAACCATTTATTTCATGGTACTACTAACGATGCATTAATGTCCCTATTTTCCTGCAGCCCATCCAGTATTTGTCATTTTCTTTTTTGATCATCTTTGCCAATCTGAGGATATGAGATAGAACCTTAAGGGTGTTTAAAATTTGCATTTCTCTAATTATTAATGGATTTCATATGGTTATTGATGGCTTGCATTTCTCATTTCTTCTTGTGGAAACTGCCTGTTCGTATCCTTTTCTTTTTAACTGTTGGGGAATAGCTCTTAGTCTTATAAATTTGAATCCCCTCCCATACATATCTTAGAAATGAGACATTTATCAGAGAAACTTGCAAAGGTTTTTTTTTCCTCCCCATTTAACACCATTTAGCTTATACCCTCTTTTTTTTAAACTTAATTTTTTTTTTTTCAAATGACTAAACACCATCTTCTCTCCTCCCATTTGAAGGGGAAAAAGGAAGCAAAATACTTGCAACAAATATGCATAGTTGAGTAAAAGCAAATTCTCACATGGCTATGACCAAAAAATTTGTCTGAGTCCTTTGAAATAATGATCAGTTGTGCTGATCAGAGATTCCAACTCCTTTGTGTATTTAGCACTAGTGCTCTGGGTTTGATTAAGTCTGCTTCTATTCCCTTTTTCTGTTGTACAGAAGTAGTCACAGGTTTTTTCCTTTTAAATTTTTCTTTGAGTTTTGGGTGCTACACTCCATGGTTAAGACTTAACAATTCCTTTGCTTAATCTACTCTCTCTCTGTACCTCTTCCCCTAAGCATCCAGTATCCCCCTACCTTTCCCTCCTTGTTTGTATAGTCTTACACAAACTTTCTTGGCACATAGTGCTTTGTAAAGGGTTGTTTTCTTTCTTGAATTTAGTCAAATTATATAAGGTAATTTCCTCTACCCTTTCTTTCCCTTTCCCTTCCTTCAGTGTGTCTTTTCCCTTCCCTTGCTTTTCTGATCATTAAAACATTACCAAAAACAAAACCCCAACGGCCTTTTTATCATTTTTATTATAGCTAACATAAAGCACTTTATTGCAGGCACTATATTAAGTGCTTTGCAATTATCTCCTTTGATACAATAACCATGGGGAAATGGGTGCTATTAATTATATCCTACATATTGAGAAGTGGGTGCTGAGGTAGGTCTTATAAGTGACTTGTAGGTATTTTCAGACTGGATTTGAACTCAGATCTTTCTCACTGTAGGCCTGATGTTCTGCCTAGGGCCCACACCTAGGTGTCTTTCTAAGGGGCCTTTTGTTTTATTAGACTCCCCTATGACTCGATCATGTGAAGGTTCTGAAGAGACATGTGTGTCTCTACTCAACTTGATGGGCATCCACTTTGTTTCCAGTTGGTTTGTAACTATTGAAGGTGCTGCCATAAAATATTTTTTATATATGTAGTCTTTTCTTATGTTTTTGACCTCCTTGGGGTAAGTCAAAGGGCATCAGACTCAGTTTTCCTGACTGACGTGGGTGTTCTTTGTACTTTACTATGCTGATAAGCAGCTCTAGAGATTGTAGTTTAATGTCTTTATCTCTCAGATTTCAGCACTGTTATAACATGATTTATTTTGAAACTAAAAAGCTCATAAGTAAGCTTTTGTTACTTCTCTTGAAGTATAATTATTATTAGTCTAATGATTGGAGAGCAGGCATTGGGAAAGAAAACCTTAACCTCTGTGACCTTGACTTTCCTTTTCTGTAAATTGAAAGCATTGGATTTGATGGCTTTTGAGATCCTTTGTAGCTTGGAATCTTATGATATTATTTCCATGATTTTATAATTTATGATAAAATAATTTTATCTTGATTTTTGAATCAACTCATTTCTTTTTTTATACCTTGTTTTTATTCTCCTTTATCAATTTAAATATATAAAACTACAACAGAGAAATAGTTTGAACTGATATTGGAATGAATTCCAGTTTTTGCCATACCTCTTAAAGTTTTGTATATTGTTTAGTTTGTTTCTTTCATAATTGTCCTCTCTGCTTCATTATGGTTGCATATATTCCATTAGGATATTGGAGTCATTTGCCTTTACTCTTTGGGTTGCAGCATCATGTCCTCTAGAGAGAAAACCTTTATTTTATTACTCCTTCAGTAGGGATCAAGAGATTGAAGACAGTTTTGTCTTTCAATATTGATAATTTTAAGAGGGCTCTCTGTGAGTATAACAACCATTAATTTTTTCCCTGAGGCAATTGGGGTTAAGTGACTTGCCCAGGGTCACACAGCCAGAAAGTGTTAAGTATCTGAGCTCAGATTGGACTCAGGTCTTCCTGACTTCAGGGCTGGTGCTCTATCCACTAAACCAC
This sequence comes from Myrmecobius fasciatus, assembly GCA_023553655.1. NCBI lineage: Eukaryota > Metazoa > Chordata > Mammalia > Dasyuromorphia > Myrmecobiidae > Myrmecobius > Myrmecobius fasciatus. The sequence continues at coordinate 363,712 of JAJPUD010001333.1, forward strand.
CTAGCTGCCCCAACCATTAATTTCTGATATGAGAAAATGAGGTGTTAAGATACTGTTTTTTAAGTGCTTTAATATAGTCTTGTTCTTTCAGACGAAATCAATAAGCATCTTTTAAACACCTGCTATGTGTTGGGCAGTATTCTAAATGAATACAAAAAGAAGCTAAAGATAGTGTCTGCCCTCAAGGAGCTCATAATCTAATGGGGGAGACCAGATGTAAATAAATATGTCTACCAGATAATTAAGAAATAATTAAGAGGTAAAACCCTAGAATTTAGAGTTTCTAGTAAAAGGTAATATTTTAGTTGAGACTTGAAGGAAGCCAAAGAAGTCAGTAGTTAGAACAGTAGAGGAAGGTTCCAGGCCTGAGGAACAGCAGAGAAAATGCCTGGAGCCAAGAGATGATGTGTCTTTGTGGAATAGCTTAGAGACCAGTATCACTGGATCAAAGAGCACATGTTGACTGGAAAAGTAGAAGGTGGCTAGGTAAAGAAGATCTTTGAATGCTAAACGTAGCATTTTGTATTTGATCCTGTAAGCAAAAGTGAACTACTGGATTTTATTGAGAGGGTAATGACATAAATGGATCTGCACTTTAGGAAAATCACTTTATGGTATCTGAATGAAGGGTGAATTGGAGAAAGGAGAGATTCAAGGCAGGGAGACCCACCAGCAGTCTGTTACAATAATCTAGGCATAAGGTGATAAGGAACAGTACCAGAATGGTGGCAATGTCAGGGGGAAAAGAGGGGTCCTCTTTATAAGATTGGCTGACCTTGAGAGCAGCTGGAATATTGGGGGAGTCAGCTGGACAAATGAGTGAGGAATCAGGATGAATCCTTGGTGGAGAGCTTGAGGGTTTGGGAAAATAGTGTTGCCCTCTACAATAATTAGAAAGACAGGGTAGATTTAGAAGAAAGGATAATGAGTTCTGTTTAGGACATACTGAGTTTCACATGTCACCTGGATACCAATTTGAGATGTCTCAAAGGCAGTGGAGATGTGAGTTGGAGGTCAGGAGAAAGACTGGGACAGAGACAATTTTGAAAATGGTCAATGTTAGCTATGGCCAGGTCATAGTGGCAAGTGAAAAGCAAAAATTAACCTTTGAAAAGGTCATTGATTTTTTTTCAGTTTTAGTACCACTAGAGGGCTCCCTTTGATTTCTAATAAATAATTTGTGATGGACAGTAAAATTATAAGATAGTTTGAAATTTTCAGGATCAGAAACTTGTGATATTTTAGGTTTTACCAACAAACAAACAAACAAACAAACACACATCAAAGGAAATCCAGAAAATGGCTAGAGATCAGTAGTTGGGCACAGTGGATAGAAGGCAGGTTTGGAATCAAGAAGATCTGAGTTCAAATGTGCCTTCAGACACTAATTGTGTGACTCCAAAAAAGTAACTTAATTCTGTTTGCCTTAATTTTCCCATCTCTAAAAGTAACCAGAGAAGGAAATGCCATAGCACTCTAATATTTTTGCCAAAAAAAACCCCAAATAGGATCCCAGAGAGTTAGGACTGAAACAAACAATGAAGGTGGTAGAAATCATTGAGATTGTGTCATATTGTGATCATTTAATCAGTTGAAGAGATTGGAGACATTTAGCTTGGAAAAGAACACTTAGAAGGGTACATGATAACTGTCAGGTATAGACTCATTTAGCTTGGCTCTAAAGGACAAAACTTTTAAGTGTTTAGATACTGTGAAAAGGTAGATTTAGACTTGATAGAACTTTCTAACTCCTAGAGCTACTCCAAAGTACAATGGACTACCTTAGGAAAGATTGCCCCCCCCCCCTTTGCTTAGAAACTTTCAAAGAAAAGGCTTGATGGCCACTTAAAACATGTTGTAGAGAGGATTGATCAGATATGGTTTAATCCCATATCATCAGAGGTCCTTTTCAACCCACGAGGTTTCTTGGCTTAGTTTTATCCTATATATAAGTATTTAGTGGAGAATATAGGGGATCAGAATATGCTTCACTTTGAACTAGCATTTACTTGATAATTTTGGGCATTTGCCAAAAAAAAAAAAAAATAATAATGTTGACAGCGAGGTGGGCCCAGTGAATAAGAGTGCCTGCCTCAGAATCAGGAAGACCTGAGTTCAAATCTGGCCTTACTGGCTTTTCGATTTGGGTAAGTCTCTTCAGCTGTGAAATGGGGACCATAATAGCACTTACCTTTCAGGGTGATTGGAAAGATCAGATGAGATAATATTTGTAAAGTGCTAGCTTACTGGGTGCCTTAATGAATGTACCTTTCCTGCCATATCTTTTCTTATCATCAACTTCCTACAGAGTTCATCTCACACACCAGCTTTAAATGAGATATCATCTGATTTCCTTCTAATTGCTATTTGCCCCTCCCCTCCAATTACTTTTATTTATTTTACATATATTTTGTCCCTGTGCTAGAATATAAACCTGTTGTTGAGGACAGGGAATGTTTCATTATGGTCTTTGTATCCTGAGGACTTAGCATAATGCTTGGCTCACTGTAGATGCTTAAGATACGTTGATTGATTATTTGATTTCATGTGTTTAATGCATTTAATTCTTGAAAAAAAAAACACCTAAAATCCTCTTTGGACATTTGTGGCTTATGTTTTTCATATGGCAGCAGCTGTTTTGGGTTCCAGGGATAACCTTGTGAGGTTGCACTAATAAAAGCGAGCATTTTATGTAACACTTTTAAGACTTAACAAAGTGCTTTACAAATATCTCATTTGATTCTCAGAACAACTCTGATGACTAGTATCATTATTCCCATTTACAGTTGAGGAAACTGAGGGAAACAAAAGTGACTTACCTAGTATTATATGGATGGTATTTGAGTCTAGATTTAAACTCAGATCTTTCTGACTCCAGGCCCCAGTGCTCTATCCATTATATAACTTGCTGACTTACTACTAATCCTGTAGCTCACATGCACCAGTTGACGTGCTCATTAATATAAGTCATTAGACACAATTAACTCTTAGCAAAAACTTTTAGTATACGTCCATAGTAAGATCAGAAGCTACAAAACATTTTCCCTAAACATGGGGCTTAGGCACCTACAAACACTCATGACATCCATGGGGAAAGTTGACTCAGGATATTTTGGCTGATAGGATTCTCTCCTGATTTTTCTGCTTCTTTCTGGGCTACCTTTTTGTGTGTCTTACATCTGATTATCCCTTCAGTGTGTAAGTGTGCTGGGGTAGGATATATAATGGAATACCTTCAGATAGGCTGTAGTTAGAGCACCTACTTCTAGTTCTATTTCTAGAAAGAACAAATTGAGCAGGTAGAGGATTTAGATTCAGATCACTTCCTTCACTGTTTTCATGTTTGATATTTTATTATAGCAGATGGCATATTATATATTATTCCTTTTTGTTTTGTTTTTAATGCTTAAGCATATTCATGGAAAAATTAAAACAATTAAAATGAGATTTTTAAATTATTTATAGATTTCAGATATCTATTTGAATCTTCCCTTTTATTGTGACAAGGGAAGATTCAAATAGATATCTGAATCTACAGGTATTTTATAACAGATATCATTAATTATATTCAAAATATTTTGAATTTATTTGATAACAGCCAATTTTCCATGTGTTTTCTTTTAGTTGGTCGTATTATGTTTCAGCTCTTCTCAGACATATGTCCAAAGACATGCAAAAATTTCCTTTGCTTATGCTCAGGTAAGTGAAGTACTAAGTATTTTCTAGGGAAAAATTGCCTTGATTACAGGTGTCTCTTGATTGACAAAAACGTATATTTTCCAGAAAAAGTAGATGGAAATGAATTTTGTAAATCACTATATTTGATTCCTCTGATAATACTGGGAAACTAGTATTTTGGGAATAACAAATAGAGTTGTAAGATTGCTATTGTCCTTAGGTGGCAATCTAATAATGCAATTTTTAAAAGTATGAACCAGAGAATAGAATTCACTTCTATTTTAAGAAATTTAGTTCTAATCTGTGACAAAATTCAACTTTTCCAAATCTAGGATTGTTAATAAAGACTGAGTTATTGCCCTTCATTATCATGGGGAAATAACTATGTTTATATATACAATGTGCATGATATATGTAGAAAAGTTCCCTAACATATTTCTCTTATCGACTTTTATATAAAGCACAAGCTAATAGAAAGAATTTATCTTTATAAAAATCTTGAATCCGTCATATTTCCAGTGTAAATCCTAATCACATCTTTTCTATATTGTTGTAATGGAATTCAGGTTGCCTTTTCTCTCTCTGATTTTCTCTTTCCAATTCATCCTGCATATTATTGCCAAATAATCTTCCTAAAATGTAATTTTTAAGAATCACATCATTGTCCTGTTTGGGAATCTGCAATAGCTTACTATTGCTTACCACCTTAAGTATAAACTCCTGCACAGCTTTCAGTGTTCTTTATGATTTGCCCCCCACTTTATGTAACCATCCTTACTTCCCACTATTCTCTAACTGGATTCCTTTATTTCAGCCAGAAACACCCATTCACTATCCCCTGAACATACTATACAGGTATCCCCTTCCTATTTTTGTGCATGCTGTAACCCTCATCCTCAATAATAATAGCCATTATCTATCCCTTTTGATATTTACAAAAAAACTTTCCTCACAACCACCTTGAGGGAGAGAGTACAAAAATATTGTGCCTCACAGATCTTACATATGAGGAAACTGAAGTTTAGCGATATTACATAAATTGTTTTGTTACTCAAGCTAGGCAGTGGCAAAACTAGAAATCAAATCTGTCTTCTCACTCCAAATCTTGTGTTCTACCTATAAGAATCAACTCAAACCTTCTCTCTTTTAATCTGTATCTATCATTTCTTTCTTTGAATACCTGTATTTCTTAAAATCCTTTCCTTTTAAGATTTAATTATACGTATTATTTAATTTTGTTTTTTTTCTCTTTGTATCTCTCTTTATTTCTCTAACTGAGAGCTGGGACCAGACTTTGCTTGGCTCTCCTCATTGTGCTCAGTCTAGTTCTGGGAACATAGAAAGCTCTCCTTAATAAATTACTGATTCTTTAAAATTATATATATTCACATTCACACATATGCACACACACGTGTCATTTGTGTACGTATATATTTGTAGCAGTAACCTTTTTTTTCAGGTGAAAAAGGTCTTGGGAAAACAACTGGAAAGAAGTTATGTTACAAAGGGTCTACATTCCATCGTGTGGTTAAAAACTTTATGATTCAGGGTGGGGACTTCAGTGAAGGTAAAGCTGAATATTATACTTATAACACTCCATCTGTTTAGATTCGAGAATCTTTCATCATCATTTCCTAATACAGCTTACCTAAATTTTTAGAGAAGGATTAGCTGAATAGTACCAATAAATGTTTGTTAAATACCTTTTCTGCTTTTTTAGATCTTAAAAAACATTTTCCTCTTTTTTCTTATGAAATTGATTTTTAGTAATGCAATTACTTCACAGTATCATACACTTGGAACTGGTTCCCAATTTTTGTTCCACAAATCTGATTAATTTAATATGCTACTCATATTATGAATATTAATTCATAAATAGTTATTTACTTCTTGAGGTTCCATAAAAGAATATGTACCATAGACTCCTCAAATCAGTTTCATGAACTTCCAAGGGGTTTGTGAACCACAAAATGGGCATCATTGTTGGGTCCATACTCCTCATTTTACAGATAAATACACTAAGGCCCTGGAAGGGTAGGTGACTTGTTCAGAGCCAAACAGGCAGTGAGTAGCAGACTTGGATTCAGATTCAGGTCTTCTAACTGATATTTTTTGAACTCCAGAGTTTTTGATATTTTGATGTATTTTCTACCTATTGAAATAATTGAGCTTTTGTTGAAATAGTATTTGTTAGGGTAGAAGTTAGTATCTCTTTGGACATTAGGGTTAAATAGTCTTGTGGAATTAAGTTCTGAGTTTTTCAAAGGTTTTGGAGCAATGTGGTTTTCATGTTATAGATGTTTTTGAAAGTGCCTTCCAGCAACATAGGAACTGTAAGAGTAATTTCTTGAAAATATTAAATTTAACTTTTAAGTTTTCAGGATTGCTTAATAAAATCCATATTTTACAGGTAATGGAAAAGGAGGAGAATCAATTTATGGTGGCTATTTTAAAGGTAAGGCCTAGTATTTTTTGGTTTTTGTTTCAATTCTGGGATAAAGCAAGTTTGATTCCTAGACTTTTAATGAAAAGTTTAATAGTTCATCTTTTGCATGAAACTAACTTTGCATGAAAAAACTTTTATCTGCATGAATTTTGGGGTAAACTTACTATAATATTTAACTTTTAATTGACAAGATTAATTAAGGCTAACTTTATTGGTTAAACATGACTTTCAGCATGGAGGTTAGGCAACTTTATTCATGAAAACTCCTATCTTCCTGCCTAAAACTGTCAACATATTCTTTTGTTTATAGAGAATGTGGTCTTTTGCAAAATGAAAAGGTAAGAGAACGAAGCTCAGTAACACAAATTCAAACTCTGTTCCTTTGCACCCTTCCTAATAAATTTATGGACAGCCTGGGGCAGTTGATGGCTGGATTTCTAGATTGCTTGAAGGTGTGGAGAATTCTGTATATGATTTCATACCTACATTTGTCTGGATTTCTTTTCTTTTCATGGTTGTCCATTACATGTCAGAAAAAAAAAATCTAGTGATTCTTTTCAATACAAGCAATAAATTTGTTTTGAAACATGGTATTCCCTTCCTTTCCAAAGGTTTGTATGTTTTATTTTGTGTTACTAAAAAGATATGATTATATAATGTTAGTATAAAACTTTTAAAAAGTAATTTTATATTTTGCCTCTTTACAAAAATGTCCCAGAAAAGAGATTTGCAAGGATTAATAGTGGGGGTCAAGTTTCAAGTCTCAAAACTGTGAGAATTACAGTGTTATAATAGCCTTGTATATTTCTTTTGAAAAATTGGATTATTACTCTTTTCAGAAGCCTGTTCACAAGGTAATTATTTTTAAAGCACTGTTTCTGTTGAATGAATTTTTATGACCAAATGTTTGTTTTGAAGAAAGATGCTTGTATGAATGTTTTAAGGAGGCATGAAAAAGTATGCAGGATAGTTGTCTTTTGTTAGAACATTTAAATTAGCTCTCCTCACCATATTCTTTCTCAGTGCCCTTTAAGATTATAGTAGCTGATTTATTAATATGTTTCTATTTGGCTGTGGCAGGCTGAAGTTGTAATGCTATAGATAAGATTCTTAAAGTAGCCTTAGGTTTCATTTCATTGCTCTTCGTGGCAAATGCTTGTGTCTTTTAAAGTTGATTCTATTTTCAGTTTAAATATATTCTTTCACTTTTGTTGCCCTGGTTTTGTTGACAGCTTTTATAGTTCTGTTGAGTAGAGGGGAACCCTTATCTTTATTCATAATTTAGATGTGTCCCTGCCACTTAATTTAGTTTATCTTTCATGATATTAATTTGAATTCATTTATGTAGTACAGTTTATATCTGGAAGTTTAACAAATAAATATGTATATTTTTCAACTCAACTATTTCAACTGTTTTTCTATCATTTAAGTATATGTGGTACTGTTGGGGAAAATAGAACTTTGCAATAGAATAGCTTCAACTTTTGTTCATTGGCTTTCCATAATAGTAGATAGTTATGTCTTTCTTTTGAGCAGGTTCTAAGTTTAAAAAAAAAAAAGATTTCTAAGGCTGTTTCTTTAAAGTTTTAAAAATGCAGGGTTTTTTCCCCTCAAGGCTTTATAAGTAAATTTGGGGAGCCTATCTTTTGTTTGAACTTTTGCTATTTCATTAGACTTAATTTTCTTTTTTTAAGTATTCAGTCGAGTATCAATACTGACCAGAAGAAGAATTTCATCCTTAACTTTCCATATATTACTATGAAAATGACATTTTAAAGTTGACTTATAACTAGAGACTGACTAACCTGTTCTTTCTTCAAACAGATGAAAACTTTGTTCTCAAACATGACAGAGCGTTCCTTTTGTCAATGGCAAATCGAGGGAAACATACCAATGGTTCCCAGTTTTTCATGTGAGTAGGCATATTTCAGAGTTGAGCTTTTCTAAAACAGAGAAGCGCTGTTCATGAGAAAGATGGTATTGCTAAACCAATATTGTTAGAGTTTTATCAGTTTAGTTTTTATGAAATCATTTACCTGCCTACCCATTTTGAATGTTATAGTAATTGTAATGTCTAGCTGGAGTGGTCTCAGCATTCAGCATTTGTCCTGGATTTGAAGAATGGAGCTTATTGAGATATAACTGGAAGCTTATTATTTCTCAAAGCATTTTAAGTCATTTTATAAAAGAAATTGGCTTTGACTTTTAGGTACTCTAATGTCTAAGTAAATTGTGGGGCTGAGTTTACAGCCACCAAATTAAAAAAAAATACACATAAGTGTATGCTAGTTTTATTTATTGCCCAGTATTTTGAAATTGCTCATGGAAGAGGACCAAATGTGTCATGAGGCAAAGCATGCAGTAAGTTTGAGTAAATTGTTGTGTATTTTTGTTTTGAAATGTGATATTTTTTGTTGTTGTTGTTTTATTGAAGCTCTTTGAGTCAGTCTCAGAAGTGCCATTATTTTCTGTTTCTTGCGTAAATATAACTGATAGCTTAATAAAAAGTACTTCATAAGTATTCAAATTCATTGTGTTACATTTGCATAATTATTTGACTTGGTCCAGTACAGCTACTGTTTCTTTTTTAATGACTGCCCCAGTTTATATAACTATCCACTTACATTATAGTATTCAGAAACTTCAAATCACTAGACCAAAAACCAAACCTAACAAAAGTTTTTATACACAAAAGAACTAACTTAACTTTTTCTTAATGAAGATCATGCAGCATTCATTTTAGTTGTTTGGTTGTCTTACAACATTTTCTGTTTTATTTTTGCTAAAAAAAAAAAAGTATCCAAAGTTATTCTGGTCATTGTTATATAGAGTAAATGTAAAAAAGAATCATATGAAGAAAGGTTTGGTGCATTTTATTGGTAGTAAACCTCACTGTTGGGGCATACATGGACTGGAAAAATGTATTCCCAATGGCTTAGACAAAAAAGTTTTCTTTGCCATCTTTTTTGAGTGGATGAGAATGAATGGCGCTTCCCTGTCATAAAGGATTAAATTGTTCATTAAAAATATTACATTTTAGTTTTGCCTGAAAAAAAGATTTCCCACATGATCCAAAAAAAGTTCAGATAAGAAACATTTTTAGGTCTATGCCTAAATAATGCTGCAAAAAATGGAAAGCTAGTGAAACACAAAATAAAAATCATTTTAGCTTTGTGCCAGTATTTGGAAGATTAGTTTAGAAAGGTACATAAAAACATTGGCTTGTGCATTATATGTTTGGGAAATATTAAATGGTTTCATTTGACTCTTCTTGAGATCCAAAATAAGTTAATTAAAAAGAATTTAGATGAAAAACTAATCCTAGTTGTTCGAAATCAATTTAATATAATAACTTTGCTTTTGACTGGGGTCAAGATTTCCATTTTTAAGCTTATCTGAACTCTGAACATGACAAACTAATAATTCATCAGTCAAGAAGCTACCATCTGAGGGCTCTAAAGTTTCTTTTAGATTTCCTTTTTTACATATTAGTAAATTTTAAACTTTGATTTTAAAATAGCAGTCACTTATCTTCATACTTAGATTAGGTTGTTTTTAGAAACTCAAATTTTAAATTTATGAATTACAACATAAAATCAGTAAACTTAGAAGAGATTCCCCCCCTTTAAAAAAGCTATATTTTTTAATTATAATTTACCTAATGTTTATGTTCTTTTGGAGAATTTTTAGGTAGAAAAGTAACTGTCTGAAATGAATATTGCATTTGTTCATCTAGCTTAATTTCTTTTGGAATGCTTTTGAGTATGAACCATAAATAAAAGTCAAGCCTTTATGTTTATAAATCTACAAATTCAGAAGGACATATTAATATAAAAGCTTATAAGCCTCATATCTCAACAAATTAGGACTAAGAAGAAATTTTAAAGCTCAAAGACAAGCCTGACTTTTATTTGCTATCTTGCTTAATAGCCAAACCAATAACCAAACCGATTTCAAAGCTACTTAATATATATAGACATTTTTAGAAGAGAGAGAGAATGTGTGTGTATGTGTGTGTGTGTGTATGTGTGTATAGAAGGATAGATCTCTATATTGACATACGTGTATGAATGTGTATGTATTGAATTGAATAGTGAATAGTTAACCATAAGTGGCATTAAAATTATCTAAATCAAAAATTATAAGGTAGAAATAAAAAAATAACTTTTCTATTTTGGATTTATTATTTTTGTTCTGAAACAATGCCTAGAGTGAAAGGGAGTATAAAAGTACAAAGTCATTGAGCCAAATTACATAGCAATTTTGCCCACAATATTCTTAACTGGTATATATCTATTTGCTACTTTCGTATAAACTGAAACCATTCCCTTTGGTTGTAGAAGATACAATAAAAGCAATGTTCACAATTCCTAAAGAAAAATATTTTCCTTTAACTCTGAAAAATGTTCTACTAGTGAAAAATCTGAATGAGTAGGTATAAATGGAGAATAGTATCCCTAAAAGGACATATGTTGAATATTTCTAATCTGTGCTTAGTCTCTTAAACCCCAAATCCAGTGAAAAGTTTGGAGTTGGTCAGTTTTTAAAAAAGAATATACTATTTTTAGGAAACATAGACATGCTATAGTTAATAAATTTGGAATGATGGAGATTTCCAGAGGGTTTTCAGAACCATTCTGGTACTGTTATTATAACTGGCATGTTATTATTTCATGGACTTTCTTAAATTCCTTCACTTCATTCTACTCTACCTTATCCTTTCTTAGTCATAACTTTGTTCCAGAGATTCTAGAAGCTGAAAGGGAAAAGGGATGCTAACTACTTTCTGACCAGATCCAATAAGATGAAATTGAATTGGGATTTTAAAAAAAACCAAAACAAAAAACATTCAGAATGGGGAATCATAGCTAACCAGAACTATTTCTGAAAAATGATTGAAGAGTTTTAGTGTCAGTAGGGCAATAAGCATTTATTTAAATGTTTATTATGTACTAAGCACTGTACTAAGTACTAGAACTGCTAATACAAATAGTAAGTCCTACTTTAAAGGATGCATTCTAGTGGAGGAAAAGAACATATGAGAAAGTAGGGCAGCGTAAAGATGAAAGTACCCATCAGAGAAGCATGATATGAATGGTCTGAATGTTCGCCTTAAAAAAAGGATAGTCTGGGAAGGGACTAGGCAGCCAGGGGAAGAAGTAAGAGGAGGAATGGTATTTAAAGTGTGTGAAGTCCAAGGTAACAATGAGTTCACAGAATGAAGAGGGCATCGTAGACAAAGTCTGGGAGAGTCAGGATTGTAGCCTAGAGATGAAAATGTACCTTAGACTCAGTATGGTCAGCAGTGTGATAATGCCAGACTGAAAAGCTCATGCAATCTTAGGGCACAGCTTTAGAGGCATAGTGCCTAGCACTAGGGAGGTATGATAGTGTCACTGGATTCTGCCTTGGTCAGACCTCATTGGGATCTTAAAAATGTATGTTCATTTTGGGAACTCCATCTTAGGAAGTTGAGTTGGTAAAATGGAAAGTGTCCAGGATACCACCAGGATGGGGTGGGCAGGACTTTGAGATCAGAATCATTAGGATTTATTGAAGTTACTAGAGATGTCAGAGGAGACTTTGGCTGGGTTAAAAGGTTTGAAGAGCTATCATGAGAAAGAATGATTATCCTTATTTTGCCCTAGGGACAAAATTAGGAGCTGTGGGATAGAAGTTTCAGAGAGGCAAATTCCAATTGGGCAGAAAGAAAACCTTTCCAAAAGCCAAAGCAAATTAGGGCCCTGGGAGCTGTGGGTTCTTCTTAGTTGAAATAAGTCTTTTAAATTACTTGAAAAACATTAAAAGGGAAAGGGAGGTGATTGTTGGTCACTTAAGAAGTTGGACTAGATGACTGTGAACTCAGAGGTCCAACCCTGAGGTTCTTGGATTTGTTTTGTAAGTCTTCTCATGGGATCTTTAGGCATTCTTGCAAGATGATGTCTTGTGGGCATAGCCCTTATACATTGGAGTCATCCTCAGGGGAAGTTGAAGGTGTATGAAGTGTGATGTGGCATTAGAAACAGGTGTTTGTCTCTGCGTAAGATGTTCTCTTGAGTGCAAACTGAAGATTTCCAGGTAGATTCTTTGGTTTTGTATGCTTTTGTTATTCTCTATTTTCCCAACACACATTAAATATTAGTTAGAATTCATGGAAGATTGGTTCCCCTGAAATTAGGTTAAAATAGCTTATTTATTTTGTCCTATTAGTTTGTGGAAATATTGTTGTTGAGATACAGCAAGGGCCTAATAATGATACTGTTGTCTGAGAAAATATGAATTCTTAACAAAGCATTATAGTTCACTTGAAATAAGTGATGTTTTTAATGTTATTCATGCTTAGAATCCTGAGTGAAAACTTGGGAAATTGATGTTTCAAGGCATATGCTGCAGTTCAGTCACAAATTAAGTTGGATAAGAATGTTGACTCTCTTCTATTTGTCTGCCAATTTTTTAGTGAAAGATTTAAATGAAACCACAGTAAATAGGAATCATAGCATCTTAGAGTGTTCGTGCTAGAATTGCCCTTAGAGGTTATATCTAGTCAGATCCCTTCATTTTATAGAGGAAGACATTCAGAGAACTAGAATAGCTGGAGAGAAACAAGTCATTTATGGGAAATTTACACTGGAAGATATTGATAGGCAATGTTCCAGATACAAAAAACTTTTAAAGTAGGAGGACTTTGTGGAGTACAAGAAAATGAAAGGGATGCTGGGGAAAAAAAACAAACAAACTACTTATGTTATTGTGTCTTTAATTATTAGTATTAATAATCTTTCAAGACCATTCAGGTTTCCAGATTTTCATTATCTTTTTGTAAAATGGGCTGTTTATTGGTAACTCAGAGAAGGTCTTAATTACAATGGGCTCTTAAAAGAAAGACAGTGATGTTATATGAATAACTTTGTACAAGTTAATTGTTTTGGTATATTTTCTAAGATTTGCATCTCATGAGAGTCTGCAGTCTAGGGGGAAAAAAAACCGGAAATACAGTTCCAATCAGTATCTATCTCTGTCTCTCTGTCTTTCTCTCTCTCTCTCTCCCCCCCACCTCCCTCCCTCTTTCCCCCCTTTCCCTCCCTTTCTCCTCTCTCTTTCCCCCTTTCCTCCCTCCTTCTCTCCTTTCCTCCCTCTCCCCTTCTCTCTGTGTCTGTGTGTCTCTCTCTCCTTCCCTTCCTTTCCCCTTCTCTCTGTCTGTCTCTCTCCTTCCCTCTCTCCCTCCTTTCTCCTTTTTCTCCTTCCCTCCCCCTTTCTCCCTCCCCAAATATGCAGAACAGTTTTTAACATTTATTAAATTTGAGAATTTGGTTTTTATGATTTGTATAGGCTCTTCATAATACTTGTAATTTGCAATATTGCAAAGGTGCCTTGGACATTGTATAAATGAAGATTATTAGTATTGTTTCCTCAAATACCTCATAAAAGTTATTAGAGTAGTGCTTACTTATATTGCAAATATTCTCCTGAGACCTTAGTTTGTTGCAACTTTTTTTTTTTTTTTTTTTTTTTTTACCTTAACTACAGGAACTGCAGAAAGCAGTTTTTACTCAGGTATTTAAGATTTTTTTTTTAAGTTTGTTATAGGACATTACTATAATATGGGAAGTTGATTTTTAGTAAAAGTGGAAATTTTTATTTGAATCTCAAGAAAAATGTTGGCATTTGTCTTTTTAAAAAATAACATGGTTGTGAAAAATAATTGAAAAATCACTAAAATAAGGGATGGCCAAGTGTTATTGTTAGGTAGTCTATAGATTTAAGTGAGCAAATGGGGACTATAAGGCAACTCTGTTTTGTTGTAGCTCTTTACCAGCTCCTAGTGATACTTTTAATATCAGAGCACTTGAGAATTAGATAACAGTACTTTTTCTTGCAATTTGACAGCAAGTAATCCACTATAGGAAGATAAACATTTTTAAGTAGCACATAAAATTATAGTGTTTATTATTTGGAACACCTTTTAAAGGCACTTCTTAATGTTGGCATTTATTTCCATAAACAAAAGTTATGATCCATTTATTTGTTAGTTATAATCTCAGTTGACCACAGCTTTAATGTTGCTTCATGTTTTGGTGACCTCATGTTAGCAAGTGTTTTTCCAAGTGAATTATTGGAAGAGCTTTGATCCTAATGATGGAATTTGATATACTTTATTTTTTAAAACTAGAAGCAAGTTAGAGAAAGGCTTTCTACATTTTGGAATTTTAAACATTTTAGTACCTAATAATATTAGATAATTCTTGCACAAGTGTTAGTGTCTAAAATTTTGGGGCCTCTGAAATCAGTTTACAGTGGCTTTAAGAAATATAGAATATTGGAAAATCTAGCACTTTTAAAGGTAAGTTTAGACTGGCTGTTAAAGTATTTACTTAATTGTATTATTATATTATTTTTTGAGAATCCTAGAATCACAAAATCTTGAAATTCTAACAAGTATAGATTTTTCATTGTTCAGCAGACTTTTGCAGTTTCCACATAAAAACATGTCCATTTATTTTGGGAGTTTTAATGTGCTTTGTTGGCAGGAACTAATTTATGTACAAATGCCTTTGTTAGTAAATTAGAAACAGTTTATTAAATGGTTCAAGATCAGTGTGTGCCAAGTTCCCTGCCAGAGTTTTTCCACTGTTATAATTTTTGAAGTAATTCTTTCAAAATAAGACAACTTGTTTGTTCACACGAACATGCAGAAATAGCTCTGTTTAGCCTTTCAGTACTATTAAATTTGTTGGCTGGTTGGTACATAAGTGTAGCTTGTTTTTCTTCTGGCCAAAAGAAGTACTTTGTATTATATATTTTCCAAGTGGTTTGAAAATCATTTCCACCTTTGTTGAATCACTTGATTTTCATTCTGATAGGTACCAGAAATAGGTAGGACAAGAAAATTAAATTGAGGTGGCAGGGGTACTCTTCACTCTGGAATGTTTCTCAACTATCTTTACTCTTTTAATCTAGTGAGAATACATGGCCTTGAGCTCTAGATGGGCGTTGATTGGTTTGTTTCCAGGATTAAATAATTATAAAGCCCTGCCTGTTTGTGGGGACATTCATTCTTTCATTGATTCCTGGTCATGGGCCAATGTGATGTGGGACTTCAAAATTGCTGAGTTTTATAAGCATTGAACACTGCTTATTCACCAGATGAAGTGTATTAGTAAAAATTCCTTTTCAATATGAATATTTCCTTTGAACAATCTAACACAAAATTTCCATTGAAATTTTGGCTTTAGTCTGCTAGAATGGTAGTAAACTGCTCTCTACTTTTGGATTTTTTTTTTTTTTTTTAGCTTTGTTTTGACAACACTATACCTTTATTTTAAAGAAAGATACCAATTGTCTCAGCCAATTTCTGGGATTTGGGAAAAGAAGTGTTTACAAAGTTTTATAATTAGGGTTTATTGATACTGTTACTTTTGCAGTATTAAGACTGAGCAGACAGATTCCCACTTCAATGCTTCAGAAAAATTTAATCTAGCTTTTAACAGATTAGCTTATGTATGAAAGAAAATTTAGAGCCCTCCATTTTAAAAGCTTTCTTGCTTTGCATAAACTTGAAAATAATTAATTTCAAATTTGTATTGATATTAAAACATAGATTCAGTCTTGTCTTAAAATGTATTACAATTTATTTCTTGCCATTTTTGTGTAAAATTTACAGAAACAGTGTTACACCGTGCGCTCCAAAGGTAATGTCTCATTACTCTAAGGCTCTCTCCTTTCTTTCTCTGTCTTTGCCTTTATCTTTTTGATCATAATGTTATGTGCATTGAATCCTGTGTTAGTATGTTGAGTCCTTTTAATAATAAAAAAAGAAAATCCTCTTGCTTGATCAGAAAATGAACTTTGGCCACAGTATATGTCAGACAATCATATGGTTAATTCACTAAAAAGAAAAGTTGGATTTCAGTGGCTTGTTTCCACTAAGCTCCTTTGAATGAAAAAGATATGACTATAATGAGTTTATTAAATCGCTTTAGTACAGATATCTTTTACATAAAACTAATAACCCATGTCTGGTAAACTTGAGAAATTTGGAATAATACGTGTGGAAGTGTTTTGATCTTTGATAAATGCTTTTTTATAAATTGTTACTTTGTATACCTGATACCTGTGTGTATGTGTGTGTACTTAGACTAGATGAATTTCTTTATCAATTTGGACTTTCTAAAATTGTTAATTTTTAAAGCTGTGATTTTGAAACTAAATGTAATAAGTTGAATAAAAGTTCTTTGCCCATTTTAACTTTGATTATGTCACCTGATCTTTTTTGCTTTAGCCAATTTGGCTTGTCTCCTCAGCCATTCATCCAGATTTTGTGTTGAAGCCCAAAGAGGAAATGCAGAAAATATTGACTGGGCGCTAAAAATCTGTTTCACAGTAGTGTTCTTGACTGTTACTAGTTAGACTGTGCATGTTAATTTGAATACATTTCAATATTCTTGTTAAATAACCCCTTTAAATAAAGATTTGCATTTTCCTGTTCTGAAGTGCAAATGCAATTGAAATTTATCTTTGTTTAAGCTTGGAAAGACTGCTAAAGAAATGAAAGAAATAATTGCTTTTGCTTTCAAAATAATATTTTCCTCACTGTGATAATAGCTCACCTTTCTGTAGCACTTTAAGGTTTATTCTATGAGGTAGGTGGTATAGTTAGTGCAGGTATCTCATTTGCTTTTACCTTCTGTCTCAGTTGAATTAGAGTTAAAATTGACTGCCACAACCATTCCACATTCAGTTGTTAGAGTACTGTTGTGAGTCAGTGAGCTGTCATTTCAGCATTTCCTACACAAGTTGTACTGTAAATCTATTTGCCAGTATGTTTTAGGGTTGAGTGATACATAAAAGAATCAAATTTAACTTGCTTTAGAATGAATACTTTATGATTATTTGTCCAGTATGAGATGATTTATGAAAATTATGATAGGGGAATTTGAGGAGAAAGAGCTACATCTTAGCCACATCATCATGAGCGTCCCCCATGATAATAGTTTCTATATGTATTGTCCATTTCCCTTATATAGTGTTCCCTAACATTCACTTAGTGTTTTTAGATTCTCTTTGAGTGTTCTAACATCTACCTCATGATATAACAGTAGTTTTCTCTAGAAATTTATTTTTCCCATTTTGAGTGTTTTGGTGACTTAAAATAAAAACATTCTTATGCTCAAAAGTGCTTATTGTTCAAAGTAGTATTTTGATGCTAGTTGATGATTTATAAGCATTTTGTTATGAATTACTAGTTCTCTGCATCTCTGCTTGCCTATATTTTTAAATTTATTTTTTAAGCACATTAGCTTGAGTTTCTAGTTTATAGAGTTCCAAGCATAATTTAAAAATTTGTGGTTTTGGAAGGCAAAAACAGGTTCTTCTTGATCTTTTTTTTTTTTTTTTTAATTTTGAGAATTTTTCCTTAATTCTCATTATAATTTTTTTGACCAAATAGCATCTTCTGGATGGCTGAGTTTTATTTGACCATGAACATGATCATGACGATTCTTTTTTTAAATTGAAGGTCTAATAGAAAAGATAACATTTAGAATAATGACTTTGGTTGCTGCTATTGAAGTCATGGATTTTTCTTTGGTTTATAAGTCTTAGAATTTCTCTAAGAAGTAAGAAAGATAATCTCCTTGGGATAAGCTTAAAAAATTTACAACTTTTATGCAGCATGGTATCTCTTCCTTTCTCCCAAATAACTGTTTCTCCTCATAAGTTGAAAGGCTTATGAGGTATAATTCCGAGTCTGTTTATTTCCTGTTGCTTAGCTGAATTTCAGCATCACATTTAATGTGCACAACAGGATAATTAGCTTATATTTAAATTTTCATGACCATAATCATGTGCTTGAATAGTTTGAACCTGAAACATTGTTGCTCCAGCAGAAGCAGGAACATTATGGTTTTTTTCTCACGGTCCAGAATATTGTTATATAATGGACCATGTGCTTCCCTTGTATATTTTCACAAGATATTGAACTCTGCAGAGAATTTCACCTTTGCTGCCAATAATGTGAATATCAAACAAGGAAGCGAGCCGAACAGTTCTTTGAACAATACTGTCAAAATCTCCCTGAAGCTGGCTTAGTGTGGATGGGTTCACTGATGATTTTTTTTTTTTTTTAAACCATAGACTTGGTGTGGAAAGTTAGTCTACATAGTGGAGGAATTACTTAAATTCATTGGAGAAATGTTGGTAGCGTTTTTAACCCCTTGTAGAGCAAACGCTAAACTGCTTTATTCTTTTTAATTATCCTCATTGTGTTAAGTAGTTTTTCACCTGTGTTTGTGGATATGAGTCTAAATCAAATGTGTATTATACATGTATTTTTTCCTAAAAAATAAATGTTTCTTTGGTAATTTGATTTTATACTTCAGTATAATGTTAAATCTCAAAATTTGAATTCATCAGTAAAATGGATGCTGTAAACAGTTTTAAGGTTTTCTTTTGTCAAATGAATAATTGGGTTTTTTTCCTTTTTTCTTTACCTTCATCTCTTTTGTTTTCTATACCATTCGCTTTAAATCATTCCACACTCTTCATCTGAATGCCTGGGTTTTGCCATCTTCTCCATGTTGATGTTTACTTAATCAGAACCACAAAGCCCGCACCACACTTGGATGGGTAAGAGTTGTCTGTTTACATTGACATTATAATGGTAGGATAAGTAATTTGAGGTCTTTTGATTGCAGTGGAGCAGATGTTGATTTGTACATAGAGTTGATAGTCCTCTTTTTTGGTCTTCAGAAAATCACAGAATGTTAGAACTGAAAGGATTCAGTAGACAGTGCTTTGTGTATACAGATTCCACCCCCCCCCCCAGGAGGGAGGAGAGAAAAAAAACCCGGGTAGTCAGGGTTGTGACTTGCCCAGAGTCACACAGTTAGTAGTTGACTAGGGCTAGATTTGAACTCTGGTTCTCCAGACTCCCAAGAATGATACTCTATCTATTGCACTACCTAGATACCCTAGTACATTGATTTTTAAAGATGGGAAAATTATGGCCTGGAGAGTTTTAAGTGACTTGGGCAAAGTTATTCAGCTACTATTAAACTGCAGAGCTCGGACTTGAACTTAGGTCTCTTGAATCCTGTTCAGGTTTTTTCCTACCATTTCACATTGGCCACATTGACCCTCCTTATTGATTACATTAGGGAATGTTGTGCTTTATAAAACTCAAAGCTTTTCAAAAATTATTATGACATTTTACTTTGATTATATAATCTTCAAAATACTAATTTAGAAGACTAGTACAGATTTTAAATTGAGATTCTATTTGGCAACTGAATAAAATACTAGATCTCATTTTAAGTAGATAAAGACTTTTAAAGTTATAATTATTACTTACCTAACTAATGCTTTTTTGAACTTTATATTGTTACAGCGTACATGTTGTTTTTGGATTAGTTATTTCTGGTTTTGAAGTGATTGAACAAATTGAAAATCTAAAAACTGATGCAGCAAGCAGACCTTATGCAGATGTACGAGTGATTGACTGTGGGGTACTTGTTACAAAATCAGCAAAAGATGGTAAGAGATTTTCTACCACCTTTCATTCCCTCTCTAATCCCCTAAATTAAGTTGCTGAAATAAATATTAATGTTGTCTATTGATCTTGGGGATATGTGTGTTCATACCCCCAACAATTAACTATTGCAATGGAAAAGCTGTTATTTTGGGATATCTTTTTGTTTTGCTAAGCTTTAAATTCTTAATAATCAGAAGGATTCAGTGAAACATGTTTTTTAGTAGTCTGAAAAATTGTTTACTAAATTTACTTTATGATCAATTGCAGGGTGTTCTCAAAGTTTTAGTGCACTTTTAAGTTGCTAGGTCTTCAAAGTGTACTAAGTCTTTTGGAACACTTGCATTTACTTGGTTGGTAAAACAGTTTCCTTTTGATCTGAAGGAAAGTCATTCAAATCTGTAAGCTAAAAATGCAAAGAACAGGTTCCAGATTCTTTCACATCTCAGTGTTTTGACATTGGTTAGGGTTTTGTGAGGAATTGTTTCTGCTAGCATAATTTTTCCTTTAAGAATATTAAATATGAAATTATGTATCAGATTTGAACAGTAATTTTTCATTATGGAAATATGTTCAATTTGCCTCTTCCATTTTGTGCCATATGTAATGCATATAAATATATATACACATGCCCTTCATGCTACAATTGTAGGGAACTGTGAACATAGTTTCAGGGCCCAAAATGTGAGAAATACTGAGGTAGGAAATTAAGACCATCTTCAATCAGGTGAATGCCTTGTCTGGGCCTTGTTTTCTTATTAAGGTGGTAATTCTACTTACTTTGGAGTGGTAGTTTTCTTCTTCTTAAGCAAATTGGGGTCATGTTTTAACATGTGATATGTATGGATTCACTTTTAATACAGAAGCTTAGATTTGGGCACTGTATACACTGTGCATGAATTCTTGTATTTGGTAGGTGATAGTAGCAGGTTGAAAAGAAGCAAGAGAATTATTAACTCCTCCATTTTCACCACTTGTATTTTCATTCTTCTTTTTTTCCCTTTTTTATAATTAAGAACTTACAAATATCTAAAAACCAGCTAACAGACACTTGTCCTCTTATCCTACTGCTTTATTCCTAAATATATTTGGAGATTGAAAGAATAGGACAAGGGAGTGAATAGCTGTTTTCTGAGTTTGCTCAGTTGTATGAGATATACTTGTTGCTGTGTTTAGTTTTAGATATTTTGTTCTAATTATATAGTTGTGAAATGACATTTTTCATCAGTTAGGCATTATAACTATCTATTTTCTGTTAACATCTCTTAAAAGCTTTGGAGAAAAAACGGAGGCTATCAACTCATTCAGAAGACTCAGATTCTTCCTCTAATTCATCCTCCTCTTCAGAATCATCTTCTGATAGTGAAGCTGAAAATGAGAGAAGTAGAAGACGAAAACACAAGAGGAGACTCAAAGTAAAACGTTCTAAAAAAAGACGAAAGGAGGAGAGTAATAAACAAGAAGAGCAGAGAATTAAACAGTCATCAAGTCAGAGAGGGTAGGTGATAATACAACATAGACTTATTGAGAAAACTGTTGGGTAGGGACATAAAAGCCAACTATCTGAAAGTATTATACAGATGAGTATAGTTCAGAAAACTTGATTCAGTTCACAAACTGAAGAATTATGGCAATTTTGTAATCATTAAAACTTATCTGGGAAAATCATTTTCTGTCAAGTTGCAGGGGCTTGAAGATGGAAAATGTCTTAAGACTCCTGGTGGAGAAATACATAATTTTTTTTGTGTGGGGAGGAGGAGGAGAAAGAGAGAGAGAAAGCAAGAGTGAGGACCTTTTGTTTCCATGTGTATGGTTTTTTTTTTTTCCCTTACCTGGGATGGTTTGAATATTTCAGACAAGGAAAAATATTAAATTTGGCCCTTGGATGATAAATGACTATCTATTGTGAAGGAGCTTTTCTGAAATTTTGTAATTTGTGGTTACCTATATAATTAACATTATACAGTTGACCTTTTTTAAAGTTTGTCATCATTTTAACATTTGACATTTTCATATGACTTTTTTCTTGTGAAATAATAACTTTTTGCATTTTAATTGGAGATGGTTTCATTTACTTTTTAAAGTCATTCTGAGAGGAGTGATACAAGTGAAAAAAGAATGGATTTAAATACCAAAAGGGAAAAGCCAGTAGTTCGACCTGAAGAGATTCCTCCAGTACCTGAAAATCGTTTCTTATTAAGAAGAGATATGCCAATTGTCACTGTGGAACCTGAACCGTAAGTAGAATGGGTTTTTTTTTATTTTTTATTTTTTTTATTTTTTATTTATTTTTTATTTATTTTTATTTTTTATTTTTATTTATTTTTTTTTAATTTTTTTAATTTTTTTAATTTTTTTTTAATAAAGCTTTTTATTTGCAAAACATATGAATGACCTTTCAACATTGACCTTTGCAAAACAA
>JAJPUD010001333.1:390782-401416 GCA_023553655.1 Myrmecobius fasciatus
TGGGGATTTTTTCTTAGGGAGTTGATTAATGACTTGTTCTATTTCTTTTTCTGAAATGGGACTATTTAAGTAATTTATTTCCTCTTCTGTTAATCTGGGCAATCTATATTTTTGTAGATATTCCTCCATTTCACTTAGGTTATCAAATTTATTGGCATACAGTTGGGCAAAGTAACTCCTGATTATTGCTCTAATTTCCTCTTCATTGGTGGAAAGTTCTCCCTTTTCATTTTTGAGACTAACAATTTGATTTTCCTCTTTCCTTTTTCTAATTAAATTAACTAGAGGTTTATCTATTTTGTTGGTTTTTTCATAAAACCAACTTTTAGTTTTATTTATTAATTCAATAGTTTTTTTACTTTCAATTTTACTAATCTCTCCTTTTATTTTTAGGATTTCAAGTTTGGTATTTGATTGGGGGTTTTTAATTTGTTCTTTCTCTAGCTTTTTTAGTTGCAAGCCCAATTCATTGATTTTCTCTTTTTCTATTTTATGCAAATAAGCATCTAGAGATATAAAATTTCCCCTTATTACCGCTTTGGCTGTATCCCACAAATTTTGGTATGTGGTCTCATTATTGTCATTCTCTTGAATGAAATTAGTAATTGTGTCTGTAATTTGCTGTTTCACCCATTCATTCTTTAGGATAAAATTATTTAGTTTCCAATTGGTTTTTGGTCTATTTTCTCCTGGCCTTATATTGCATGTGATTTTTATTCCGTCATGATCTGAAAAAAATGCATTTATTATTTCTGCCTTCCTGCATTTGATTTTGAGGTTTTTGTGTCCTAGCACATGGTCAATTTTTGTATAAGTTCCATGGACTGCTGAGAAAAAAGTAAACTCCTTTCTGTCTCCATTTAATTTCCTCCAAAGATCTATCATACCTAACTTTTCTAACATTTTGTTTACCTCCTTAACTTCTTTCTTATTTATTTTGTGGTTTGATTTATCAAGTTCTGAGAGAGGGAGGTTGAGATCCCCCACTATTATAGTTTGGCTATCTATTTCTTCTTGCATCTGTCTGAACTTTTCCTCTAGGAATTTCCATGCTATACCACTTGGTGCATATATGTTTAGTATTGATATTGCTTCATCATCTATGGTACCCTTTAGGAAGATATAATTTCCTTCTTTGTCTCTTTTAATTAAGTCTATCTTTGCTTTTACTTGGTCTGAGATCAGGATTGCTACCCCTGCTTTTTTTTGTTCACCTGAAGCATAATAGATTCTGCTCCAGCCTTTTACCTTCACCCTGTATGTATCTCTCTATGTTTTAGTAGAATGGTTTTTAACCTTATTTTTTTCTAGTGTGGTATCCCTTTTACTCATGTATAGTTTGTTCCACTCTCCCTAAAAGGTGAGAGTTTAAGATATTCAAGAAGAGGCTGTAGCTTTTTAATACTCCAAACTGAGGGTTAGTGTAGAGTATATATCTTACCAACACTTGTTTGAAAAGAATTATCTCAGAAGGAACAAGGAACATTATAAGAAGTTTTAATCGTATTTGAGTTTTGAATTGTATTTAATAGTTGCAAATAACTTGGAATTTTAATAGTGTAAAATTAATAAGAATCATGACTGGAATGTAATTGGTGCCGTACATTCCTTTCTCTTGCCAATCAGTGGCAGTCTTTCTCTTGCAAAAGCAAAATGTTTATATCATTCTGTTATTGATGTTGCACTGGCTAATTCAGTTCTCTTAGAGATCTTCTCTTACACATTTGTTTCTTAAGGCATTCATTTCTGCTTGGCAGTGTCTGTTGCAGTCTGTCCCTTCCTCTTGGATTCCACAGCCACCACCCTACTTCAGGACCTCATCTTTTCTTTTTTCCTAAACTCTTAAAAGAGAACTATTAAGATTATTAGATTATTCTCTTAATGGTCTTCTTGTTTCTTGTTTATCCCTTTTATATTCGATGATCTCCTTCCCACAGCTACCTTTGTAATCTGTTTTATTACACTACTTTAATTATGTTCCCCCTCTCAGAAACCTATAGCAAATTCTCATTGCTTTACCAAAGAAAGCATAAGTCATGATCCTACATCAGAGTCTTCCACAGTGTGTCCCTTTTCAATTTTTCTAGCTTTATTCTTGTATAAAAGAAATATTAAGTACTTAACCATATGCCTAATACAGAGTAAAAAACAAGAGATGGCCTCTATTGCCTGTAAGTTACTTACATATGTGAGATCATCAAACAAGAATCAGGAAGGGACCTTTGGGCTAGACAGGGAGAGAGTTTGTGAGCAGAGTTATGGGGCAGAGTGGGTTGTCGTGCTTTTTGGGGGGCAATGGTAATTACTGATTTCATTCTTGTTCTTTGAAGAAAGGGTGGAAAGGGAGGTTTGGGCTGGGTTAGTAAGACTTTTGACAGAAAGATAGATAGGAGAATATCCATACTGGATACTGGTGCTCAATCCAGGTGAAGGAGGTCTCTGCTCTCTAGTCCAGGACAGTTCTGGTCCAGAAGAAATCCCATAATGGAGAGGTTACATTTCTCTGTGTGTATGGTGTCGGGGGATGGGCAGGGGGACGGTGTGGCGAGTCTGGAGATTCCCCTCCAGAAGGGAGTTGTGACTGAGAGAAAGCGTGCCCTAGGATAGGAGAGAGGCCTAGAGAGCAAGGATTGCTTTCCTCTCAGTCTGAGTAGCTCATGCTAGCTCTCATCATGCATTCAATATTCTAGTCAGATTGGACTACTTGCTGTCTCTCATTCTTGTCCTGCTTTTACTACTCCTTGTCCCTAGTTGCAGATGCAAGTAATGTTTTCCCAGCAAATTTCTCATGTTTCACTGCCTAGACTTTCCTTGGTAGTTTTCTGACCTTCATTTATAGCATAGCTGTTTGTGTCCAAGTTTTTCTTCTTTTCTTCCCTTGCCAGGTAGATTATAAGGAAATATCTACTGTGTGCCTGGTCCCTTACTTCAGACTTTTTATGTCTTCCCCTTAATGCTGTTCTTCAGTTCAACATATGCTAGCACATGGTTTATACTTAATAAATGCTCCTTTAATTGAATTGGGGTTAGAATAACTTGAATCTCAGCTACCAACCATAAAGCAAATCTGAATAAGACTTGACAGTCACCAAAGCCCGTGATGCATTTTATTCTGCATGAGAGGGTAAAACCATTCTTAGCTCCATTAATTTAAAATTGTTTGTAAAACAAGGCAGCATATTATAGACATTGCAAATAGTCTAACAGCAGGGAAAAATAGCAGCTGATAGAAAGGAATGGGACAGAATTAGAAAAGACATAGAACTATTAAAGGGCTGTTCTGATTAAAGGCTGCTTAGCATAGACAGATAGTTCACATTTAGATAAGTGATACAATTTTTATTCCTATTTTTCAGATGAAGAAGCTAAGGATAATAGGTGTAGAGCTATAAGGGACCTTAAGCTATTATTCTGACTCCTTCCACCTCCAATCCCCATTTTATAGAGGAAGAAATAAGACCCAGAGAAATTAAGTGACTTACCCAGTGTCACAAAGATAATAAGTAGCAGAGCTGTCATCTGAACCCAAAGTCTTAACAAATCCAATGCTTTCCATTACATGTTGCTGCTTCCACCAGCAGCCTTCAGAGAAATGAAGGAATCTAGCCCAGGTAAATGGCAAAGCTAGGATTTTAACCAAGATCCTTCTGATTCTAAGCAAAATTCAGAGCTCTTTCTAATATAGCAAGTTGCCTATGTCATTATTCTTAAAGACATCCAAAATGTTACATCCAGAGCAGTACAATAACAGGTGATCATTGTAATGAGCCTGAATTAGGAAGAAATGACATTGAAGTATATTTTAAGACGACAGAAAAGTGGGTAATACATTTTTAAAAGATTTTCATCAAAAATGATTTGAATAATTTTGGTCCTCAAAGGACAAGATGCAGTTATTTAACAAATTCCAGGATTGCTGGCTGTAATATGTTATAGGTCCTGCCATGTTCTTAAAGCGAAATATTCAGGGAAGGAAAGTTTTAATTTTCATTTCTTTGTTTTTGTTACTTTTTTTTTTCTCCTTTGCTCTAGGAAACTTCCTGATGTTGCACCTGTTTTAAGTGACCAGAAGCCATCTGTATCAAAATCAGGACGGAAAATTAAAGGACGGGGCACAATCGTGTGTATCTTCTGACTTTGCTTTTTACAAGTTATTTATATAGATGATAGGAGATCTATTTTAATTTTATAACCTCAAGAGGTAGTTATTAAATGCCCGTTGTTTTCAGAACATTAAGGTAGACTCTTTGGAAGACAATTCAGATATTAAAATGGATCTATGATCTAATCAATATGAACATTGCTTCCAGTGCAGATTGTAATAGATACTTGCCTGCTTATTTAATGTCTCTTAGCCATGTTCTCTTGAGTTTGTTCCTGTGAATTCATTCAACATATTGTCTTTCATTTATTTATTTTAACATCACCAAAACCCAGTAGAATTGACAGATTATTTATCACTCAACACATCATCAGCTCTTTAAAAAAAAAAATCCTATGTTCCTTTGATAATATATGTATTTTTTAATTTAACTTTTAAAATATGTATTTCTTTATGAATCATGTTGGGAGAGAAAAATTAGAACAAAAGGGAAAAACCACAGGAGAGGGGGAAAAAAAAACAGGAAAAAAAAGTGAACATGGCATGTGTTGATTTACATTCAATCTCCATAGTTTCTTTTCTGGATCAGATGGTGTTTTCTATTCAAAGTTTATTGGAATTGCTTTGGAGATAGCTCTCTTTAGAAATTCCTGATTTGTCCTACGTGGCATACTATTCACATTTATAAGGCCTCTCCTTTATCCACTGCCATCTGAGTAATACTTATTTTCAGTATTTTGGAGACTGTACTCTTCCAAGCCCTACAATTTTTAATATTAAAAGGATTTAGGGAGAAGCTGGAGACATTAAATTGACTTTGTGATATCTCAAAAGCTTTCCAACTTGCTATCTTTCTCTTCAATATTGGTACCAATTCATTATGCTTTTGTAGCCTCTACGGTATATCTAGATCTACATGTGAATCAAGATAGAAATATAGAGATACACATACTTTTTGAGGACTCTGTAATTAATTCATTTAATTGTCCGTCATACACTAGTTAATAACTATCCATCCACTAGGTTTTTCTTGTTTGAATGATTAGACTGTACTCTCTTGAATAACTATGAGTCTCATCCTAGAGGTTTTGCAGTGTTCCAAGGATTGATGTGATTATTATAGTGTTATTCAAAAACTGGAGGATCTGGAGTTCCTCATCATGGACAGAGAATCCCTTTTGGACTTGGACCAGTTATCCTCTGTGACGATCACACATCTTTGGCAGTGATCCATCTCTTGGTTTTATACCTTGCCTGCTATTAATGATCACAGTATTATTTTTTTTTTGTTTTTGTTTTTTTTTTTTATTAAAGCTTTTTATTTGTATAACATATATATGGGTAGTTCCCCAGCATTGATCTTTACAAAGCTTTCCATTACAAATTTTACCCCCAGTTCCCTCCCCACCCCTAGATGGCAGGAAGTCCACTACATGTTAATAATGTTGAAATGCTTGAGAAGTTATGCAAGAAAAATCCTATCTACAAGAAAAAAAAAGAATCAGAGAAAGGCAACACAATGCCAGCAAATGTCAATAGAGATCATGAAAATGTTACGTTGTGGTCCATATTTCATTTCCCTCTCTCTGGGTGTATATGGTTTTCTTCAGTGAACAGTTGGAACTGGTTTGAGACAATTCTTTGTTGCAGAGAGCCATGTCCATCAGAATTGATCATCATGTAATATTGTTGTTGCTGTGATCACAGTATTATTGAACAAAATTGTCTTCTATTATAATATTAAGGAACCTGTATAATTTTGATGTGCTCTGGAAGCTGTGGTCTTTTCAGATGTCATTTGTTCTACTGATTCAAAGAAATTTTTTTTTTTGTAGTCCGTGAACAAGTACAGTGACAGCTTTGTTTTCAACATTGTTTGGTTAATTGCGTGATAGTAAAGATGTGATCTCCTGTGGAATGTCCCTGTCTTTTAGCTCAAGTATAATCTCAGTGTAGATATGGATTATGCTCATAAAAATCTTTAGATAGAAAAGAAGACATGTATTTTGAGTATTGATAATCTGAATCATTTGTTTTTAGTAATGAAGTCCAGGTTGGGTTTTTTTGTCCTTGTCTTATCATTCTTTATACCTCGAGAATCTACCTCTATGCAACTTCTACACAACTCTACTAGTTCTGCCTGTCTGGGGCCTAGCTGGACTACTCTAATTTCTCTTCATTATCTTTTTATATCTTCATTCTCTCTTCATGAGATAACCTTAGGGGAAATAGAAAGGTTGCTTACAAGAAGGGGAAGGACTACCTTATGGAAGAACTAGGATTTGTGATTTAGTTATTTTCAGTCATGTCCCAACTCTTCATGATCACATTTGGGGTTTTCCTTGTCAAAGATAGTGGAGAGGTTTGCCATTTCTTTCTTCAGTTCATTTTACAGATGAGGGAACTGATGCAAATATGGTTCCCAGGGTCACACAGTTATCAAGTGTTTGAGGCCAGATTTGAACTCAAGAAGATGAATCCAGGTTCAGTGCTCTTATCCGATGTACCATCTAGTTCTCCAGAACTAGGATTAGATTATTTCTAATTGACCTCAAAATAGAAGCATAATGAATGGGAAGACAGATAAGAGATGTTGATTTCTTTCTTCAGATAATGTAAAAACATCTTAACCAATAGAGTGGTTGGATGGTCTAAAGCATAGTGGGGTCCTTCTCACTCATGTTCTTGCAGTAAAATGGTTGACCACTTGTTCAGTAGATTGTAGAAGATATTCTTGGTCAGGAATTACTTCAACTAAATAGCCTTAAAGATCGAGGTCCCTTCTAACTCTTGAAATTTTGTGATTTCTTGTAGTCCTTCTTAAGTCAGTAAAGAGTTCTCCCTTCACACTTCACAAAGGCATAATTTGTGCCTTCTTATATACTTAGGTATTATGATTATATATATGTCAGATCTTCCAACATATTATGATATCTTAGGGAGGCAGGATCTTTTCTTTTTTATTTTTTTCAATCTTCCCCAGGGCAGAATTGAGTGGGATTATAACCTTTCTCCTGCATATTATGTGTTTTCTAAGGCAGCCTAATATCCTATGGGTATTTTTGGTGGCTCTATCACACTGTTGATTTATATTGAGCTTTCAAGCTACCAAAAGCAGTCCTTTTCAGATAAAATCTATTTAATCATTTTCCTCTTATACTTTTTTAATCTGAATGCAAGATTTTCCTTTTATCCCAGTTAAATGTAATCTTACTACATTCATCCAAATGTTTGAGCACATAAGAGTTTGAGCCTAGACTTGGAATTTAGAGGGATCTTGGTCCAAACACTGCTTCTGATGTTAAAAGACAAGTCACCTGACCCCTGAGACTCAGTTCTCTGAGGAAAATCATACTACTTTTAGTACTCTGCCTCATGTTGTTGTGAGGATAAATTAAATAAAATAGACATACATTGCTTTGCAAAACCTGGAAGTTCTATATAAAGGTGAGTTTTTATATAATTATTGAGTTGTTATATAATATTAGATTATATAACCCTAGTTGTTATCCTTTCGCTAAGTTCTAAATTTTTCTGTCCCAAGTTTTAGGTTGCCCGACTTTCTTATCACAAATTCTAATGTAAGAGTGGTCACTTCCCTAATAAGTGCCTGTCATTTCTACTTTAGCAGTTCCTCTTTGTTGGTCAGAATCTGGTCCAGAATAGCAACAGTTTTCGGCCTTTCTTCAACTTGTTGAATGATGAAATTATCACTATGACAAACCAGAAAATGATTAACTTCTCTGTTTTTGATATGGAACATATAAACATGTCCAAATAATTGAAGTTCTCCATTATTAAACTGTCTCGTCTCTGTGTTAAGTTAATGATCTGTTTACTCTATTATTCTCACTATTTCCTGTCTATAATATATGATTTCAGTTTCTCTTTTCATTGAACTTCTCCCAAATGTTCTCAGTTGTGTCTTTTCTTGTGGTTTCTGGATTTACATGAGTACATCTTTTTAACATGTAATTTTGTTTTATTATCTCATATCTATTTTGTGCCTTTCACATGAGGCATCTCCTTCTAGAACCATATTCAAGTTATGGGTCCCATCACACCGTCAGTGATGCACAAGATAAATTTCCCTTCTTGCATTAGGCTTTGTAGTTAATGTTGCTTCTCACTATATTTTGTTCATAGCACTGAGACTCTAGGTTTTATTCTTGATTCCTTTTTCTGGATTTTTGTTTGTCCATTGCAAATTATTTAATAATTGCTATTTTGCATATATTATAGCTACTTCCTACAATAGGCTATTTTCTTTCCACTCTCAGTTTAAGACTACCTATAGATTTATTTTTTTTTTTTGCATCCCTTATTAGGAGACTTAAGCACACTTACTCCTTTGTGAAGGAGATATTATTTAAACTGGGCTTTGGAATTGAATATTATTGAAATTCCAGCCACTGGAAACAGCAGGATTACATCAGACAAGATAATTATATCTTGGACCAAATTCTACTTAAAATCAAGGAGCAGTTTACTGAGACTTTAAATCTTATCTTTATTCTTAAAGCGGTATCATACACCACCTCGATCAAGGTCTTGTTCTGAGTCTGATGATGATGAAAGCAGTGAAACACCGCCTCATTGGAAGGAAGAGATGCAGAGGTTAAGAGCATATAGACCACCCAGTGGAGAAAAATGGAGTAAAGGAGATAAGTAAGGGTCTTTATTCTTTTTTTTGTCCTAGTAAATTTATTTATTTTTAATACACATTACTTTGTGAATCATGTTGGAAGAAAAAAAATCAGAGAAAAATAGGAGAGATTAAAAAAACAAAAAAAGTGAACAGAGCATGTGTTGATCCACATTCAGTCTCCTTATTTCTTTTTCTGGGTGTGGATGGCATTTTCTGTCCAAAGACTATTGGGATTGCTTTGGATCACCGAACCAATGAGAAAAACCAAGTCTTTCATAATTGATCATTGCACATTCTTGCTTTTACTATGTGCAATGTATTCCTGGTTCTACTTGTTTCACTCAGCATCAGTTCATGTAAATCTTTCCAGGCCTTTCTAAAATCAGCTTGTTCATCATTTTTTATAGAACAGTAATATTCCATTACCTTCATACACCACAACTTGTTCAGCCATTCCCCAATTGATGGACATCTACTCATTTTCCAATTCTTTGATACCACAGAAAGAGCTGCTACAAACATTTTTGCACATATGGGGCCTTTTCCCTTTAAGATTTCCTTGAGATACAGACCTAGTAATGGCACTGCTAGGTCAAAGGGTATGCACAGTTTGATAGCCCTTTGGGTATAGTTCCAAATTGCTCTCCAGAATGGTTGGATTATTTCACAATTTCACCATTACTGTCTCAGTTTTCCCACATCTCCTCCAATATTTATCATCTTTTCCTGTTATCTTAGTCAGTCTGAGAGATGTGAGGTAGCATCTCATGCATTTCTCTTATCAGTAGTGATTTAGAACATTTTTTTCTTATAACTATAGATGGCTTTAATTTCATCATCTGAAAATTATCTGTTCATATCCTTTGTCACATATACTATTAGAAAATGACTTTTATTCCTATAAATTTGACACAGTTCTTTATATATTTTAGAAATGAGAAGGGTCTTTATTCTTAATTAAGTAGCCTCAAGACTTGTATGAATGAGTTTGTTAGCTGTATGGGATGAAGGATCAGAAATGGCCCTTTTCATTAGGAGTCACAATCTTAAGTTAGACCGATGCCATATGAAGTAATGACAGGAACACAATACAACACACACACACATATACGTACATACACACACACATCCCAGGGGTAAACTACATGAAAGTGAAATAACTGGGGGTACTCTGAAACTCAAAATATATATAAGATTCTGACTTTGTACTCAGTTGATAATGATAATTTTTTTTGTTTGTTTTTGTTTTTTAATTATACAAAAAGCTGTTCCCTAAACAAGTATCTCAAGATCTGATAGCAAATGAGGTAACATGGCACAATGGAAAGTAGTAGTGCCAGAATTTACACCCAAGACTTCTGAAATCATATCCTTGAGTTCTTTTCACTGTACTGTGTTATCTTATTGGCATTACTTTTGAGGAAAGCCTTAAATTCTTTTCATTCTTTTATTTTCTTTATGACACTAGAGAATCTGTCGTTTATCTTTTATAAGGGTTTCTTTTGGTTTTATGCATGGTTTTGATAGTGAATAGTTTTTTAGTAGCAACCTAGAATTTTTTTTAAAGAATGCTTTTATTGTGCTTAACCTTGAGTTATTAAAAAAAAAAATCTAGTTAATGAAATGATACATTGACTCTGTGTCTTTGTTTATAGGTTAAGTGACCCATGTTCAAGCCGGTGGGATGAAAGGAGCTTGTCTCAAAGATCAAGATCATGGTCATATAATGGCTATTATTCTGACCTTAGTACAGTAAGACATTCTGACAGTCATCGAAAAAAACACAGAAAAGAGAAAAAAGTAAAACATAAAAAGAAAGCTAAAAAGCAGAAACACTGCAAGAGACACAAACCAACCAAGAAAAAGAAAGTTTCTCAACTTTCA
>JAJPUD010001333.1:401426-441970 GCA_023553655.1 Myrmecobius fasciatus
AGTCTGACAAAGATGAGCAAAGTTCTTCCACCCAGTATAGCAGAGATTCTCATTCATACTACAGGTCAAAATCCCAATCCCGTTCATATTCCAAAGGAAGCTCTAGGTCAAGGACAGCATCGAAGTCCTCATCACCTTCTCAAAGTAGGTCAAAGTCTAGATCCAATTCCAAGTCCAGGTGTCAGAGGACAACATCTAAATCTCCAAGAAGTACAGCCCCTAGATTAAATGAAAACAAACCAGTCAAAACAGAACCCATAAGAGCAGCAGTGCCACCAAATGACAAGGTTGTTGTGCAGCCAATAGTAGCTGAGAGTATTCCTGTAATACCTTTAAGTGATAGTCCTCCACCTTCACGATGGAAACCTGGACAGAAGCCCTGGAAGCCCTCTTATGAACGAATTCAAGAAATGAAAGCTAAGACAACTCATTTACTTCCTCCCCCCAATACGTACAGTTTATCAAATGTCAAAGAGCCCAGTATTTCATCCTCTTATCATAAGAGGGAAAAGAGTTCAGATAGTGATTGGAGTGGTTATTCAAAATATCATAGTGATAGAAGTTCAGAGAGTTCACCAAGATCAAGAAGCAGATCTTCTAGAAGTAGGTCTTATTCCAGATCCTACACAAGATCAAGGAGTCCAGCTAGTTCTCATTCAAGATCTCAGTCTCTGTCAACTCCCCGATCCCATTCACGTGGTAAATACAGTGATAGATCCAGATATAGTAGGTCATCTTCATATTCTGTTAGCAGTGATGATGGAAGACGAGCAAAAAGAAAATCTAGAGTCAATGAGAAGAATATTAATGATTCAAAGAAAAGACAGGTCTGTAGCTCTGAAAGAACACTTAACAATAAGTATGCCAAAGGTGGAGATGAATCCTCACGAAAGAGAAAAGATAGTGAAAGCAAGTCATCTTTAGATTATTCTTCAGATAGTGAACAATCGTTTGGGAAAGTTACACAGCCAAACCTGGAAAGAGATAAACATGTCCAAGGAGAAGGCATCAATAATAAGAAACAGGAACAAAGTTTATCATCTAACCGAGATGAAGAGAAATCAAAGTCTGAGTGGGATAGCGATCATTCCAAAAGGAAGATATTGAATGAGAGTTTATCTGATCATCTTCTCAATGGAGAAAAATCTAAAAGGAAGAATTATGCTGGCAGCAGATGGGACTCTGAGTCTAATTCAGAACGAGAAGTAAGTAAGAGTAAGGAAGATTCTAGGCCAGTTTCTGATAAAGAAGAAGGAGAGGCTACATCAGAATCTGATGTAGAGTTTGTTGAGACCTACATCAAGGCCAAACCCACGCCAAAATCTTCAGGAAACATCCTTCTTTCAGATAGTGAGAGTGCTTGGAAGCCAAGCAGACAGCACCTGTCATCTTCCATTTCAGAGAGTTCCCACTCCAATTCTGAAAACCATCGAGGAAAGTCAAAGAAACACAAACACAGATCGGAGAAAAATGTTAAAAAAGAACATACTAAAAAGGTAAAAGAGAAATCCAAAGGGAAAAAAGAAAAAAAACACAAGGTTCAGAAACGAAAGGAAACGTTTCATTGGCAACCTCCACTGGAATTTGGGGAAGAGGAAGAGGAAGAGATTAATGAAAATCAAGTTACCAAGGATATAAAGGGGAAAAAACAAGATTTTGGAAATAGTGATATTGTCAAAGATAAGAATATGAAAACCGAGAAACTTTGTGGTGACAGCAGCCACTCAGGCAAACATAATGTGATTAATACTTCAGCAGATTCTAATCCACTCTCTAAGGACAATGGTAAACCCAGTGTTTCCACCAGCATTTTAAATACGGAAAAAAATGCATCTACTTCCCAGAAAAATAATCAGCATGATGAAACCATTCATAGTGGAACAGAAGATGTAGTACAGACAGATGATAATATGGAGATTTGTACTCCAGAACGCAATTCACCTGTAAAGTTAGAGATTTCCCCACCAAGCAATCTGAGTTTTAGTACTCCAGATATAAACATTACTCTAAACCAAGATTTGCAGAATGAAAATCTAGAAACTGTGGTTATTAATCAAGAAAGCAATGTGACTGAGAGCAAGACAGTGGTTGAAGTAGGAAAGCAGGATGGTGGTAATCTTGGTTTTGCCAATATTGTTGAAAATGCTATTAAGTCAGATGTGAATGAAAGAAGCCAGAGTAACATAATTGATAATAAATGGAAGCCTTTACAAGGTGTGGGTAATCTATCAGCAACTACAACTTCCAGTACTATGGAAATTAAGACTTTGCCTTCCGTACCTGACACAAAACCACAAGGACTGAGAATAGAAATCAAAAGCAAAAACAAAGTTCGTCCTGGTTCTCTCTTTGATGAAGTGAGAAAAACTGCACGACTAAATCGGAGACCAAGAAATCAGGAGAGCTCTAGTGATGAGCAGACTCCCAGTCGAGATGACAACAGCCAATCCAGGAGTCCAAGTAGGTCCCGAAGTAAATCTGAAACCAAATCAAGACACAGAACAAGGTCTGTCTCCTATAGTCACTCAAGAAGTCGATCTCGAAGTTCTACCTATTCATATCGGTGAGGAATTTTCTGATTTTTGTTTTCCTCCTCTCGTTTCCCCTTCTCCCCCCCATTAAATAAAAAATTCCACTGTTTGATGGAATGTCAGAATTGGGAGACACCTGAACTAGAAAGGGATCTCATGATCACTCAGTCTAACCTCATTTTATAAATGAGGATTCTTTCTTCTATAGAAGTTATGACTTGCCTAATAATTGTATAGATTTATTTAGAAGGAAAAATTTAAAACAAATCATTTTTAAGAATGTTCTTTAAATAAATTGTTAAGTTGACAAAATTGTGTACCTTTCCAGGTGAATATACCAATAATAAGGAAGAAGAAATTTTCCATAAATGTCTAGCTTTGTTTTCAGCATAGTCTTATGGTGAAAAGAGTGAAACTATAATTACTGATGGCTAGGGAAGAACATTGTAATGGGAGGTTGCTGACTAGCTCCTTTTCTGGTTCCTTATTAAAAAAAAATCTGTTATGTCTTATTTCTCATTACTCATCCCTTTGTACTATATTTCAATACTTAGATGAATATTATCTCATTAGATGGCCTTTTGTGTTAAGCAAGAAGTTAGGATTATTGAAAGTTCTATGCAGTTTCTCAACTGTAGTCTAGCCCTGTTTCTTTTTTCTCTTTGATTCTGACCCAACTTATTCATTATCTACCTGCAGGGTCTTGTCCTAATGTGGATTCATGGACTAGCTCAGTGGGTTATCCATTTAGTTGCATGTCATACCCTGGATAATGGGTATTCTTTATTCACTTGATATTTTTCTTTGTGGATGTTTAGACTAAAGTCTTGGGTGTTTATATATATCACCTAGGAGGCTTTATAATATTTCAGCCTTAAAAGTAAATAGCACAGGGTCATCCATAAATAAGAGGATTCATAATCTTTATTGTGTTGTCTTTCTTGGTAGTAATAATCAAAAGTTACCTCTTGGATTTATCAAACAATCTTTTGTGATCTTTTTATTGCTAGAGAACTTTGATAGCTTCATCTTGTTCTATTGGATCATGTACTTTTTTTGTAATTAAAAAAATATTCTTTTTAACTTTCAGTCAGTTCTGTGATTGTAAAAAATGTCTACTGTAGAATATTGCTTATGAAACCTCATCTTCTTGTCATGTTTTCATCTAGGATATATATATATATATGTAGACCCTCATTAAAATTTTTATAAAGATTGAAATGTGGGTACATGAGTGAGTGTATACTTTTGGGTGTAAAGGTGCCACTTCTACCTTTGTTTATTTGGTCAAATTTCTGCTTATTAAATTTGCATATCAGAGAATGAGCTAAGAGGCCAGGTGTGGTAGTTCCATTGTCACAGAATTTCAGGATTGGAAGAGACTAAAGAGGTCACTTGTTCAACCTGGACCTAAACAGTATGTAAAAAGGAAATCCATTTTTAATATCTCAGATAATGTTATTCAGACTTCCAGTGATGGGAAATCTATTACTTTCAGGGTAGTAATATCACATTTCAAACTATACTAAAGAAAATTTGAGATACTTTGTTATGTTTATATTTGTTGCTATATTCATATCTCATAAACTATTTCTGAATTTTAGTTCAAGAAGTTATTCTAGAAGTCGGAGCAGAGGATGGTACAGTAGAGATAGATCACGAAGTCGCAGTAGTTCTTATCACAGTTATAAAAGCCACAGGTAAGTGTGCCTCAAAAAGAACACTATTTCTGTAACATGGATATTTTTTAAATGCTATTATTAGATGCTGCATAGAGGAGGCTCTTAGTAAATGCTTGCTGACTTCAGTCTCTACTGTCATCCTATAGTCACTGTTCTTATCTCTTCCCAAAAAAAACTTAAGCATATTGGAAGTTGTTGAGGAGCAAATAGTGATTGGTGAACACTAGACAGAGGATGATTGAACTGAGATAAAAGGTGAAAGGCTATAAAGAAATGACTACACAATCTGTGTTCCTGTCCCTAGGTTCTGATGTTCTTGTATTGGGGAAGGAAAGTGCAAACTCTTCACCTAGGGAGCAAAGAAAGGGAACTAAGGATACAGACCCTGGGTATCTTCATGTTCTTCCCAGATTTTGTTTTTATCTAATTAGCATGTACTTCTTGATCACTAGTGGAAACTAAGAGGGTGTGGGTGGTGCATGGTTTAAGTTACCAGTTTTGTCAGGATGGAGAACTTGGGAAAATTTCTGTCAGGGAAGAAAACTTGATAAGAATATCTTATCATCATATCATATTATATCATTGTCATATCATATCATAAGAATATCAGACTCATCACAGAGTCAATACCAGTTTCTAGGTGTTTCCCCAGATCCTTTCTCATTGCTTCTGCAGACCCATTGCAAAGTGGCAGCTCCCTTTCTTACGTGGTCTGCAGATCCCTTCTATCCACTTTCATCATTTCCCCATCCCAATGCCAGATATAGCAAACTTAGTCTCTTAACATTTTATGTAGTACTTGTGTTTTGAAAATATCCAAACAAACAGAAGAGTTGGTAAGCAATAGTAGTAGGTTTTTCAAGTACAATCCTGATTTATTTTAAAGACTAAAACAGGAATTGTGTGGCTGTATATTCTAGAAGTTTGTCATTGAGTTTACATTATTACCGATTGATAAATATTTAGATTTCTGTAATTTTACAATATCCCATTTTAATTGATCTCCAAAATTTTTCCCTGTAAACATTCAATAGTAGGACGTACAGCAGAAGCCGATCTAGGAGCAGTTCTTATGATCATCACAGTCGATCCAGGTTCGAACTTCATTTTTATGTAATAACGAAATAACTGACATAATTATAGAACTTCAAAGGTTTACTTTCTCTCCCCCATTAATTACTTTATATATATATATATATATATATATAAATGTGCTGTATACATGTTATCCTCCTTGTGGGCAGGGACTAGTAATTTTTTCATTATATCTCCAGCACATACCACAGAACTTTACCATTAGTAGGTGTTTGTTAAATGGTTCAGTGAATTGAACTTATAGAATACTTTTTTCATAGCAACCCCATGAATTAAGGATTCCAAGCATCATTATCCCTAATCAGTTTTGATGAAAGTAGAGGCTCAGAGAGAGAGAGATTTATCTGGTATTACATAGTTGGTAAAATGGAGTCTAGGCTGGAGCTAGATATACTATACCATACTCCTTCTCCATTGATGCTAGTATTGTTTATGTTTATGTCGCAACTCATTTATTTAAAATAATCCTCTTCAGAATCAAAATAAATTGAATTGAATTTTTAAAATTAAAGGCCTTCTGGGGCAGCTAGTTGGCGCAGTGGATAGAGCACCAGCCCTGAAGTCAGGAGGACCTGAGTTCAAATCTGGTCTCAGACACTTAACATTCCCTAGTTGTATGACCCTGGGCAAGTCACTTAACCCCAATTGCCTCAGGGGGAAAAAAATTAAAGGCCTTCTGACAATTTATGCATCAATGCATTATAGATGAATGAAAGGCAAATCATACATTTGACACATTACCATTAGGCGTTAGCTGAACTCCTGAAATTTGAGGAATACTAATACAAAAGAGAGACAGTTTCTGCCTTCTAGGAGTTTATGTTCTTTGGGGCAGACTATAAGTACTGCATAGGAGAGAGATGGCTAGGGAAGGGAAATATCAAAAAATAACCATTGATTTAAAATTGTAATGGCAGGTTTTTATGGAACGTAATTGCCTAACAAGATCTCTTAACCTCAATCAGTATTTCACTCATAATAATTTTGTAGTGCCTTTTTATTATGAAAAGTGGCTAGTATTTTTATATTTAATATGATAAACCTGAAGTTCCCATTAATGAGAAATTTTTTTTGCTACATAGTTTATTCCTGTTCTCACTATATATTATATCAAGATAGAATGCTATGCTCACTATATAATATATCAAGATAGAATGCTATGCATGTATAATTTCTGAATTTCTTAAAGCAGTATATATGAATAATTGCCTTTGAAAAGCTTTAAATGTTTGTTTTTACTGATTAAAGTAGGTCCTACACTTATGACAGCTACTATAGCAGAAGTCGCAGTCGAAGTAGGAGCAAAAGGAGTGACAGTTACCGACGGTCTCGGAGTTACAATAGGCGGTCCAGGTCAGTGTCAATAATTTGAACTCTTGGAAGTCCCTATAAGTAACTATTTGCATAGTTATGTTAAGAAATGTCATCCTTATTGTGTCAAGAAGAAGGAATAACTTATCGAGTGCAGAAATAGTATGTTTTAAATCTTGAATTAAAAAAATATAGATATATCAGTCTAGATCAGAATTAACTTTTGTTTTTATTAATGTTAATTTTTAAAGTGAATTTTTAAATATTTATGCTTTTTTTGGACAAACATTCATTTTGGAAGCAATTGAGAGAAAAGCAACAAAACTATGTCCCATTTTCTGCACTAGGGCCATTTCTTAGAAATAATTAAGACTGACAAAATCAAATGCTTTTAGAAGAGAAAACTGGAACCTAAAAAAAAATGCTGTGATTATTTACTTTGATCAAGAGCAAATGCTTGAACCAGTTATTCAGTCAAAAAACCTTGCTAATATATCAAAGAAGCATCACAGTGACATGGTAATGATTCTTTTTAGAGTACCTATTTTAAACTAGTACTTGGTGGATATAGTAGTAAGTTCTATCTTGGCCAATAGCTGCCCTGGGTTCTCACAATTTGAAGTCACTGGTTCCAGGTTAACTCTTTGGTTTACCTGCTTTTCTTCATTTAACCATTTTTCTTTCTTCAGTCATTTTAAAAATTATATAATTTTTTTTTTGGATTGTGAATTAATTTATTAAATCAGCATTCTACTGTATTTTTACATGACTTGCAAAGAATTTCCTGGTATCCTTCCTTCCCCTGTTCATTATGCTTTAAGCCCAGCGCTACTTAAGTAGGAAATGACTGAGAGTCCCATAAATGGTCTATTCTGCTCTCATTATTGGTCTACTACCTCCCTGCCCCCATTCACCTTTTTTTCTGATCATCTCAGTTTTATGGCTGTCTTGTAAATAAGCGTGTTGAGAATTGTGTTCTCAGACTACTTTTTTTTTTAATTAAAACTTTTTATTTTCAAAACATATGCATGGATAATTTTTCAACATTAACCCTTGCAATATCTTGTGTTCCAGTTTTCCCTCTCCTTCCCCCATCCCCTCTCCTAGATGGCAAGTAATCCAGTATATGTTAGACATGGTAGAAATTTATGCTAAATCCAATATATACATAAATATTTATATAATTACCTTGCTGCACAAGAAAAATCAGATCAAACAGGGGAAAAAGTGAGAAAGAACATAAAATGCAAGCAAACAACAACAAAAAGAGTAAAAATGCTGTGCTGTGTACCACACTCAGTTTCCACAGTCCTCTTTCTGGGTGTAGATGGCTCTCTTCATCACAAGATCATTGGCTCAGACGACTTTTAAATGGAAGCTATGAGAATAGGATTTTGCAGTTTTAAAAATAAGGGGTTGTCTGTATTGGTTTATTTATTTATTTATTTTTTGTCCAGGAGTTGTAGATCTTATGGCTCTGACAGCGAAAGTGACCGAAGCTATTCTAATCACCGGAGCCCCAGTGAAAGCAGCCGATACAGCTGAAAAGTTCCTTTGGTGGTGCTGATTATATTTTTATTTGAAAAGAATCCAATATGTGAAAAAAAATTTAATGGCAGTCAGTTCACTGTTCTGTTCTTCAGGATCAAATGGAAATTAAGGGAAACCGGACACCACTTAATCAGTCTTGAGTTCTTTCAATGGTGAGCAAAAAATTGAAAAGTACACAAATCTGTCACTTAAGAGATTGTTTTTGCCACATTTCACAGTAGCCAACTATGGAAACTGGTTTTATTTTCCGAGATCAGGTTTTCCCAACCACCAGATTTTATCTTTTTGTAAATTTTGTGATTATTTAAAGTCTGTCCCAAAATATTCCTTTTGGAATTTTGGGCTTTTGGGTCTTTTGTTCAGTTTTAGTTTCTTGGCTGCCAAGAGTAGAACTGTGAAGAAGAATTGTCAAAGGCTGCCATTTCTCTTTATTAAACTGATTGAAGTTTTAAAACTGTTTATACACCGATTCAGTGGTGTCTTGTACATAGATGCTTTCAGAAATAAAACCACACAGATTTAATGCCAATAGTAGCCAGGGAATACAAAGTAATGCCTCCAAGCTTCTTAATTCATTCCTCTATTCTTTGCTGTCTCAAAGGTATGAGAAAAGTGATGATCTTAAAACATCATGTGATCATAATTACTGTGAGCCAGGGGGTGAGTTTAAGAATAGCAACTAGCCTTAACTGTAAATATCATATTTGGATGCACCATCCCTGAGAAATTAATGTTTTATCTACTTTTAGAAAAAGTCTATTGTTAGAAGTTTAACCTGTTAAGAAAAAAGTTGCATTTCAGTCCATGCTCTGGTGCTTGGGTACCCCTTGGTGCCTCCTTAAAATGTTGGCCTTATATACTGTACATTACAATTGCAGCAAAGGGGGAAATGAACTGTCTTTGCCATACAATGGCATCCTAAATGGTTCTTTCTCCGATGTGGTACCTTCAACTTTCTTCCAAGTTTTGCTGTGTTCTATATGCCCTCTGGCAATGCCATTGTGCTTGGCAGTCCGACTCCCTAGAACTACTGAATAGAATTGATGTACCTGCTGAAAGCATTCACAGAAGCAGGCTTCTCCTGTTAGTGCTTTAAAAAAAGAAACACACCACCAAAGTGATCCAGCCAGTCTAGAAATACATCTCTTTATAGAGCTTCTGTTCTAAGGAATGAATTTCTATGACTTTAAAAAATAACATCCTTGCATTTCTGAGTGACATTGAAAAATGTTATAGCAGTGTGTTTTTTTAAGGCTTTCATAACTTTTAGAATATAAAAAAATTGACCATTTGGGTTTTTTTTTTTATAAACAGCAAAATTGGTGTAATTGATTTGGTCTTTGGATTTTTTTCCAGTTGTACTTAATTGCCAATTCATATTGAAATTTAAAAGATGGACAAAACTGGGCGTCCATGGCTTGCATGGCAATTTAAAGGCTGGCTTCAAATTAGGAAAGCCAGAGGTTTTTGAAAACTATTGGTTACCTTGTCTTGAAAACCACCGTATTATGGAAATTTTTTTTTAATTGTTTGACTACCAAACTAGTAATAAAATTTTATTAGGAAAAATATTTAATTCAGTCTACTATGCCCTGTAGACATTTCATATTAAATGCACAATAATGCTTGTGTCATACCAAGTCTTCAAAAAGTTTAATGGGATGAAGACAAACTATTTAAGTACAACTTAGAGAAATAACATGTTCAGAACCACAGATAGAAACTGCCAGATCTAATTAGGTGAAAGTAAAAGTTACCCTTGGGCTGCGACTTCCATGTATCTCTCAGCCCAGAGTGGATTTTTATCCTGAACAGAAGCACTGCTTGTTTTCCTCCCTCACAAGGGATATC
The DNA here is from genome assembly GCA_023553655.1 of Myrmecobius fasciatus. Taxonomy (NCBI): domain Eukaryota; kingdom Metazoa; phylum Chordata; class Mammalia; order Dasyuromorphia; family Myrmecobiidae; genus Myrmecobius; species Myrmecobius fasciatus. The sequence continues at coordinate 411,448 of JAJPUD010001333.1, forward strand.
CCTTAGCTGCAGCGTTCAGCTCATATGTTTACTGAAGTAAATTATAGAAATAGCTTTTCTTCTTAAAGGACTTGTTCTGTATTTTGGAATTATTTTTGAATAAAATTCAATTATGTTGTGAATTGTGATACTTATTAGAAAGTGCATCATTGGACTGTTTTTGTAATGTCACCTTTACTAGGAAGGGAATATTTGAGAGCTGGTAGCATTCAGAAATGTAGAAGATACTTTTGTACATATGGAAAACAACTGATTTATATACATTTCAATTAAATTTCCCCTATTCCTTGAAGGGGATCTTGTAGAAATTAAAAATTTACTTAACCCCAGTCTCTTAGTATGTGTCTCATCTTTCCCTCTTCCTCTCCAAGGCTCCAAATTTTTCTCTTCTGAAATGGAATAGAGCATGTTCTGTCCTGGTTAGGAATTGTTCATATCTTCACAGTTAGTGGTTCTGGTTTTCATAGTTGAGAACTAGAATAAATGGATGGAATTAAAAGAATTTCAGGTACAAAATTTAATCTATGAAGAGTGTAAGCTACAAACTACTTAATTGTACTCTTCACTCTTTGTTACTCAAGGTGGTTTCCCCAAATTCTGTGACAAGACTGGAGTCAGTTGAGTTCTTTTAGATTTGTTTTCAGGTGTCCAAATTTCATTGGGAATACTAGATTTGTCCAGATGGCATTAGTTGTCATCTAGGGGGTGAGTCATTCAACTATCTATTAAGCACTTCCAACATACCAGGCACAGTCCATATAGGATAATAGGGGTGTGTGTGTGTGTGTGTGTGTGTGCGCGCATGCGCATATATTCATGTACACAGAAGTTAGAAGAGAGTTTGAAGGGATGTGAGGTATAATAGGACTAGAAAGATGGGTGGAAACCAGATTGTATATGAGAAACTTTAAATTCCTGAGTCACCTGTATTGAATCCTAGTGGTTTTTGGTGAGTGAAATGCTTTAGGAATGGTACTTTGGCAGCTAAAGGATGAATTCTAGAACGAAAAGACTGGAGGCAGGGATGCCAATTAAGAGGCAGCTGCAATAGGTTTAAGTGGGAAGTAATAAAGGGTCTTAGGCAAGATGATGGTCATGTGAGGAAAGAGAAGAGAAAAGTTGTAAGAGATATTCAGTCCTTAAAGTGGTAAAGGTAGGATCACTAAGACTTGGCAAGTGATTGGCTATATGGGGTGACTCCAAGGTGGGAATCTGAGTGCCTGAGAAGAGAGTGGTGTCCTCAACAGAAATAGGGGAGTTCAGGAGAGAATTAGGTTTTGGAGGGAAAATGAGTTCTCTTTTGGACTTATTGAGATTGGGGTGCCCATAGGAAGTCAAGTTTAAAATATGCAAGAGACAATTGAGAATGCAGTGGCCCCTACAGGAGACTAGAGCTGGATTTATAGCATCCACACTAAACCTGTGATAGCTGAGGTATCCAAGGAAAAAGCAGAGGGTGTGAGGTGGCTGATGATTCAGCAAACTTGACAAGGGAGCCAAGAGAGAAAAGTGCCATGAAAACCCAGAGGGACCATGCAGGGGGGAGAGTGCCTTTGAGAAAAGGCCATAAAGTTGGCAATTAAGAGATCATAAATAAAAAGCTTCATTAAGTGCTTACCATGTGCCAAGCACTAAACTAAGTTCTTCGGGATACAAATACAAGCAAGATCCTTGCCTTCAAGGAGCTTACCTTCCAATAGGGAAAGAGTACATATAGGGGAGGGGGCACCAGGACTAGGAGGGTAAGAGGGTAAGGTTGGAATGAGGGAGGTAATTGATTGACATGTCCTATCCAAGCATGGAAGTGTTGATTTGATAACTGCTGAGAGCTAGAGTGGGAAAAGGATGGGGAGGGGATGGAATACACATGCCATCCACGTGGTAGGGGAGGATCTTGGAAATAATGTGCTGGGTCTGAGTAATAAAAAGTGAGCTTTCAGAGCCCAGACTCAGGGAAGAGGTTAGAGGTGCAAGCTAGAGCAAAGGATCATTGACAACTTTGGAAAGATTGGTTTCCAGTGAATGAAGGCTCAAGCTGGATTGCTGAGAAAGCAGAAGCAATGGAAGTAGGCAGCTTTTGAGAGGGAGGGAGGACAGTAGCAGGAGGGGTTAGTGGGGTCAAAATGGATTTACTGAAAGGAGATGTAAGGAGAAAGTATATTGCTAGAATCCATTCTTGCCATCTTCCCTTTGGTTAGTGGGTAGGCATTATTTTCTGTCCTGTACTTTAGGTGGTTTTCTGATGATTTTTTAAAAAAACTTTTTATTTTAAAAACATGCATGAATAATTTTCAATATTCACTCCTGCAAAACCTTGTATTTCAAATTCCTCTCCCCCCCAATAGCAAGTAATCCAATACATGTTAAATGTGCAGTTCTTCTAAACATATTTCCACAATTATCCTGCTGCACAAAAAAAATCAGATCAAAAAGGAAAAAAAAATGATAAAGAAAAAAAAAGGTAAGGAAACAACAAAAAGAGTGAAAATACTGTGTTGTGATCCACACTCGGTCCCCACATCCTCTCTCTGGGTCTAGATGGCTCTCTCCATCTCAAGACCATTGGAACTGGTTTGAATCATTCCAATGATATATTTGCCTGAAAAATCTTTTGTACCTCCTGTAGTCACTCCCCACTAAAGAGACAGGCTTTAAAAGGTTCTCCAGACAGGTTGTGAAGAGGTGGCATGAAGTTAGTTTCCACAAGAGTTTGGTTTTCAAGGCAAGCATTAACTTTGTCTTCTCAGTACTGAAGATTTGAATCGTACTCTGCTAAATACAATATACTGACTTTTCTTAAAGGTTTCGAAGAAAACTGATGATTTGATCAGTTTTCCAAACAATTTGAATGCAATCTGAAAATACTCATGGTTAGGATTATAGACTTCAGAACTGGAAAGAACCAATTCCTCCTTTTATAGACAAGAAAACAGATCCTGAGAATTCTGACTTACCCAAAGTTAACAAGTATTAGCAGAGCCGAGAATTAAAGGCATAGGCACTATGAAACCGATTAGGGAAATTCTCTGATGGTGCAGTATTGCTGTTTTATAAGTGCTTTCCTTAACAGATCTTCAATCCCTTTATAGATCATGTGACATTTTTTTTTACACTATTTCCAAAAGAGATTTGCACAGATATGGAATGAAATGGATAATATTTGAAACAGGTGAATGTGCTAAGGCTTGAATCAGTTAATTATGTTAATGAATGATAGTAGAAGATAGGAAAATTCAGAGAGAATAATTCCTTCAAGAGAAAGCATTAATGCTAAATGGAGAAATAAAATATGATCTGAAGAAAGGGATTCTTCAGTGATCTTGGACAGTGACTCAAACTGAAGGAACATCTGGACTTAGCTATCAAGAGCCAGACTAAGGCAGGGAGCCATAATGGGCTACCTCCAAAGGTACAGACTCTAAATCTCTCTGCCAAGTGAGAGACAATACAATAGAGTTGGAGATAGCATTGCACTAAGGGATAGGACACCTGGCCACTTAGCTTGGCCCTCCCACTGTGACCTCTCTTTACTCAGTTTCCAACTACAGACCCTAGGATCCAAGATCATCTATAAAAAGAACAAGTTGGGTTAGATAATTTCTGAACCCTACTAATCCATAACATTTGTAAAACTATTCAAATTTTTTTATAAAGCTTTTTATTTACAAAACATATGAATGATTTTTCTACATTGACCTTTGCAAAAACTTTTTTTTTCCCAAGCTTTTCTCCTCCTTCCCCCTACCCCCCACCCCTAGATGACAGGTAATCTAATACATGCTAAATAGGATAAATTATATGACAAATACAATACATGTATACATATCTATACAGTTATCTTACTGCACAAGAAACATCAGATCTAGAAAGAGAAGAAAAAAAACAACCTAAGAAGGAAAACAAAATACATGGAAATATTCACAGAAAGCGTTAAAATGCTGTGTTGTGGTTCACACTCAGTTCCCACAGGCCTCTCTCTGGATGTATATGACTATCTTCATCGCTGAACAATAGGAACTGGTTTGAAATCACATCATTGTTGAAGAGAACCATGTCCATCAGAATTGATCATCGTACAGTCTTGTTGCTGTGTATAATGTTCTCCTGGTTCTGCTGATTTCACTCAGCATCAGTTCATGCAAGTCTCTCCAGGCCTCTCTGAAATCGTCCTGCTGGTCGTTTCTTACAGAACAATAATATTCCATGACATTCATATACCATAATTTATTCAGCCATTCTCCAATTGATGGGCATCCACTCAGTTTCTTGCCACTACAAAAAGGGCTGTCACAAACATTTTTGCACATGTGGGTCCCTTTCCCTCCTTTAAAATCTCTTTGGGATATAGGCCCAGTAGAAACACTGCTGGGTCAAAGGGTGTGCAGTTTGATAACTTTTTGAGCAAAACTATTCAAATTTTGCAAAACATTCTATACACAATCTCATTTGAGTTTCACAACAACTTGTAAGGTAGGTACTAGAGCCCTATTTTGACAGATGTAGAAACAAATTAAGCAACTTGCCAAAGGTTCCCTCAACGTCAAGGTGTGAACCCAGTCTTCCCTGGCTCCATTTCCAGCATTTTCTGTCACCACACCTCACCATACATAAGTAATACGATAAACCCCTTCTATATGCCCTCAGATATCCCTGGAAGGAGAGAGAATGATTATTAGGGACAAGAAACCAGACAGCTTTAAGAACATTTGAGGAAAGAGATTTATTTGTTTTTTAAGCTAGGGATGGGTATTGAAAAGGTTTTTTTGCCTTCAACATAAAGTGGGTATTTCTGAGCATTGCTGTAAAAATGAAAGTATTCAAGTAAGTAGACCAGTTGGGTTGCTGCAAAGGGTGTGAAAGAGAGTAGAATAAAAGACAACTATAAAAGTGGGTTGGAGCTAAGTTGTAGAAAACTAGAAAAGCTAGGCTGGGCCAGTCATATTGTGCCCTGAATGTCAGTGGTCTCCATAATGGCACGCTGTAGGATGATCTCCAAGAGGTTCGTGACCAATAGGAGGATGAGAAGATAGGTCACATCCCATTCTTTCCAATAGTGGAACTTCTCTCCAAAATGGCATTCCCCTACTTTTGCTCGTTCTGTGCCTGTGAGCTTTCAACTGCCCCCTTTCTGCCCTGGTATGGGCCCTCAAGGCAGTTATAACCTAGTCTCCTGAGCCAACCCAGAGGTACCATTTGGAAAATTACCCCCTCTTCCTGCAGAGTGCCTGCACCCTGTTCTTCAGATTCTTGCAGATGTCCCTTAGCCTCTGCACTTCTTGGCTGGCTTTATATTCAGTGAAGATAGGAGCTAAGAGCCCTATATTGAGTCTTTTTTGGTTTTGGTGGGACAGTTCCATAGGATGAGCAAGCACGGATGAAGGAAAATCTGCCTTAAAGATTTCATTGTTATTTTCCCCAAAAGCTCCCTTCTGAATATCCCTGTTGTTAAGGACACCAACCTCCCTTGGGTCCCCAGGCTCACAATCTTGGAGTCATCCTTGATTCCTCACTCTGACTCACTCCCCATATGTAATCACTTAACCAGACCAGATTTTGTCATTTCTATCTCCATATCACCTCACCTATTTGTTCTTCCCTAGTTTAGGCAGTTGTCACTGCTCATTTGGATTAGTATAGCATTCCTAATTGTTCTCCTTGTGTGGAGTTCCCCCACTCCAGTCCATGCTCCAGCTAGCTGCTGAAGTGATTTACCTAAAGTGTAGGTCTGCCCTTGTCACCTCCTACTCAATAAGCCTCAGGAAGCATTGTTAATAATCCTTAAGATTAAATACTTTCTCATTTTTCTGATTTAGACATAAGAATCCTAATGCATATAATTACTAAAGCAATATGTCTAAATCAGAAGAATGAGAGCAAGTATTGGGTTAAGATTTCTACAGGATATCCAGATGGCCAGTAGAAAGTTAGAGGTGTGTAGCCAGAGATAAGGAGAAAAGTTAGAGCTAGATAAATCAGAGAAACATCAGCATAGAAATGATAATTGAATACATTGGAGCTGATGAGATCACCAAGCAAGATAGTATAAAGGGAGAAGAGGACCCAGGATAGAGTCCTGGGAGACATTCCTGCATTATTTGGACAAAGTTCCAGCAAAGGAAACTGAGCAATGGTCAAGATAAGTAGAAGGGGAAATAAAAGAAGGCAGTGTCATAAAAACCTAGAGAGAAGAGAATATCAAGAAGATGGTGACCAGTAGTGTCAAAGGCTAGAGAAGTTCAGAAAGGTAAGAACTGAGAAAAGGCCATTAGGTTTGGCAACTAAGATCTTGAGTAACTAGAATGATCAAACGAAAGCCAAATTATAAAGAATGAAAAGCAAAAAAAATAGAGGCACCAATTCTTAAGTATGGTAGTCATGAAAAGGAGCGCTCATGTCATAAACCAAAATAATCTTTGTGGAGACATGATTTAGATAAAAAATGTCACAAACAAGGAATAAATTACTCATCAGATCCATGGATAGAAGTGTTTATGACTAAACAAGTGATAGGATCACATAAGATAATTTGGGCATTTTTGATTTTACAAAATTTTAAAGTTTTTGCAAAACATATCTAATATAAAAATTAAAAAAGAAATCTTTTCAATGAGTTTCTCTGTTAAAGACATCTTTCCAACATAATTAAGGAACTAATTCAAATTTATCAGACTTAAGAGCCATTCTCTATAGTAAATAGTTAAAGGATGTGAAAAGGCAATGTTCAAAGGAGGAAGCTATCCAGGTATCAAAAACATGAAAAAAAAGTCTCCAAATCACTTAAGAATTTGAGAAATTCAAATTAAATGAACTTTAAAGTTCCACTTCATGCCTATGAGGTAGGCAAAGATAAAGAGAAAATAACAAATGTTGGAGGGGTTTTGGGAAAACAGGAACGCTAGTACCCAGTTGACAGAGCCAAGAACTTGGCCCAGAAACACTTGGTTTCATAATTTTCTAAGGCATTTATCATGTGATATTCTTGTCCTAGTATTACTTACACTCTTTTGGGGGATAAGCCACCAACATTCATGATAATAACAAAACATTACATCATAATACATCCAAAAGTGATTCCTGAGGATAAGGGAAATGAGTAGCTATTCCCAGCTACAAGAGGCAACTGGCAATCCATTGGATGGAGTGCTGGACTTGGAAACAACCAGAGGTCCAATCCACCCTAAAACTTACTATCTGTAAGGGCAGCTAGGTGGTCAGTGGATAGAGCACCAGCCCTGAAGTTAGGAGGACCTGAGTTCAAATCTGCTCTCAGACACCTAACACTTCCTAGTTGTGTGACCTTAGACAAGTCACTTAACTCCAATTGCCTCAGCCAAGAAAAAACCAAAAAAACCAAAATCTATCTGTGTGACTGAGCTAATTATGCAGCCTCTTTGCCTCTGTTTTCTCATCTCTAAAGTGGAGACACTAACAACATTTACTTCTTACTGTTTTGGGGAGACCAAATGAGATAATATAAAATACTTAGCATAGTGCCTGGCCTATAGTGATAAATAAAAGTTTTATTTCCTTTCCTCTCAGTGTGACCTTAGGAAAGCTCTTCTCTGGACCGCAGTATCTATAAAATGACAAAGGACTAGACCTTTGCAGTCCTTTCCAACAAAGACATTCTGGGATCTGAAGTTAGGTTTTGGCAAGTGTTTGGAGCACATTAGCTGAAAGTGGCCCTTGAAGGGACGATGTGCCACAACCAGATAGATGGGTAAGCAGATGGCTTTCATTTGATTCTTCTTAGTTTCCAGATGCTGACTGCATTTTTTAAATGGCTTTTAAGAGAAAAGCTGGAGGGAAATGGTCTCTGGCCTCCTCCCAGTCTTCCCTGTTAATCAGAAGGCCCTGGATTAGGCTCTAAGAAATGTACATAACAGATTAACTGTGCCCTCTTGTCCTGATCTATTTTCTCCCTTGGCCTCAAGGACCCCAGAGAGTGGGATGCTGAAGATCAATGTGCTTGGGAACCTAGCTTCAACTTGGCATTCAAGGCCCTCCAAAGAGCCAGCTCTCCTCAATTCCATTCTTTTCTCCAGCAAGATAGTTTGCTCATTCTCATGTTTTGTGCTTTTTTTCTACCTTTCCTTGCCTTGACGCAAGCTATCCCTCACCTAGAACCCTTGCTGAAAGGCAAAAAATTATTTGACATCTAACTGAACTTTTACGTCTTTCATGAAAGGCCCCTTCCTCTTGCCATTTATCTCTATTCCTCAAAGATCAGAGATCCTTAGTGTTCCCTGAAGTCAACCCCTTCCCCGATTCGGCCAATTTTCCCTCTCTTCCTTGGGTCAATAACTTCTCTCCCTTTCCCTCTAGAAATAGTATTACAATGAAACTCTTCAGTCTTGGTAGAGAAGGGAGACAGAAGGGATCTCCTGTCTCTTAAGGAAGGCTATCTACCTAATTTGAGAGCTGTTCATTGTAGGTATATACCATTTTGTTTGGGGATACGAAGAGAAGGCAATTTTCTTGAAAGAGAATTATTCGTCTCTTGCTTGACTCCCGAATACAGAACTAAGGAGATCCAATAAGTAGAAGCTGCAAAAAGATAGATTTAGGTTTGCTTGATGTGAATGAAAACTTCCTAACAATCCAAGCTCTCCTCAAACAGAATGGGCACTATGTCATTGTCAGAAATCTCAGAAGAGATTCCTACTCAAGTACGAGTCAGACACAGTAAAATTCCTTCTGTCTCTGAGTCTGGGTTTTTCTTTTCATCTAACTTGTCTCTTTGGCAAAATCACCAAGTGTCAGAACTGGAAAGGACTTCAGAAATGGTTTAGCAGCCAGCAGGATGCTTGAGATCACAAAGTTAGTAAGTCCTAGAGACAGCACTCACACCAAGGGCTTCTCTCTCTAAGTTCTCTGCTCCTTCCACGATACCACCATGTCAGGACCTCCCTTCTAGTTTGTTAGCTAACTGCTTTCCAATTATTATAGATCATAGATTTAAAGTTCTAAAGGACCTTGGAAGTCATGTATTCCAAAGGTCTTGTTTAATCCATAAGGAAGTCAAAGGGCCTGGCTAAGGCCACACAGATAGTCCATTGTAGAAATAGAAATGAAGTCTGGGTCCTGTGTTTCCCAAGAATATACTTTCCAAGTGATGTGCTTTATTTAAACTTGCCATCTGCTCCCCCCCCACCTCAATCCCCTTTCAAAGATTCAATTGCAGAGCCTCTAAATTGGAAGGGAGCTCAGAGGCCATTGGGTCCAACAGATGTATCAAAAGGAATCTCTTCTGTAACCTCCCAACAAGGGATCAAAGCTTCGCTTTGAGGAAGAACAAACCCATTACTTCCTGAAACAGCTCTTCCCACTGTGGGCCAGCTCTCATTGTTAGGAAGTGTTTTCTTAAACTAAAATTTGCTTTTTTGTGGCTTTTACTCATTGCTCCAAGTTTAGCCCTCTGGCGCCAAACTGAAGAAGAGTAATCTGTCTTCTGCACGTCAGTTTTTCAAATATTTGAAGAAACCTATTATGTTTCCCCAACTCTTCTCTGAGCTAAACATGCCCAGTTTCCTTGAGTGATTCTCCACATGGCACAATGTCAAGATCCTTGATCATCCTGGTCATCTCCTTCTGGATGTTCTACATCTTATAAATTTCCTTCCTAAAATATGTTACCCTGAACACAATACTCTAAGACGTGATCTGACCATATTGGAATTCTGAAGTACTATCTCCTCCCTAGTTCTGGACACTACCCCTCTCAGCCTAGGATCACATTCATTTTCTTGTTCTGTACCATGCTATTCACTAAAACTCTGAGTTGCTTTTTTTGTTTGTTTGTTTGTTATAGATCAAGAGTTATATAACAATAGCCATGCCTTTCCCATACTGTACTTGTGAAACTGAGTTTTTAAATCCAATCCTCTTGATAAACTATTGTATTTCAACTTTCTTGAATGGACTTGTTCTAACTTGTTAGAGCCTTTGTTCATGTGTATATTGAGAGATTTCCGTGTATTTACTGATCCATTAAACACAGTAGATCTTAAATAAATAAATAAATCTTAAAATATTTTTGTTTTTATATCCTTCTCCTCCCATCCCAAGCATGGGCAATGAGTGATTCTAACAAAAAAAGTGAAGGGGGAAAAGACTATTCAGAAAAACTAAAACTTCGTTTGAGTATATATGCAATGTTCCACACTTAAAAACACACTTCTACTTACATGGATTGATGCTAAATGAAATGAGCAGGACCAGGAAATCACTGCACACAGCAACAAGAAGAGTATATGATGATCAGTTTTGATGGACATGGCTCTCTGCAACAAAGAGATGATTCAGACCAGTTCCAATGATCTTGTGATGAAGAGAGCCATCTACACCCAGAGAGAGGACTGTGGGAACTGAGCGTGATTCACAACATAGCATTTTTACTCCTTTTGTTGTTGTTTGCATTTTATTTTCTTTCTCATTTTTTTCCAGTTTGATTTGATTTTTCTTATGCAGCAAGATAATTGTATAAATATGTCTGCATATATTGGATTTAACTTATATTTTTAATGATGTTTGGCATGTATTAGACTATTTGTCAATTGGGGAGGGGATGGGGGAAGTGGGGGAAAAATAGGAACACAAGGTTTTGCAAGGGTTAATGTCAAAGAATTATCCATGCATGTTTTGAAAAATAAAAAAAATTAATAAAAAAGAAAAAGAAAAAAGGGGGAAAGAAAAAGGGAAAAAATAAAATAAAAACACATTCCTGTCTACAAAGAAGTAGGGAAACTCATTTTTTTATCTTTTATGCAGGATGAGATTAGACATTATAATACAGTTTCAGAGTTTGAGTTTGTTTTTTCTATTTACAGTGTTGTGGATCGGCTTACTTTTCTTCTATATCAATTCCTTAACTCTTTCTTCTGAATTCTTAACATTCATCAAACTTTATAGCTCAGTGATATTCCATAACCTTTATGTTTTATACTTTGTTTAACCACTCTCTAGTTGATAGGCATCTAATTTGTTATTACAAAAAGTATTGCTTTAAATATTTTGGTGCATATGGGTTTTTGGTTTCTGTCTTTGATGTTCTGAGGGTATATGTCTAACAGTAGAATCTCTAGCTCAAAGGCTAAGGACATTATAATCACTTTCATAATACAATTCTAAATAGCTTTCTAGGACAGTTGGACCAGTCTGCAGCTCCATCAATAATGTAATAGTGTCCCTGTCTTTCCATAGCCTCCCCAATATTGATTAGTTTTAATTTTTGTTATTCTCTTAAGGGAGATCTTTCTGAGTCCTAGCAATGTGCTAGCCAGCCATCTTCAAATCTGAAAAGCATGTCAGGTCATCCATACCTTTGGCCATTTTGATAAAAATATCAAAGAGATCCCAGGCTACCACTCTGTTATAATCCCCCAATACCAGGCAGCTGAATCTTGTTAGCACAGAGCCTCAGCAGGGATAGGGCAGTGTCTGGCTGAGAGGAGGACAAAAGCATTTTCCCCAGGTTCCCAATCTTCCCTTGCTCAGCTCCAGGAATATGTCTAATGCTTAATTGACGTACCCGGAGAATCCAGGTTGGCAAGCAGCAAGGTGACTCAGTGGACAAAACCCTAGGCTGGGAATCAGAAAGATCCAAGGTCAAATGTGGCCTCAGACCCTTACTGACCCTGGACAAGTCACATCACCCTGTTTGCCTCAGGTTCCTCATCTGTAAAATGAACTGGAGAAGGGAGTGACAAAAACCACTCTAGTTTCTTTGCCAAGAAAACCCCAAATGGGGTCACGAAGATTCAGACATGACTGAAAATGAGTGAGATTTTTTTTAATTCCGACATTTGAGTACTGAAAAGATTTCCAGGATTTCAACACAGATCTTCATGAGATGGCATGGAAAAAAAAATTTTAAAAGCATCCAGGATAGCATCAACCTTCTCTCTGGTTATCTGAGACTTGGTCAGGATCTAGGAGGCCTGGATTAGTTCACAGCCCATCCTATCTTCCCCACTTGGCCAAGTGAATTCTCCATTCCTTGTCTGCAAAATTAGAACCACATGGAGATTCTAGGTGGGGCAGGGATAGGGAACACTTCTGTCGATGGAAACCTGGTTATTCTATTCCTTTGCTCAAAACCTTTCTGGGGCTCCCTTGCCTCCTGGGTAAAGTTCAAATTCCTAAATCTAGTTTTAAAGGCCTTCCACAATCTGGCATCACTCTGCCTTTCCAGCTGTATCTTATATTACTTTGTTCCACTCACCCTCCCAAAGTGATGTCCCTGTTCTCCCCCCTCCAAATGCCCTCCATCTCCTTCCTTGCCTTTGTGCTGCCAGTTCTCCTTGCCTAGTACATATATCTTCTTTCCTCTTTACCTGCCAAAGTCCTAGTCACTCTTTAAGCATCAAGTCATATGTTATCCTCCCACCCTATCCCACAAACCCAATCAGTAATGACTTTCTCTTCTGACTGCATATATCACTTTATACCTTTTTAATATACTTCTAAAAATTCAACTTCTGATTTTATTGGTGTGGGACCGTTTGTGCAGTTAAGTGATGGAGAGGATGGTGAACTAGACCTGGAGTCATGAAGACCTTATTTCAAATCCTGCCTCAAATACTTACTAGCTGTGTGACCTCAGGATAAGTTCTTTAACCACTAAATCTCAGTTTCCTCATCTGTAAAATGGGGATGATAATAATAGCACCTATGTCACAACATTGTTGTGAGGATCAAATGAGAACATATTTAAAACAATATATAAATGCTCTTCTTATTCCTATCATCCATGCAAATCAACAATCAGATCGTGAAGATTTCTTCAGTTTACAGTCTTAGAAAGTTATGAGATTGAAGTAGGGGAAGTGTTCTGAGAAGCTGCACAGAGTCACATAGCTAGGATGTATCAGAAGTTTTAGGTCAAAAGTTGCGCTATCTTTCCTTGCCCCTTGTTCCCTTGCCTCTGTCTAATGCATTCATTATATAATATTATGTTTTATCCTCCACTAGGCCCTATTCTGATGCCTCTTTGTAGTGTGAATGTGAATGTGAGTTCTCAAAGGTAAAGCCAGCCAGGTATAAGCTCTGACAGGTTCCTAGTGACAGATTGAATCTGCTACCTGAGAAGCAAAAAAACCAAACCAAACCAAACCAAAACAAAACAAAACATGGAAAGGCTCATCCCCATAAAGTGGACTAAGAAGTGGCTGATTTTTTGCCCATAATCCTTGAATCATCTGCAGTCTCTTTCTGTTCCCACAGTTATGGTGATGGAGTGGCAGAAAAGGGGGCAGAGAGAGGTCTGCCTTTCACTTTTTATATAATTTTTTTTTGCAAAACATAATTTAATAGAAATATGTACTGTTACTATTATTGTTTATACATTTATACATTATTTTTTAAAATTTTATTTTATTTGCATAACATATGTGTGGGTAATTCTTCAACAATAACCCTTACATAGCTTTCTGTTACAAATTTCCCCCCCCAAACTCCCCACCCCTCCCCTAGATGGCAGGATATCCACTACATGTTAATTATGTTAAAATATTGGCAAATCAAATACATGTATACATATTTCCAAACTTATCATTGTTGTGCAAGAAAAATCTTGTCTACACAAATGATATATCAGATAAAGGAAACACAATGTAAGCAAACATCAATCAAGGAGTATGAGAATGTTATATTGTGGTCCACATTTCACATCCCTCTCTCTGGGTGTATATGGTTTTCTTCAGTGAACAATTGGAGGTGGTTTGAAACATTTCATTGTTGAAGAGAGCCATGTCCATCAGAATTGATCGTCATATAGTACTGTTGTTGCCGTGTATAATGATCTCCTGGTTCTGCTCATTTCAGTCAGCATCAGTTCATGTAAGTCTCTCCAAGCCTCTCTGAAATCATCTTGCTGGTCATTTCTTACAGAACAATAATATTCCATAACATTCATGTACCATAATTTATTCAGCCATTCTCCAATTGAAGGGCATCTATTTAGTTTCCAGTTTCTAGCCACTACAAAAAGGGCTGCCACAAACATTCTTGCACATGTGGGGCCCTTTCCTTCCTTTATGATTTCTTTGGGATATAAGCCCAATAGAAATGCTGCTGGGTCAAAGGGTATGCACAGTTTGATAACTTTTTGAGCGTAGCTCCAAATTGTTCTCCAGAATGGCTGTATCCGTTCACAGCTCCACCAACAATGCATCAGTGTCCCAGCCCTCCCACATCCCTTCCAATATTCATCATTAACTTTTCCTGTCATTTTAGCCAATCTGACAGGTGTGTAGTGGTACCTCAGGGTTGTCTTGATTTGCATTTCTCTGATCAATAGTGATTTGGAGCACCTTTTCATATGACTATAAATAGTTTTAATTTCATCCTCTGAAAATTGTTCATATCCTTTGACCATTTATTGATTGGAGAATGGCTTGAACTTTTATAAATATGAGACAATTCTCTATATATTTTAGAAATGAGACCTTTATCAGAACCCTTAAATGTAAAGATGATTTCCCAATTTATTGCTTCCCTCCTAATCTTGTCTGCATTAGTTTTGTTTGTACAAAAACTTTTTAACTTAATATAGTCAAAGTTATCTATCTGGTTTTCAATTAAGAGTTCCAGTTCTTCATTGGACATAAATTTATTCCATCTCCATAGGTCTGAGAGGTAAACTATATTACGTTCCTCTAATTTACTTATAGTATCACTCTTTATATCCAGATCATGAACCCATTTAGATCTTATCTTGGTATGTGGTGTTAGATGTGGTCAAGCCCTAATTTCTTCCACACTAGTTTCCAGTTTTCCCAGCAGTTTTTGTCAAATAGTGAATACTTATCCCAAAAGCTGGGGTCTTTGGGTTTATCAAAGACTAAATTGCTATAGTTATTGCCTAGTTTGTCTTGTGATTCTATCCTATTCCACTGATCGACTACTCTATTTCTTAGCCAGTACCAAATGGTTTTGATGACCGCTGCTTTGTAATATAGTTTTAGATCTGGTACAGCAAGTCCACCATCGTCAGCCTTTTATTTCATTAATCCCCTTGAAATTCTTGACCTTTTGTTTTTCCAAATGAACTTTGCTACTATTTTTTCTAGATCTGTAAGATAATTTCTTGGGAGTTTGATTGGTATGGCACAAAATAAGTAAATTAGTTTGGGTAATATTGTCATTTTTATTATATTCGCTTGGCCTACCCATGAGCATTTTAAGTTTTTCCAATTGACTAGGTCTGATTTGATTTGTGTGGAAAGTGTTTTGTAGTTTAGTTCATATAGTTCCTGACTATCCCTTGGCAGATAAATTCCCAAATATTTTATACTATCAACAGTTATTTTGAATGGAATTTCTTTTTGTATCTCTTGCTGCTGAACTTTATTGGTAATATATAAAAACGCTGATGATTTATGTGGATTTATTTTGTATCCTGCAACTTTGCTAAAATTGTGAATTGTTTCTAGTAGTTTTTTAGTTGAGTCTTTAGGGTTCTCTACGTATATCATCATGTCATCTGCAAAGAGTGATAATTTGGTTTCCTCATTACCTACTCTAATTCCTTTAATCTCTTTTTCTTCTCTTACTGCCAAAGCTAACATTTCTAAGACAATATTAAATAATAACGGCAACAGTGGACAGCCTTGTTTCACTCCTGATCTTATTGGGAATGGTTCTAGTTTGACTCCATTACATATGATGCTTGCGGAAGGTTTTAAGTAGATACTACTAATCATTTTAAAGAAAAGCCCATTTATTCCTATACTCTCCAGTGTTTTTTAATAGGAATGGGTGTTGGATTTTATCAAAGGCTTTTTCTGCATCTATTGAGATAATCATATGGTTTTTATTAATTTGGTTATTAATATAATTGATTATGCTAATAGTTTTCCTAATATTGAACCAGCCCTGCATTCCTGGTATAAATCCTACTTGGTCATGGTGTATTATCCTGGGAATGACTTTCTGTAATCTTGTTGCTAAAATCTTATTTAAAATTTTTGCATCAATATTCATTAGGGAAATGGGTCTATAGTTTTCTTTCTCAGTTTTCTCCCTACCTGGTTTAGCTATCAGCACCATATCTGTGTCATAAAAGGAATTTGGTAGTACACCTTCTTTCCCTATTTTTTCAAATAGTTTATATAGTATTGGGATTAATTGTTCTTTGAATGTTTGGTAAAATTCACATGTAAATCCATCTGGCCCTGGAGATTTTTTCTTAGGGAGTTGATTAATAGCTTGTTCTATTTCTTTTTCCAAAATAGGGCTATTTAAATAATTTATTTCCTCTTCCGTTAACCTTGGCAATCTATATTTTTGTAGATATTCCTCCATTTCATTTACATTATCAAATTTATTGGCATAAAGTTGGGCAAAGAAATTCCTAATTATTACTCTAATTTCCTCTTCATTGGAGGAAAGTTCTCCCTTATCATTTTTGAGACTAATAATTTGATTTTCCTCTTTCCTTTTTCTAATCAAATTAACTAAAGGCTTATCTATTTTGTTGGTTTTTTCATAAAACCAACTCAGTTTCATTTATTAATTCAATAGTTTTCTTATTTTCAATTTTATTGATCTCCCCTTTAATTTTCAAAATTTCCAATTTGGTATTTAATTGAGGGTTTTTAATTTGGTCTTTTTCTAGCTTTTTTAATTGTAAGCCCAGTTCATTGATCTTCTCTTTCTCTGTTTTACACAAGTAAGCATCTAGAGATATAAAATTACCCCTTATAACCGCTTTAGCCGAGTCCCACAAATTTTGGTATGTTGTCTCATTGTTGTCATTCTCCTGGATGAAATTTTCGATTGTGTCTATAATTTGCTCTTTCACCTATTCATTCTTCAGGATTAGATTATTTAATTTCCAAATAACTTGTGGTCTATTTTCTCCTGGCCTTATATTACATGGGAGTTTTATTGCATCATGATCTGAGAAGGATGCATTTACTATTTCTGCTTTTCTGCATTTGATTTTGAGGTTTTTATGCCCTAATACATGATCAATTTTTGTATAAGTTCTATGAACCCCTGAGAAAAAAGTATACTCCCTTCTATCACCATTCAATTTCCTCCAGAGATCTATCATACCTAACTTTTCTAGCCTTTTGTTAACCTCCCTAACTTCTTTCTTATTTATTTTGTGATTTGATTTATGTAATTCTGAGAGAGCAAGGTTGAGATCCCCCACTAGTATAGTATTACTGTCTATTTCTCCTTGCATCTCTGTTAGTTTCTCCTCTAGGAATTTGGATGCTATACCACTTGGTGCATATATGTTTAGTATTGATACCGCTTCATTGTCTATGGAACCCTTTAGTAAAATATAGTTTCCTTCCTTATCTCTTTTAATTAGGTCTATTTTTGTTTTTACTTGATCCGAGATGAGGATTGCTACCCCTGCCTTTCTTTGTTCACCTGAAGCATAGAAGATTCTGCTCCAGCCCTTTACCTTCACTCTGTATGTATCTCTATGCTTTAGATGTGTTTCTTGTAAACAACATATTGTAGGATTCTGGCTTTTAATCCAGTCTGCTACCCGCTTCCGTTTTATGGGAGAGTTCATCCCATTCACATTCACAGTTAAAATAACTATATCTGTATTCCCTGCCATCTTATTTACCCAGAGTAATGATTTTCTCTTCCCCTTCCCCTTTCTCCTTTCCCCCCTCCCCAGTACTTTGCTCTTGATGACCACCTCCCACCAGTAATCCTCCTCCCTTTAGAGTCCCTCCCTCCCCTTTATACCTTTCCCCTAATCCTTCTATTAGTTTATCCCTTTCCTTTTCTTCCCTCCCTCCTACCTTCCCACAAGGAGGGTCAGTGCTTTCTTTGAAGCCAAATGTGTCTGATATACTCTCTTAGAGTCCAATCTAATGAGAGTAAGGTTTACACAATACTCATCGCCCTCCCTTCTTTCCCTCAATTATATTAGATCTTCTATGTCTATGAGATTTTGCCTTATTTTACCTCCTTTATTTTTACTTTATTTTGCCTCCTTTCCCCCTCCCCCCTTTTTCTTTTTCAGTATGGTATCCCTTCCACCTCTAATTTCTTTTCCATTATTATCAAAGAAAAATTAAATTATACTGCCATTCTTTAAGGATACCTATAGTAGAAATATAGTTCTCAAGAGTTTTCCTTTTTACCTTTTTATGCTTCTCTTGAGTTCTCTATTTGGAGGTCAAATTTTTTGTTCAGATCTGGTCTTTTCATTAGAAATAGGTGAAATTCTCCTGTATCATTGAATGACCATCTTCTTCCCTGGAAGATGATGCTCATTCTAGCTGGATAACTTATTCTTGGCTGTAATCCAAGTTCTTTTGCCGTTTGGAATATCTGATTCCAGGCCCTTCGATCCTTTAAAGTGGAAGCTGACAGATCCTGTGTAATTCTAATTACAGTTCCTCGGTATTTGAACTGTTTCTTTCTAGCTGCTTGCAATATCTTTTCCTTGGTGCGATAGTCCTGAAATTTGGCCACGATATTCCTTGGGGTTTTAATTTTGGGGTCTCTTTCTGGAGGTGATCGGTGAATTCTTTCAATGCCAATTTTGCCTTCTGATTCTAAAACATCAGGGCAATTCTCTTTCATGATTTCTTGGAAGATAGCATCCAGGTTCTTTTTTCATCGTGGCTTTCAGGGAGTCTGATAATCCTTAAATTGTCTCTCCTGGGTCTGTTTTCCAAGTCAGTTGTTTTCCCCAGGAGATATCTCATATTTTCTTCTATTTTTTCATTTTTTTGTTTTTGTTTGACTGATTTTTGAAGTCTTATTGAGTCATTTACTTCTATTTGTTCAATTTTAATTTTTAAAGTATTATTTCCTTCAGTTATCTTTTTTAGTTCCTTTTGTAGCTGGCCATTTGAATTTCTTGATTCAATGCATTCTTTTTCCATTTTGCCAGTTTTATTTTTCAGTGAATTGTTGTCTTTTTCCAATTCACCAATTTTGTTTTTCAGTGAATTGTTTTGTTTTCTTTTTCCAATTCACCAGTCCTATTTTCCAGTTTTTGATATTTCTGTTGCACTGATCTCAATTTATTTCCCCATTCTTCTTCTAGCTCTCTTTTGAGATTCTTAATGCAATCTTCCAGGTAAGCCTTCTGAAAGAGAGACCAGCTTAAGTCTACCTTTGTGGCTTCATCTGGGATTGTTTTCATAATGTCAGGATCTGGGGACTGTTCTATTTTTTCTCCGTAAAAGCTTTCTATGGTGAGAGCTCTCTTCTTCTTGCTCATAATTTAAAGTTGGGATATCGGTCACCAGCAGAGAACACTGCAACAATTTGTATTTGCCCTGGGGCAGTTTGCCGAGTTGACTTACGGTCTGAGGCTGGTCAGGCTAGATTCGCACTAGGACCACGTTTTCAGCTGCTCTCCATCCACCCTTTACCAAAGGCAGATCTGCCAAAGCTCCTGCCCGCAAGCAGAGCAAAGTGGCCCAGGCGTCTCCCAGGGGCTTCTTGGGTACCTAAAATCCGCCCCTCTATTGCAGCCCTGACTTCCGCCCCGGCTGGAGTCTGATCGTGACCAGCGGCCGATTTCCCCTGAGGCTAACCTTCTCCGGAGTTCTTTCAAGGTAGATTTTTGATAGAAGTGCGTTGTAGTCCAAGTGTTTGGCGGAGCCCTCACTCCAAAACCAGTTCGAAGGCTCACTTTGTCTGGGTCTGAGGGAAGGTCTCAGGAGTTCACAGAGAACGCTGTCTGCAGTTCGCCATCTTGGCTCCGCTCCCCCTTTTTATATAATTTTTAAAAAACATTTTTAAATTCAGTGGTATTTTATTTTTCCATTTACATATAAAGATAGTTTGACATTCATTTTTGCAATATTTTGAGTTCCAAAATTTTTTCTCCCTCCCCAAGACAGCAAGCAATTTGAAATAGGTTATTTCATTTACAGTCATTTCCATATAGTCAGTCACATTAAATCAGAGGTCAGTGATCCACAAATTATTGGGAGAACATGAACTCATCTATGTTGACATTCTCATGATGAAGGAGCCAAGATGCTATAGCCAAAGGAAAGAGATAGTTTCTAAGCTCTCCTTGAAGGAGCTAAGGAATTGATGTCATCTGATACCCAAAGGCTATAGGAAACACCATTTCACAGGAAGCTTGATTCTCTCTCCTGACAGTCCTCAAGATGAGTATAAACAGAGCACTAGAAACATCATTGCAATTTAAGCATCAACATTTGTAGTGAAGAATGAAGAGACAGAGAAACCCTATAGAGGGTTTATAAGGACTTCTTATACTTTTCTCCACTCACATTCCCTTTTCACCTGAGAAATTTTTATTAAAATAGGTATATAAAATAGACTTGCAAAACAAATATTTACTGAAAATAAATCAAAATTTCATGACCTCATTTTGTGTTACTTGACCCCATATGGGGCTGCGACCCACAATTTAACAAGCTTTGCTATGAAGGACCTGGCAAATCCTTACAAACTAAATCAGCATATATGACATTTTCAGTGATCTTCATGTGATGGTCACCATAGGGATGAAGAAGGTGTTGGAAAATATGATTCAGGTTTAAGAAATTTTAAAAAGATTAAGAAGACAACTCAGATGCCTCACGCCTATAAATCATTATTACCTTATTCCCAGAAGGAGTGAAAGATGTTATAAATACTGGCATGGAATACCACCTCAAAAAATGAAAGTATTTTTGTCTTTAATAATGGGAAATACCTGGTTACTAGTGTGGGAAGTCATTTTCAAAACAGCTGTTTATGTATCAAATCATTACTACTTAGTGATTCTTAACCTGGGGTATGTGAACTTTAAAAAAATGTTTTGCCAGGACACTAATACATTGTTGGTGGAGTTGTGAACTGATCCAACCATTCTGGAAAGCAATTTGGAATTAGGCCCAAAGAGCTATCAAACTGTGTATATCCTTTGATCCAGTGGTGTTTCTACTGGGCCTGTATCCTAAAGAAATCATAGAAAGGGACCCACATGTGCAAAAATGTTTGTAGCAGTTCTTTTTGTCTGGAAACTGAGTGGATGTCCACTCAGATGGGGAATGGCTAAATAAGTTATGGTATATTAATGTAATGGATGATTTCAGAAAATGCTGGAGAAGCTTACATAAATTGATGCTAAGTAAAGTGAGTAGAACCAGGAGAACACTGTACACATCAATAACAAGATTATGTGATGATCAACTCTGATGGACATGGCTCTTTTTAGCAGTGAGGTGATTCAGGCCAATTTCAATAGATTTGTGATGGAGAGCAACATCTTCCACCAGAAAGAGGATTGTAGGGACTGATACGTAGTATTTTCACCTTTTTTGTTGTTGTTTGCTTGTTGTTTTCCTTTCTCACATTTTCCCTTTTTGATCTGATTTTTCTTGTGCAGCATGATAAATGTGGAAATATATATAGAAGAATTGCACATGTTTAACCTATATTGGATTACTTGTTGTCATGGGGAGGTGATGGGAGGAATGAAAGGAGAAAAATTTGGAACACAATGTTTTGCAAGGGTGAATGTTGAAAACTATTTTTGCATGTATTTTGAAAATAAAAAGCTATTATTTAAAATTATTTTTTATTTTTTTCCAATTAAAGCTTTTTATTTATAGAACATATGAGTGATCTTTCTACATTTATATTTGCAAAATTTTTTTTGTCCAAATTTTTCCCCTCTTTCCCCCCACCCCCACCCCTAGATGACAGGTAGTCTAATACATGTTAAATATGTTAAATTATATGACAAATCCAATATCTATCTATCTATCTATCTATCTATCTATACAATTATCTTACTGCACAAGAAAAATCAGATCTAGAAAGAAAAAAAAAACCTAAGAAGGAAAACAAAATGCAAGCAAATATTCATAGAAAGCATTAAAATGCTGTGTTGTGGTCCACACTCAGTTCCCACAGGCCTCTCCCTGGGTGTACATGGCTTTCTTCATCGCTGAATAATAGGAACTGGTTTGAATTACCTCATTGTTGCAGAGAACCATGTCCATCAGAATTGATCGTCATATACTATTGTTGTTGCCGTGTTTAATGATTTCCTGGTTCTGCTCGTTTCACTTAGCATCAGTTCATGCAAGTCCCTCCAGGCCTCTCTGAAATCGTCCTGCTGGTCGTTTCTTACAGAACAATAATATTCCATAACATTCATATGCCATAATTTATTCAGCCATTCTCCAATTGATGGACATCCATTCAGTTTCCAGTTTCTAGCCACTACAAAAAGGGCTGCCACAAACATTCCTTTATGATTTTTTTGGGATATAGGCCCAATAGAAACACTGCTGGGTCAAAGGGCATGCACAGTTTGATAACTTTTTGGGCATAGTTCCAAATTGCTCTCCAGAATGGTTGGATCCGTTCACAGCTCCACCAATAATGTATTAATGTCCCAGCTTTCCCACATCCCCTCCAGCATTCATCATTATCTTTTCCTATCATTTTAGCCAATCTTACAGGTGTGCAGTGGTATCTCAGAGTTGTCTTAATTTGCATTTCTCTGATCAATAGTGATTTGGAGCACCTTTTCATGTGACTAGAAATAGTTTCAATTTCTTCATCTGAAAATTGTCTGTTCATATCCTTTGACCATTTATCAATTAGAGAATGTTAAAATTATTTTTAAAAGTTTTGATAATTGTATTTTAATGTATTTGACTTCTTTTGTAATTCTATTTTATTTTATTAAAAATATTATTCTGGGGGCAGCTAAATGGCACAGTAGAGAGAGCACTGGCCCTGAAATCAGAAGGACCTGAGTTCAAATTCGGCCTTAGACATTTAAAGCTTCTTAGCTGTGTGACTCTAGTAGTCAAGTCACTTAACCTTAATTGCCTCAGGAAAAAAAAATTTATTCTGAGAAGGGGCTTCACTAGATTGCCTAAGGAATCCATGGCACAAATAAAAGTTAAGAAGTCCTGATTTAGAGCAAATGTAAAAGTCAAGAACAAACTGGGAGAAAAAAATAATGTTGAGAATGCAATGAGTACCACTGCTACAGCTTCAACTTAACATATTGAAGTAAGTTACCAATGCAGAAAAAAATAGTAACTAGAAAGAGTCAAAGTTATTGATAAACAACATACTAAATATCAACATTTTCTTTAAAAGTTTTACAGAAGTGAAAGTCATTGCAACATAACCTAGAAACTGTCTTAATATGCAAATACTTGACCTCCCTGCTAAGCAGAAAGACAAGGCAGCTAAGGACAATATCACTTTAGTATGTAGATTCATTTGTAAAACATATGGAGGAGGATGGTGAGTGAAGGAAATAGAAAGGATTGAAAGAAATTTTCTTCACTTTTAGTCCAGTGGCATCCCATGGCAGAAACCATGGAGTTAAATGGTAGATTTAAATGTCTAAAGGTTTCTCCAGCTAGCTGATTTATGCTGTGGCCTGGGGGACACATCACAAAACAGCTGCAATGGCTCTGGGACTATGATCTAGAAGAACTAAGTAGCCCCAAAGAGGAAGAGTCCATATTGTAGAGAAAGGTCAGCAGATGTCAACAGAAAGAAGCTCAATAGAAATACCCAGAGGACTACCAGGTGAGAGCATAACAGAGAAAGTAGCCTGTGATGGTATCAACAGAGAGCACCAGTGACCTAGCAGGAAAATAATCTGCTTATATAGATATAGATATAGATATAGATATAGATATAGATATAGATATATAGATATATAGATAGGTAGATAGAGATAGAGATAGATAGAGATAGAGATATATAGATATAAAACAAGTTCCCTATATATACATATACAGACACATAAGTTCCACATATATATATATATATACAAATTCAATATATATGTATGTATATATATACATATATATACACACAAGTTCCATATATATAAAAACCCTTCAATATATCTATTGAGACATTTTAATCAGTCATGTCTGACTCTTGGGACCCCATTTGGGGTTTTCTTGGCTACAATACTGGAGCAGTTGGCCATTTCCTTTTTCACTTCAATGTGTATGTCCTAATAATGTATCTTTTACTACTAGTGTCCCTTTCCTGATGATCCTTATAAGCTGTGGGAAAGTGTTTGTCTGTGTAAGGATATATTTTGTCACATTTCTCTATGCTATTGAATTACATCTTTTGTTTTGAATTAGTAGACTTGTTAAAAGAAATATATCAGTTGGGGGTTTATTTTTGTAGATTTGAACCTGAACCAGGTTTTAAAAGTTTGGAAAAAACTAGGGATGACATAGGTGCCTCATACACGTTTTTATTTTGTTTGTTTGTTTTGTTTAATTGTTGTTGTGCAGTCATTTTCATTCATGTCCAATTCTTTGTGAACCCATTTGGGGTTTTCTTAACAAAGCCATTTCCTTCTCCAGCTCATCTTATAGATGGGGAAACTGAGGCAAGCCGGGTGAAGTGACTTGCCCAGAGTCACAGAATTAGGAAACGTCTGAGGTCACATTTGAACTCAGGCCCCCCTGACTCCGGGGCTGCTGCTCTCTTCACTGCACCACCTAGCTGTACCCAGGACCATTTCTAGTAGTCCTGGTATATAACTTGCCACTGGACCCACTGACTCTGGAGGGGAAAGTGAGACAGGTGACTTTGCAATGGCAACTTCAGTTCAATTTACTTGCATGTTATGGCATCACATCCCTAATTTCATGGTCCTCTTCTGGAATGAAGGACAAACAACAACAAAAAATAGTAACTAGAAAGAAGCAAAGTTATTGATAAACAACATGCTCAATATTAACATTTTATTTCTTTTTTTATTAAAGCTTTTTATTTGCAAAACATATGCATGGGTAATCTTTCAACATTGGCCCTTGCAAAGCTTTTTGTTACAAATTTTTCCCTCTAGGTGATTCCCAAGCTGTGACCCTGGGCAAGTCACTTAACCCCAATTGCCTCAGAAAAAAAAAAAGGCAAATTTTTCCCTCTTACCCCCTCTCCCTCCCCTAGATGGCAGGAAATACATGTTAATTATGTTAAAATACTTGACAAATCGAATAAATATCAACATTTTCTTTAAAAGTTTTACAGAAGTAAAAGTCATTGCCACAAAACCTACAAACTGTCTTAATATGCAAATACTTGACCTCCCTGCCAAGCAGAAAGACAAGGCAGCTAAGGACAATATCACTTTAGTATGTGGAGGAGGACAGTGAATGAAATAGCTTTTTTGCTCAGCTGAAGTCCCACTTGTCTGAGGAAGCTGCTCCGACTTCTCCAACCCAGTGATTGCTCTTTTCTCTGACTTCCTGTCACTTGCCTCTCCTATTGCTTTTTCTCTTATCTTCCATAATAGAGCAGAGCACAGGGCTCGATGTGGAATTCTTGGAGACAGGAGGATGGCCATAACTACTTCAACCTGGAATATCCCTCTGTAAGACCCACCCCTTCTCCCAATGATGAGTTCCTCCTGGAAGCCCCCTTTAGTGGAGAAACCCTGGTTGCCCTCCAATCCCTTCCCACACCTCTTCCTTCTGGTTTCTAGAGTCCAAACCTTAGTCTCAGCTCCTTTCAGCTTGCTTGTATGTGCTATCTTTCTTTATTAGGATGCAAGCTCTTTGAGAACAAGCAATGTCTTTTTGCTTATATTCTCAGCCCTTAGTACTGTACCTAGGACATAGTAATGCTTAATAAATCATGTTGCCATCTTTATTTCCTTCTTTGGGGGAGGGGGGCTGTCTCTTAGACTGAGAGCCTCTGGAATCCAACAACATTCAACATATGTCAGCATCCCTTTATGGGCTTGATGCTCAAGATAGAGTTTTCCATCTAATGGGGTCAGGTTAGGGGTGAGACAAACAATGAGTTAACATTTATTCAGCACCAACTATGTGCAGGCACTGTGCTAAGTAAGCAATGAGGATGGAAAAAGAGGCAAAAATAGTCTCTGTCCTCAAGGGGCTCACAATCTTTTTTTTAAACTAATGATGGAAACTGTTATTTAATGACTTTTTGCATTTAATAACATTATTTTTCAATCACATGTAAATGTAGTTTTCAACATTTATTTTGTAAGATTTTGAGTTCCAAATTTTTCTCCCTCCCTCTCTCAACTGTCCCCAAGACAGCAAACAATCTGATATAGGTCATATGTATACAATCATATTAAACATATTTCCACATTAGTCATATGAAAGAATAACCAGAACAAAAGGGGAAAACCACGAAAAGAAAAAAAAACAAACAAAAAATGAAAATAAAATGTTATAATCCACATTAAGTCTCCAAAGTTCTCTCTCTGAGAGGACTGTGGGAACTGAATATGGATCACAACAAAGCATTGTCACTATTTTTGTTGTTGTTCGCTTGCATTTTGTTTTCTTTCTCATTTTTTTCCTTTTTGATCTTTTTTTCTTGTGTAGCACAATAATTGTATAAATATGTATACATATATTACATTTAACATATATTTTAACATGTTTAATATATATTGGATTACTTGTTATCTAGAGAAGGGGGTAAGAGGAAAGGGGGAAATTTGAAACACAAAATTTTGCAAGGGTCAATGTTGAAAAATTATCTATGCACATGTTTTGAAAATAAAAAAGCATATTTGATCTGTCAAGTATTTTAATATAATTAACATGTAGTGGACTTCCTGCCATCCAGGGGAGGGGGTGGGGGGAATGAGGGCAATATTTGGAACAGAAAGTTTTGCAAGGGTCAATGTTGAAAAATTATTTATGCATATGTTTTGCAAATGAAAAGCTTTTAAAAAACATACATTTTTATTAAAGCTTTTTTATTTTTTTCTTTAATAAAGCTTTTTATTTGCAAAACACATGCAAAGGTAATTTTTCAACATTGACCCTTGCAAAGCTTTCTGTTACAAATTTTCCCCCCTTTCCCCCATCCCCTCCCCTAGATGGTAGGAAGTTTAATACATGTTAATTGTGTTAAAATATTTGACAGGTTGAATATGTGTATATATATTTATACAATTATCTTGCTGTACAGGAAAAAAAATCAGAGAAAGGAAACCCAATGCAAGCAAACATCAATCAAGAGCATGAAAATGTTCTGTTGTGGTCCACATTTCACATCCCTCTCTCTGGGTGTATATGGCTTTCTTCACTGAACAATTGGAACTGGTTTGAAACATCTCACTGTTGCAGAGAGCCATGTCCATCAGAATTGATCATCATGTAATATTGTTGTTGCCGCGAATAATGATCTCCGGGTTCTGCTCATTTCACTGAGCATTAGTTCATGCAAGTCTCTCCGGACCTCTCTGAAATCGTCCTGCTGGTCGTTTCTCACAGAGCAATAATATTCCATGACATTCATATACCATAATTTGTTCAGCCACTCTCCAATTGATGGGCATCCATTCAGCTTCCAGTTTCTAGCCACTACAAAAAGGGCTGCCACAAACATTAAAAATGTATGTTTGATGACACATTAAAATCTTAAAAAAATTTGAGATATTATCCAAACCAATAAAAATTGTTTGAAAAACCCCAGCAAAGTTCTCTCTGGGTGCAATTGGCATTTTCCATCCCAAGTCTATTGCAATTGTCTTGGATCATTGTATTGCTTCGAAGAGCTAAGTCCACTACAGTTGATTGTCACACAATCTTGCTGTTGCTGTGCAGTGTCCTCCTGGTTCTGCTCACTTAACTTAGCACCAATTCGTGCAAGTCTTTCCAGGCTTTTCAGAAATCTGCCTGCTCATCATTTCTTATAGTACAACAGTATTCCGTTACATTCGTGTACCACAGCTTGTTCAGCCATTCCCCTATTGAAGGGCGTAAGGGGTTTACAAATAGTGCCACGTGTACAAAGGCTGGGGGCTGTGCAGGGGGAGAAGCCTCTTTGATTTGGGGTGAGAATAAGAAGGGGACAAGCCAGGGAAGGTCTCAGGTAGCAGAGTGAATGTGATTTGAGCCCTTAAAGGAGAGAGGGACTTTAACAGATCCAGAAGTGCAAAAGGAGTCCTTTCCAATTCAAGGGATTCTGACAAACATTCGCTGTCACATGCAGTGCAACATTCTGGATCCTGGGATTCCAACCTATGCAGATAACTGAGCATTGGCAATATCTTCCTGGCATAAGCCTGGATGAAGGGGGGGGGCTGGTGGCTTAAGAGGGGGACAGGGAACAGAGAAAGAAGGAGGAGGAAAGCAAAGAGAGACCTGGGCCCCTGGTCTGGCTTGGATTCCTTGTTCCCCCGTCAGTCTCCTCCTTCTCTGAACCAAATTCTGTGCACATTAACCTCTAGGGAGCAGCAGCAGGCCAGAAAATCCTTCTGACTCAGAGTGGGAAGAGCCTGAGCCCAGGGAGCCTAGAGTTGGAGCTGCTTCCAGTCTAGGCTCCCTTTAGCTAGAGCTACCCCCTCCAGGTCCCCACTTCCAGAGACTCTGTCACACTGCCTATGTGCTCTTTAGGGCCTTGACCTGGCCATTGCCAGGGAAAATGTTTGGGATCTTAGTTCCAACATAGCCTGGGATTGCATCTCCCCTACCAGAGAGCTCTCTGAGGAGAATGCAAAAGGGGAAGGGAAGGGAATAAGCATTTATTTAGCACCTGCTGTATGCCAAGTGCTTTACAAATATCATCTCAGTAGATCGTCACAACAACCCTGAGAGGCAAGTGCTGTTATTATTCTTATTTTTACAGTTGGGGAAACTGAGGTAAACAGAGATTAAAGTGACTTCCCAGAGTTACAGAACTAGTAAGTGCCTGAGGCTGGATTTGAATCCAGGTCTCTCAGCCCCATGACCTAATGCTCTATCTACTGCCCTGCCTAGCTGTCCCTATAGATTGATTGGAATAGGACGGTTTGGAGCAGGGGTGGAAAGCAGTGGGTTTGATGGGTCCAGTGTGTGTCACTTCCTTTCTCCTGAAGTCCCCTTAGGCCCCCTAGTCCCTCCACTGCCAGCTTAACTTTCCCTGTTCCTCTGTCTTACTTTGGCTCTGGCCAGGTCTGGCAGCGCCAAAAGTCAGCATTATTCTCCCCACCCCCTTCCTCTCAGCTGAGAGAAATGGGTTCTTTTATTCCACTATCCTCTCTTTATCCCCCTCCCTTTGGTTGGGGACAGTGGGAGGTTGGGGACAGGCCAGGGTGTGTCAGGCCATTGGGGGCCATGGAGGAGATGACCTTGGCTTTCCCTAGAGTCAGGCGGTTCCCTCCCCCCCCCCCCTCCCCACACCAGCCAGCAATAATCTGCACGGCTTCTTTGGAAACCTCTGTCTTCATCTCCCCACCCCCCTGCATGCAGCTGGTTGGCAGCAAGGAGGGAATGAGGAGGGATGGAAGAGCAATAGAGAGGAGGAGATTAGAGCACTGTCTGGAAGGGAGCCCAGGCTGGGAGTCAGGAGACCAGACTTTCAGTTCCAGCTCTGCCACTCTGTCACTGTGGAGACCAAGGGCAAGTCACCTCCCCCTCTGAGTCTCAGTTTACACTTCTGTCAAATGGGGTGCCATGAAGACAAGCAGAATGTTAAAGTTTTGGGACAGTATTAGGTGGTACCTAAACAGGAAGAGCTACGTTTGACCCCAGGGAAGCATCCCTCTAATCCTGGGAGCCAGCACTTATCTTTGAATCAGAGCTTCCCTTCAAGTTCTCCCTTCTGCCAGAGCTCTGCATGGGGAAACAAGTATAAGAGCTATCCCTCAAGTCAGGGTGAAAGGACTCTCTTCTCCTTGGATTGCCCAGGGCCTTCCCTCCTCCCTGTCTCCTCCTCAGACACCTTGGGTCTCATAACCCTCTAGCTCTAAATAAAAAACAATTATTGTATTTTTAAGTATCCCTCTTCCTCTGACTCTGGCGTCATTAGGAAAATAGATTTAGAGGTGGGAAAGACCTTGAGATCTTCAACTCAGGGGTCCTTAACCGGGATAGGGGGAGGGGAAGGAATTCATCTTTTTTCCCACTAATCTCTAACTGAATTTATTTTTTGCTTGACATTTACTAGTTGTGTGGCACTGGCAAATCAATTAACCCCTGCCTCAGTTTCCCCAATTGTAAAAACGAGGATAACAACAGCTCCTATCTCCCAGGGTTGATGTGAGGATCCAATGAGATGATATTTGTTTAGCACATTCTATTTTTGAATTCACTGCCTATGGCCAGGGTTCAAGCTCATTCCCTGTTCCAGGCTTAGGATTCACTTAGGGATGCAGGTGAAGAGCCAACCTGTGTCTAGGATTTGGGAACAACCTTTTGCTAGGAAACTGAATGCTGTCCTCTTGGGCACTGTGCTAAGTACTGAGGCAACCAGACCCAAATGTGTTAATTCATACTCAGCACTCAGGGCACCATCTGTCTCTCTGGCTCGGTCTGTAGGTTTCAGCATCCCTCCTGTTCTCTGGGGTCTTGCCGACTTTCTTCTCTGAGACGGAGGAGGCACAGGGCTTTAAGAAACAGCCCTGTTGGGTGGCAGAGGCTTTGTGGTAGGCGTGTATTACATACATGGGTTCCTTCATGAACTACACATGGGACATGCCCATAGGACAGATGTG
Source organism: Myrmecobius fasciatus (assembly GCA_023553655.1). Classification (NCBI taxonomy): domain Eukaryota; kingdom Metazoa; phylum Chordata; class Mammalia; order Dasyuromorphia; family Myrmecobiidae; genus Myrmecobius; species Myrmecobius fasciatus. Next base: position 441,875 of record JAJPUD010001333.1, read on the forward strand.
TTCCTGGTTGTAAGGACTCCAGGGATATGTGTGTATTTGTGTCAGAGGCTATCTATACAGACGTGCCTGTTTATCTACATAAATATACACATACAC
>JAJPUD010001334.1:0-26323 GCA_023553655.1 Myrmecobius fasciatus
AGTGGCTCATTCAAGATACCCATCAGCTGAATGAGTCAGGATTGTTAGGATTCCTCTGGGGAGAGGTGGAGAGAGGAGACAGTGCTTTTCCCTCACTGCAACCGTTTAGTGACTGTGAGCACTCTGCAGCTAATGTGTATGTTTTGTCTGGGTGAGTCTGATCCTAGGATTGGGGCTGCTTCATATGAATACAAGCGACGGCTGGTGATTTAGAGTTGAGCCCAACTCTGGAAGTATTCTTGTGAAGTTAAGAGGTCCCAAGATTCTGGGTTCCTCAGCTGGAGCTAACCGGGATCAATTGTTTGGCAGATATTTCAGTGCTTTTTAGAGAGAACACCTATTAGCAAGAAGATGAATCCCAGCCTTTGACTTGGCTTGCCATAGGATGTAGATGTGGAGAAAGTTGATAGCAGATCTAAGGTGAAGGGTGGAATGTCTTTTCAGCAGTTACTGTTGCTATTTAAGTTTATTTATTTGTTCTAGTCAATTTGTGCTCATGAGTTTTGTGAAAAGTATTTCTTCTATGTAGAAGAAATAAATAGCTATTCTATATTTACATTGTATCTTGAATGTGTTTCTCCTTTCACCTTTTGAAAGACCATAGATGTGAGCCAAATCTATGCTTTAATTAATTTTCCCTGGAGCTCTGGTATGACAGGAAAAAAAAAAAGCTAAAAAGGAATGAGAAAAAGAGTTTGATATTACCTTTTAGAGTTCAAGCCCCTCCCCCCCCCCAGGAATGAACCAAATCCATCAATATATTATTGTTACTCACACATCTGGTTTTTACAAAGCACCTACAAAACAGACAGAAGGCAATCAAAGAGGGCAAGGCATTATCATTTAGGGGAACTAAGAAAGACTTCATACAGAAGGAGGCATTTGAATTTTGTGTTAAAGTAATTTAGGGATTTCAACAGTGAAGAACATACCAAAGAAAGGCTGACCTTCACTCCAAAAGACATGGAGATGGGAGATGCAGTGCCATGTGTGAGGAGTAGCAGTTAGGTCAATATGACTATATGATGAAGTGTCTGTGGGGAAAAATAACTGAGAAGACTCAAAAGGTAGGAGAGGAGCTTTAAATGCCAAACAGAAGGAAAAATACAAATAAAAGTACATGAAATATTTGAGAATTTTTGTCATTTATCATCATCACTGTCATCAAAAAAAAAAATTTGTGGAGCACCCAATTTAATTTCATTCTGCCTTGTCCTATAGAAAATGAGCTTCATACTTTCCATGGTGGCTAAAATTTGAAATCAAAAGGATGCCCATAAATTAGGGAATAGCTAAACAAGCTGTGGTATATAATTATAATGGAATATTATTGTGCTTTAAGAAATGAAAAGCAAGATGATTTCAGTAAAACCTGGAAAGACTTACATGAACTTATGCTGAGTGAAGTGAACAGGACCAAAAAAATGTTGTGCATAGTAACAGCAATAATGTTCAATGAATTGTGGATGACAGCTATTTTAAGCAATACAATGATCCAAGACAATTCCAAAGAATGAAAAAAGGTGGTTAGCTCAAGAGAAAGAACTGATACTGTTCAAATACAGACTGAAGCATGCTATTTTTCACTTTCTTTCATTTTTTCTTTTGTTCAAGTATTCTTGTACAAAATGACTAATATGGAAAAGGTTTTACATTATTGTATATGTGTATAACCTTATCTGATTCCTGATCATATCAGGGAGGAGAGAGGGAAGAGAAGAAAGGAAGGAAATTATTTGAAATTCAAAACTTTAAATAAAAATATGAAAACAAAATAAAAATAATTTGAAATTCAAAACTTTAAATAAAATGTGAACAAAAATATTTAAATTTAATTTAATTAATTAAAACTTTTTAAATTAATTAATTAAATTTAATTTAAAAATTAAAAAAAGAAAGTAAGCTTAATAGGCTGTGAGAGATTTCATTTGAAAACTAACTGTTGCATTCATATCCATTTAGACAACAGAAAAAAAGCAATAAGCCAACCCCATTCTAGATAGTTAAGTATGTCTTTTATGGGCATATCTGAGGAACTATGTTTGAAGATTGGGGCAATCAGTTAAGAGAGTGGAATAGCAAAAGTAACTTTGGGAGTTCCTAGTCTAGCCATGAAAGTCATAGCCTAAGTTGAATAAACCTCCCTAAACATCATCACCCAGAAACAGTTTGACTCTTGTCCTGCTGAGCTCAAAACATGGAACTCAGCCAACTCAGCTCAGAGCAAGCCTGGGCAGGGCAGAACTGAGGCTTTAACCTGAAGACAGTATGATTCATTGTCAATGAAACTACATTTTCTGCGAATGAGAAAGTTTTCATTTTGTTCTGTTCACAGATGTTTCCCTTTGGGGTTTCTGAATGGGGAGAGAGGAAGGGAGGGAAAGAAATTAGCACTGGATGTAGATGGGAAAGACTGAGGAGCTTCATCCTGTCTGAATCACCAGCCATGACTCACCAGCCAACCTTGAACAAGTTTACTGATCTGTAAAATGAACAGCACACCAACCTCCTTGAGATTCAGGAACCATAATTAATGCCTTCCAAGAGCTCTAGGGGAAAGGTGCTCCCTACTCCAGCAAAGAGCACAGAATCTTCTTTTAATCAAAATATTAAACCAGCACAGATAAACTGAAAAAAAAGAAGAAAAGGAAATATATATATGTGTGTATATATAAATATAGATGACTATATATGTATATGCACATGTATATATATATATACATATATGGAGAGAGAGAGAGAGAGAGAGAGAGAGAGAGAGAGAGAGAGAGAGAGAGAGAGAGAGAGAGAGAACAGTAGATATCACTTGGAATGAAGACCTGGGTTCAAAAATCAGGTCTCAGATTCTTATCCCTCTTTATTTCAGTTTCCTCCACTATAAAAATGGGGATAATAATAGCAACTAACTAAAATGAGATTTTTTTTAATTAAAGCTTTTTATTTGCAAAACATATGTATGGGTAATTTTTCAACATTGACCCTTGCAAAGCTTTCTGTTACAAATTTTCCCTCCCTAGTCCTCACCCCTCCCCTAGATGGCAGGAAGTATACTACATGTTAATTATGTTAAAATATTTGACAAATAGAATATATGTATACATATTTCCACACTTACCTTGCTGTGCAAGAAAAGTCAGATCTACAAGAAAAAAAAATTTGAGAAGGGAAACATAATGCAAGCAAACATCAATAGAGAGCATGAAAATGTTATGTTGTGGTCCTCATTCATATCCCTATCTCTGGGTGTATATGGCTTTCTTCATCACTGAACAATTGGAACTGGTTTGAAACATTTAATTGTTGAAGAAAGCCATGTCCATCAGAATTGATCATCATATAGATTTGTTGTTCCATGTATATTGATCTCCTGGTTCTACTTATTTCACTTAGCATCACTTCATGCAAATCTCTCCAGGCCTCTCTGAAATCATCCTGCTGGTTGTTTATTATAGAACAATAATATTCCGTAACATTCATATACCACAATTTATTCAGCCATTCTCCGATTGATGGGCTCCAGTTTACAGTTTCTAGCCACTACAAAAAGGGCTGCCACAAACATTTTTGCACATGTCCCTTTCCATCCTTTAAGATCAAAATGAGATATTTCTAAAGCATTTTGCTAACCTTAAAACACTATATAAAAGCTAGCTATTATTATTATGATTACTATTATTATTCCTGACTTGCAAGTCCAATGCTTTAATCTACTGTATAATCCAACCACCTGAAAAGCTCTGAACTTGAAGTGGAAGCTAAAAAAAATACATGTCAGAATTGAGAACAAATTCAAGAGATTCATCAGTGCACAGTAATGTGCTACAGATGGAATCCATGAGGGTTAAGAGAATATCAAGTGAGTCAATGAAGAAAAACTTCCTGGAGGAATTGGACTTTGACCTGAGTTTTGAAAGAAATGATGAACATGGAGTGGTGGAAAGGAAAGGTGTTCCAGGGAAGGGAAAGGCAGCAACAAAGGCACAAAGGGGCTCTTTCTACCTATGTGACTGTCAACACACTGGGATATAATCAAATTGTCCACTCCACTTCTGTCCCTTCCCTTGCCTCACCCCTGTTTGGTGATTTGGCAACACTTACCTTCAGCAACATCCTATTCTCTATCTTGCTTGTTTGCTATATGCACTTTTATGATGGGCAGCTAGTTAGCTCAATGATAGAGATAAATGACTTTCACTGACTTTGCTATATTGGGAGGTGGGGGTGGGATATAGGTTATCATTTAAAATATGGATAGAATCATCTGGGTCTCTAATTCTTAGGATCATAGAATTTTTTTGGAATTGGGAAGTTCTTACACTTCATTATGTAGTTTAACATTCTCATTTTACAGATAAATACATTGAGGTCTAAAAAGAATGAGCCCAGAATCTTCCCTCTTCTAACTTAGGGATTGGGTGAAGAGTATAAGGGACCTACCTGGACATAGAGGTGTGTGGAGTAAAGTTGGGATTAGATAGGAAGAAAAAGAATCAGTGATGTGATTACAAAGTGAATAGTCTCATTCTCATTTCTTAGGAGGGTCCAGCAAAATCTAGCCAGATTTATGTTCCTCTGGAGTAGCTTTAGACATATCACATGGACCAGAATAAAAGAAGCTCTGTTCACTGACCATAAATGAGATGTTACTGCAAAACTTGGTAGATAAACAGAAAGGACAAGAATTCTTTTCTCTAGAAAATCGAAGGCTGAAAGGGAAGAGAACAATTATCTGCAATGATCAGATGCTTCTTTATAGTTTACAAAGTTCATCACAGCACCTCTGTTCAAAAGGTATTACAAATATTCCCACCCTCATTTTGCAAGTGAGGAAACTAAGGCTCAAGCATATGATTTATCAAAGGCCACCAACATTTTCAGGAAAGAGCTAAGATTTGAACCAGCTTCTTCTGACTTCTAGTCTGGTGTTTTTTTCTACTACACTTTTTAAAAATTGCCTGTTTTATTTCTAAAAGTTTAATAGTATTTTTTCAATGACTTGTAAAGACAATTTTTGTATTCATTTTTGAAAGTTTCTAAGTTCCAAATTTTTCTGTCTTCTCTTCTCCCCAAAAATAACAAACAATCTGATATGGGTTATACCTTTGCAAACATGTTGAACACATTTTCATGTTAGTTATGTTCTAAAAGAAGAAACAGAACAAAAGAAAAAAAAAACAACAATTTTTAAAGATGAAAATAGTATATATTTTGATCTACATTAAGACTCTGTCAGTTCTTTCTCTGAATGTAGCTAGCATTTTCCATCATGTTTTTTGGAATTTTATTGGATCATTGTATCACTGAGAAGAGGTAAGTCAATCATAGTTAATCATCATTGTTGTTATTGTGTACAATGTTCTCCTGGTTCTAGTCACTTCATTCAGCATCAATTCATGTGAGTCTTTCCAGGCTTTTCTGAAATCTGCCTGTTCATAGTTTCTTATAGAATTTCTTACGTATTTCTTAAAATGTATTCCATTACATTAATATACTACAACTTGTTCAGCCATTTTCCAATTTATGGGCATCCCTTCAATTTCCAATTTTTTGCCATCACAAAAAGAGCTGCTATAAATGTTTTTGTACATGTAGATCCTTTTCCTTTTTTATGATTTCTTTGGAACACAGACCTAATAGTGGTATTGCTAGAAGGAGGGTATACACACAGTTTGATTGCCCTGTGGGCATATCTATTATACTTTGAGAGTGATATATTACCACACCAAGAACCTCTGATATTGTTGATGTGGGAACTCCCTCAAGTGACACTGATTATAGGTTACATATAATAGTCTTAGGAAATTGCCTTAGTCTCAAGAGACTGAATGATATGACAATAATAATGAAGCTAGTAAATATGAGAGGCATGATTTTAATCCAGATATTCTGGAGTCTTAGCCCAGAACTCTATTATACCACACTGCTTCTCACTGAGGATAATGTATTTTACCAAATCCCAGAATAATAAAGATGGGAGATAATAATAAAAAATAGCTAGCATTTATATAGACTTTTAAGGCTTCCAAATTCAGTGAGGAAATGAAATCACATTTTATCTTCACAACAAGCCTGCGAGGTAGGAATTATTGTTATTATCTCCATTTTAAAGATGAAGATATTGAGTTAGGCAGAAGTTAAGATTCCTCAGAATCACACAGCTAGTAAGTGTCTGACAACAGATTTGTACTCAGGTTTTCCTGATTCCTGGTCCAAATATTTTATCCTTTACATCACCTGTGGGTATTCAGTCATTTTTCAGCTGTTTCTGACAATTTGTGACATCATTTGGGCTTTTCTTGACAAGTATATGGGACTGATTTGCCATATCCTTTTCCCAGCTCATTTTACAGAGAAAACTGAGGCAAACAGTGATTTGCCCTGAATCACACAGCTAATAAGTGTCTGAGACTAAATCTGAACTTAGGAAGATGAATCTTTCTTACTTCTACGCCTGGCATTCTATCTATAGTATCACCTAGCTTTCTTACTGTATAATAATATATTTTTATTATTGCCTATAATAATAATTTATACAGTGTTAAAGCTTGCAAAGCAATTTACATATGTTATTTTGGCAGAGTGCCTGGTACATAAGAGGTGCTTAATAATGCTTGTTGATTTTTCTTGTATTATCTCATTGAAACTTCACAGCATCCCTCTGAGACAGTAGATCATTCCCAGTTTACAGACAAAAAAACTGAGATTCTGTGGCAAGGCCAGATAAACTATAGCTGCCATGGTTTCTTTATAATGTCAGGGTGTGTGTGGCTGCTCTGATACTCTCTTTAATGTATAGTAGGATATACTGGGCTATCTTTTTAAAACTGTATGTATCCTTTCTTTGTGAATATAAACAAATAATCATTGCTTGCCAGAAAATACATCTATCTACATACCAGTGATGGCATGCTGTTCCATTTTGGTCATACATCTACATGTGAGACTTCCTAATTTATGAAGTATAGAACAAAAGACTCAGAACATAAATCTGAGTTAGAGATCATGCCTTAGAGTGTGGAGAATGTGGGAAAGTCAAGAGTTAAGTCACAAAATTTAGAACATAAACAACAGTAATGGCACCTTTGTTCTTTGTGTTGCCATGAGGAACTTTATGAGCTAATGACCAGCTATGCAGAGGAATGGGTCTCTGGACTATGGGAATGTTTTCCAAGTACAGCTAAGGCAAAGACAGCAGACCCTGATGCCTTTGAGAAATCATCTAATAAATCAGCTATGGAGTGAGTCAGTCTCTCTTCTCCTATTTCCTTCACCCTCCTCAATGAATTATAATGCTAGAAGAATCTAAAGTATAAACCTGGAAGCACAAATAACAGATGACACCTTTGTTTAGCCACTAATCACTTCTCTAGACCCCCAGAAAACAGGGATCTGGTACAATGCTATTATTGACATATGTCAGAGACAGGACCTTTTTTCTATATATAAAGGGGAAAATGGGAATTATTTCCAATGCTTCTCCCCTGCCTTGTCTTCCTCCCTCTATCTTCTTCCCACCCATCCTTCACCAGGATAGGTACCAGAGGGGTACTCAATCTAGAGTTTTGTTATATAACATATATATATATATATATATATATACACATGTATATATATATGATGTCATGATATAACATACAATAACAAGAGCCAGCATTTATACAGTGATTTAAGGTTTGAAGTGTTTTATTTATTTTATCCCCATTTTACAGATGAGGAAATTGAGACTAAAAGGTCAAATGATGTACCCTTGATCACATATATAAAGTAAACAAAATAGTATTCACATTGGAGTCTTTTTGACACCAAGTCCCAGCACTTTGTACTCTTAACCAATTTTTTGGACTAGGCAAAAGAGGGGATTCTTTGCCTTAGTTGCTACCTAGTTTTAATCATTGAATGTGTGTGTGTGTGTGGTCTCAGTCAAACTGAGACCTGTTGAAAACCTTAGCTTCAAAAGGCCACTGCATCCAGGGCCATCTGCAGTCATTCTGATCTATATCTGGCCCCTGGACCCAGGTGGTTCTGGAGGGGAAAGTGAGGCAGGTGACCTTTCCCAGTCCTCCCTCACTTCAATCCAACTTACCTGTATGTTGTGGTGTCACCTACCTGATGTCATGGTCCTCTTCGAAAAGGAAGGACAAAGAACAACAGCATAACTGTTTCACCAGGTGATTAGTGGAGGCCCACTTTAAGATAAAGATGAGAAAACTTGTAGCACCTTCCATTTCTAGTTCTCTTGAGTTCAGAATGGGCTGCAAAGAATAGGCTTCCATAGATTATCTCTGCATTTATAAGTTTAAGTCATTGCTTTTCATTTTTATTTTCTACCAAGAATTCTGATTTACTGCAATGTTACTTACAGAATAATTTGCTGGCAAATAAAGGAAATAGAGGGAGAGAATAATATAATACTAATTATGTGTCAGATTTCACTTGATCATAACCATAACACTGTGAGGTAAGTACTGTTATTTATTCTCATTTTACAGTTGAGGAAACTGAAGCAAACAGAAAGGAAGCCAGCCCAGAGTCACACAGTTAGCAAGTCTGAGATTTGAACTCAAGTCTTTCTGACTCCAGCCCACTGCTCTATCCACTATGCTACCTAGTTTTTTTTCTATACACTCTGATGCAGTGTACTATATGTGGTATGTAATGTAAATATATACTATGTATACTATAATATAGACACAAAAGATTAATCACTCCCTATTTTTATTTAAAAAAATCTTATGGCTCTGGAAAATAGCATTAATTTGGATCCAAAGTAGCTGAGTCATGTCATATGTCAGTAAGTAAATGCCAGAGGGAGAAATTGAACCCAGTAGTTCTCTTCTTTATGTCATGCTGCATTGAGGCTTTAGGATAAATATGAGGAAGTTTATTCATCAGTTTCTTATGGATCTATGCTCTGAGTTTATTTATTAGTAAGTTTATGGAACTGTGCACTAAGTGATGGTACAGGCTAAAAATATAAATGGATTTTAAAAGGGTTTGGATTATGTAATGGGTAACAAACACCACCATTTTGTCTGTCTATAGTTTTAGTCTATTCATGGTGAAAAAATCCAATCCAATCAATATTAAGCAACTACTATGTGCCAGGCACTATGATAAGTGCTGGGAATACAGTTACTATAAATAGACAGTCCCTGTCTCCAAGGAGTTTACAATCTAATGAGGGAAGACAATGAATAAAAGGAGGTAGGAAAAGGGGTGGTTAGAGACTATAAGGTACCCAGCTCAAGGGCATCTTGTTCTGTGCAGTTGAAACTGGACAGAGTAGCAGATGGAGTGGAGTGATGCCAAAGTTCAGTTTCTGCCTTCTATAAAAGAATGCTTTGGGAAAAGTTTGGTATACTATTCTCCAGAAGAGAAAGGAGGATTAGGAAGATAGTGTCAAAAACTAACATTATAGTATGCTCACCAACCACTGAACTTTCCTTTAAATCCTGGTAGCTTCTAATCTTAAAGATGAAATACAGCACCTAATTTTGGAGGTCTGATCCAAGAAAGAAAAAAAAAAAAAGGCAGTATAGTTTTTTTTAACAGCAACTGCCTGAGGTACTCGGGATAATTAGCAGGAAATAACTACTAATGATCATTACCCATTACTAGCTTTCAAGGAGAAAATAGTTTTCCTAATTAAGTCATTAACGACACACTTTCCTAGACACAAGCACAATGTTAAATAAATTATATGAACATCATGATTGCCTGTACTCACCTCTGCACTCTGGTAATCAGAGAGTTGGAGAGAACAATTAAGTGTTTAAGGGAAAGAAGGTAGTTCTTTTGAGAGTTGGAGATGGGAGTAGAAGGAGAATGCAGAAGGCAAAAAAAAAAAAAGATCCAAATAATCTGTCTTCAGGTCTCAAACTGAACCAGAGAAGTCTCGGTGACAATGGGAATAATAGGGATATAGTAGCAAGAGTGCTAGATTTTCTATCACAAAGGCTTGGATGCAAATTCTGCCTCTGATACTTTAGCTCTTAAGTTGGGCAAATCACTCACCATCTCAAAGGTTCATATTCCTTACATTTAAAACAAAGAGGTTATATTAGATCACCACTAAAGTCCTTTCCAGCTCTTAATCCTATGATTTCAATGATACGTTGTTATTTCTTAAACTCCAACAAGCTTAGCCAAGTAGATTCTCTAGCAATGGTTCAACTAAGGCTTTGGGACAGACCAAAGTTCAAAGACATACCTTGTAGAATCCCAAGAACTTTTAATCTGCATATTTCTCATCTTGACTCCTTGATTTGTGTGGCAAAGACTGTGGGGTCCAACCCATGTTGAAGAAGGGGGTATGTAGATCTCACTCTCCCAAACCCCATTATCACTGGCAGATTAATATTTCAGAAGCCTGCTAACTACTTTCTTTTTCAGGGCTTTATGAATAAGCCTGAAGGGTTGGGGATATTCTAGTGTTGCTGCTCATGAGTCCCCATCCAATCTGCTTCCAGTTAATTAAAAAAGTATCACCTGGTCCAACTATCTTCGTTAACCATCAGCCCATTTCTCTTTTGCCTTTTTGACTAAACTCCTTCAGAAAACTGTCTGTAATGGGTACCTTGGCGTCCTCTTTTCTCACATGCTTCTTAATTCTCTACACTCTGGTTTTCAACATTATTATTCAACTGAAACTTTCTCCAAAAATGCTAATAACATTTCACATCTTCCAAATTAATTCATACCTAGTTTGCATAATTGATTGATTGATTTTATAAAGGCATCTAAACCTAGTTCATAACTAGTGAATATTTTATTGATTCTATAATTCAGAGTATTATTCATTTTATAAAAGTATCAGGAGCATAACACCCCTTATTGGTTACATTGATTTAAAATGAGGGATGTGAGACATCCCCTTTATCCTTTCTTAACCCAATTTATAACTGCTTCTCATTGTGGAGTTGAAAGTGTTATTTCTTTATAAAATAGGAGGAAGTGTCCAAAGCAGGTGCTATTAGTCTTAGTTGAAGAGTTTCCTTTCTTCACTGCCTTTAACATATTTTACTCTAGCCTGCTTCTGAACTGCCCTTTGGAAATTTTCTACAGACAGACAAAAAAAAATCATCTTTTCCTCAAGAATAGAGAGGCTGGTGGTATAGTTTCAGCAAGTCAAATCCTGGGTCTTCCCCATGACAAGGTTCAGACATAACTGCCTGGGGCCAACTTTACAGAGAGAGGAAATCTGTCAGTCATCAATTAGATGTTAAGGATTCATAACTTCTTTCCCATAATCTAAAGCTTCTGGGGATAAAGTTTGGTTATCTTTCTTAGCTCTTAAAGCTAAGCATAGAAACAGATCCTAAGTAAGATTGGGCTTCTACCACTGATTGGGTAGTACCAGATGTCTGCACAAATCTCAGCCAGTCTTTCTCAGATCTAACCATAGTTTTATTTTTGTTTTGTTTTGTTTTGTTTTTGCCAAGTATATAGCTAAAACTGATCAGATACCAGAGGTTACCTGGAAAACTAACTACACTGTCCCTCTGAATGCCATAACTACAGATACCAAGAACAAAGATGAAGAAACAATTTGCCAGGCTTTCAAAAGCCTTACATCAAGTGAGAGTGGTGTCAGTTCCTTTCCTGGAGATTCATAGAAACCTATGTGCTTCTAGAAAGAACCTAAGACATTATCTAATCCAAGCCCTTATTTTTATAGATGAGGAATCTAAGACACACAAAGGAATGTTACAGATAGTAAGTAGAAGAGATGGATTTTGAACCAAAATCATCTGATTTTTAATCTATTTGCCTTTTCAGCTATTCTACACCTAATTCTCAAAAAGAATGAATACCTGCTAGATAGAGCAAAATGCCCATAGTGCAATAAACTCACATTTATGCAACAAGACATAAACTTTACAAAGTATTTTCCTTACAACAATACTCGGTGTCAAATACTAAAAGTGTTATTTTCCTTTTACAAATGAGAAAGATGGGACTTGTCCAAGAGCAAAGGTAATAAGTGATAAAGACAGAATCTGAACTCAGATCTTCTGACTATAAGTTAGTGTTCTTTCTACTCTTGCACAGCTAGTTCTTGAGAAGGAACCTGCTAAATAGAGCAAGATATTTATGTCCCAATTGTTGTTGTGCAGTCATTTCAGTAGTGTCTGACTTTTTGTGACCTCATTTGGGGTTTTCTTGGCAAAGATGCTGGAGTGTTTATCATTTCCTTCTCTAGCTCTTTTTTCCAATAGTATTTTATTTTTCCAAATACATTCAGAGATAGTTTTCAACATTCACCTTTGCAAAACCTTGTATTCCAAATTTTTCTCCCTCTCTCATTCTTCCTCCTCACCAAGACAGCAAGCAATCTGATATAGGTTAAACATACAATTCTTCCAAACATATTTCCATATTTGTCATGTTGGACAAGAAAAATAAGATCAAAAGGGAAAAACCACAAGAAAGAAAAAAAAACATCAACCAAACAAGTATCAAAAAAAGTGAAAATACTATGCTTTGATCTATATTCAGTCTCCATAGTTCTCTCTCTGAATATGGATGGCACTTTCTATCACAAGTTTATTTGAGTTGCCTTGAATCACCTCATTGTTGAGAAGAGTCAAGTCCATCACAGATGATCATCACATAATCTTGTTGTTAAATCAGCCCACCACATTCATATGCCATAATTTATTCAGCCATTCCCAACTGATGGGTATCTACACAGTTTCCAGTTCCCTGCCACTACAAAAAGGGCTGCTACAAACATTTTTGCACATGTGGGTCCTTTTCCCTTTTTTATTATGTCTTTGGGATACAGATTCAGTAGAGACACTGTTGGATCAAAGGGTATGCATGGTTTTACACCCTTTAGGCAAAGTTCCAAATTGCTCTCCAAAATGATTAGATCAGTTCACAACTCCACCAACAATGTATTAATGCCTCAGTTTTCCCCCATCCATTCTCACATTTATAATTATCTTTTCCTGTCATCTTAGCCAATTTGAGAGGTATGAAGTGGTACCTCAGAGTTGTCTTATTTTACATTTCTCAAATCAACAATGATTATCTGTGTGAGCTTGGGCAAGTCAGTTAACCCCAATTGTCTCAAAAAAAAAATTCCAAATGTAATCAACAGTGATTTAGAGCATTTTTTTTTCATATGACTAGAAATGGCTTTAATTTTTTTATCTAAAAATTGTCTGGACATACCCTTTGATCATTTATGATTTGGAGAATGGTCAAACTCACTTTATAGATGAAGAAATTTAGTCAAACAGGATTAAATGACTTGCCCAAGGTCACATAAGTAGTAAGTGTCTGAGGCCAGATTTGAATTTCCTGACTCCAGGCCCAGCACTCTGTGTCCTATGGCTCCATCTGGCTGCCCAAATATCTTTATAATAACTCACATATTTAGAGTGTCTTAAGGTTTGGAGATTTGTTACTAATAACAACCTGTTGTCATAAGGTAAGTACAAAAAGTTTTGCAACCCCATTTTATACATGAGAAAATTGAGTCTATGAGGGGAAGTGATTTGCCTGAAGTCACACACATGTGACAAGTACTGGGGTCAGGATTCTTGAACCCTGGTCTTTTCCACTAAGTCTAGTGATTTTTCTATCATATCACAACATGAGAGAATAGATTATTCTATATTTAAATAGTTTAGGTAGATAATGTACCTAAATAAATTATACAATAATCTAAATTATCTATATATCTATCTGTATTATCTCTCTATATATAAAATCCATTTTACCTATAAAATCTATAACTTATATGGGTATATTATCTACCTAAATTATTTAGCTTATTTAGCTATAGAATAATCTATTATCCCATGCTATCATATAACCACACATACACTTATGTCATAGTTATATATACACATAAAATTTCTGTTTATCTACTCTCAACTTTCTTTCCTTTTAACAGATCATTGGCAAAAGAATGGAGGTAATCTAAACCATTATAACATAGTATAGAAATCAAAGAATGTATTTAATTGAGTATAAATCCTAGCTATAAACCTTTTTTCAGTCTAATCAATTATCCATGCTATATTGGGTGGTGGAGAGGAGGGAGTATTTGGGGAATAACAGAAGCAACCAATGGGTTTGTCAAATGTTACTGAAAATATCTTATCTCTATTTGGAGCCTACAAAATGGCTAAGTTCCAAGAGAAGAATCAAAAGATGTCATTCTCCATGAGTAACATTTTCATGTACTTAGCCAACTAGGAAGTGCCAAACCAATGGCTTAGCTCAGGTTTTATTTATAGAAACAAAGGGGTTTCTGGCATTTTAGGACCAGTTGACTTCCAGAAGAAATTATAGAAGCAACCTTAAGGAGCCTGGTCTTAGTGATCACTGTAGATTATGCAAGGCAATAGTAGAAACTCTGAATATCTAGCCTTCACCATCTTTTATGGACTAATAGAAAACACATCCCTATACTACAGATACAGACCTCAAAAACCCTTGGAGACCTCAACCAATAAACTATACTGAAACAAAGTCATTATCACAGATTGAACTTCTGCCACAATCACTTGGATATAATATCAGTCCATAAATACTTACGAATAACATTTAATAGAAATCTCTATCTATACCAAATAGTCATAATCTCCAAGCTACATATCAAAATTTAGACAACTAGCAGAAGTGACCAAAATCATATGGGAACAGTATGAGATACTTCTTATGTAATTAGAGTTATATCAATGGTGTTTTCAGTGAATCAAAAGGATGAATTTGCATTTATTTAGCTACAAAAAACCAGTTATTTACCTATGCCATGATTCATAGAAATTTTTAGAAACTATACCAAATAGCTAATATTTACAATTTTTGTTATTATTCAGTTGTTTTTCAGTCATTTCATACTCTTTGTGACCCCATTTGCGGTTTTCTTGACAGAGATACTGTCATGGTTTGCCATTTCCTTCTCTAGCTATTTTTACAAATGAGGACACTGAGGAAAACTGGGTTAAGTGACTTTTCCAGGATTATACAGCTAATAAGTATTTGAGATCACATTTGAACTCAGATCTGACTCCAGGCCTGGTGCTCTATGCACTGAGCCTCATGGTTGCCCAAATTTGCAAAGCACCCACTATGTGTAAGGCCTTGTGCTAAGCAATTAAAAATTATTTCATTTTATCCTCACAACAACCCTGGGAAGTAGGTGCTATTATTATCCTCATTTTATAGATGAAGAAACTGAGGCAAACAGAAGTTAAATGACTTGCCCAGAATCATACAGCTAGTGAGTGTCTGAAGTTTAACTTGAACTCTGGTCTTCCTTTCTCCAGACCAAGCCCTTTATCCACCACTGCCTGACTGTTCCTTTGATGTTTAGGCAGAACAATGGAAAGATCTAAGTATTAACTCAACTTGCTATCATTGTTCCCAGAATGCTTCATTCACATTGTTATCACTGCATCCTAACTATACCTTCACCAATCTCCTAATTTTATACTAATGTGCCAGCATTGTATACTGGGCATTTGTCTTTTAACTTTGCACAATCCTCAATTTGTCCTTTATATTTTTAATCCAGTTGTAAGACTATAAATTGAATATTCCTTTCAAAATTCAATGAAGAACATGATTATAACATAGTTGTGTTTCTTCCTTTGCACAAAAAAATTAAAATGCTATGACAATAAGAAAGGGGCATATAGGTGGCTCAGTAGATAGGTGCAGGGTCTGGAGTCAGGAAGACTTATCTTCTCAAGCTCCAATCTGACCTCAGACACTTATCAGTTGTGTGATCTTGAGCAAGTCACTTAGCCCTGTTTGTCTCAGTTCCTTATCTGTAAAATGAGCTGGAGAAGGAAATGACAAAGCACTCCAGTATCTTTGATAAGAAAACCCAAAATGGGGTCATGGAGAGTTGGACATGACTGAACAAGAGCAAGAAAGTATTATAAAACAAAGTATTAAATATATTTCTCAAAAAATACTACAGCAATGTGAGCTATTATTGCATTCTTCCTTGGTCCAAGAGCTCAGTCAGAATCACTCAATATTAGAGCACTGGGGGTATGACCTTTGTTATATCATGCATTCTCAGGCAATCTGATGAAACCTATAGACTTTTTTTCTCCCTCAGAATCACTTTTTTAAATAATTGAAGGGGATACTAAATTTCAATTAGAAGTTAGTAAAAAATAAAGATAACATTTTTCTCAACTAAATTCATGGACCCTGAGTTAAGAAGAACTACCTTAGCAATTGTTTAAGCCAAAATCTTTATTTTGTGAAGAAGTAAACTCAGAAAGTGGCTTTGGAAAAAATATCTTTAATGACTTTTCAGTATTGCTTCAGTCCCCTGAACATGACTTTCCTTAGAGAAATAGATCATTATCCTTGCAAGGTCATCAAAGAATCTCTCAATAGCCCTGCTCCATTAAAAGTGCCATGTAGTGTCCTCTTTACTCTAGATTCCAGATTCTAGGACTCCAACCACACTTACAATTACCAACCTGAGCTTGATCTCCTCTTTATTACTATTCTCAACTCTGTCCCTTTCCCTGCATTTGCTAACCAAAGCTAATTCATTTTAAGCATTCTCCCTAATGATTCCCTAGTGCATTGGAACTGGGAGCGACTCAAAATATACTATGAACCAAAGGATTGTAAAAGGCTTTGTGAATGCCCAGACCATCTATGATTGAAGTACTCATGTGGGAGACACCAGAGATCTGCTTCTGGGAGAAGACAATCTTTGTTTTCCTACCATGTGAGTGGGAACAATTTTTTTTTTATTGACTGTAGCTGGAACTAGCTGCATAAACTGCCAGCTCCAGATAGACTCCAGTCTCTCTTTCCAGTTGTGCCCAGGGGCAAAGGTCTTGTTCATGGATGAGCACCATGCATAAACTGGGAGTGGGGTGAGGGAAGTGACTTCGACCTCCCCTTTTAGTCCCTGTGGCCCCAAGAATTCACTTGGGATTTTGGTTTCATCTTCCCCTTTCATGTCTCGGGGTAGACAGTGGATTCTTCAGGCTATATTGCTATAATTCTAGATTGGAATTCCTCAGCAGGGCAGCATTGAGAGATCAAGGTACTATTAAATAAACTGGGGGAGGAAGGAAGGGTATTTAGACTTGAAATTTGATAGGATTGATGCTATATATATAGCAGCTAGCTTTGAACTGTATTCCCCTTCCCAGAGACAGAAACAATCTGTGTAGGGGGAGGGGGAATTATGAATCTCAGGTGTTGGGGGGATGTCTGTATGGTTTTTTTCTTGTTATACAACCATTTCTTGTAAAATATGACTATTAAGAAGCAGTTAGGTAGCACAGTTGATCGGAGCACCAGCCCTGAAGTCAGGAGGACTTGAATTCAAATCTCAGACACAACACTTCCTAGCTGTGTGACCCTGGGCAAATCACCCAATTGCCTTAGCAAACACACACACACACACACACACACACACACACACACTCACACACATATATATGAAGGGAATACATTCGGTGGGAATACATTCCATGGGAGTTTGAGCAAGTGACTAATACTAGATGTGTCTCCCCAACTTCCTTAAGGATGATGGAGAATCTTAGGAAGAGTAAAAAGTAACATACCTGATCTTCAGGCAGTGGGAGTCAAGAGTAGTTACTCTGGCAAGGAAAAAAAAAAAAGAGGTTCAGAGGAAAAGGAAGTATAGTGTGTGATTTAATTATTTAATTCAGATGTTCCTGAATTAAATCCAGACAATAGATTTCTGCCTACAACTGTGGAAAGGAAAAGGCACTGTCCTATTTTTTTATGTGTATCTTTGGACAAATTTCTCCTCTTTGGGCCTTAGTTTCTTTATTCTGTAAAATGGGTGAATTAAGGTTAAGTTAGAGTTTTTCTAAATGCTTTTCCTATTCTGATAAGTTACTATTCTATTTCTCAGACAAGAGTGAAATAGATAGGGTGGGAATTCAGTAAATTTGATAAGCATTTATTAAGTTGTATATGGTAATTGTGCAGTTTCATGTGCCATCACTTTTTTATTGAAATGTGTTATGGAAATGCTTATTTTGTTCTATGAGTTGAAAATAAAATAATTTTTAAAAAAATGTATTCTAGGGGCAGCTAGGTGGCGCAGTGGATAGAGCACCAGCCCTGAAGTCAGGAGGACCTGGGTTCAAATCCGGCCTCAGACACTTAACATTGCCTAGCTGTGTGACCCTGGGCAAGTCACTTAACCTCATTGCCTCAGCAAAAAAAAAAAAAAAAAAAAAAAAAAAGAAGTATTCTATATGTTAGAAACATTTGATACAAAGAAAAAAAAATATTATCTTTCCTTAAAGTACTTACATTCTACTGGGAAGAGAAAAGAAAGATCAATTAGTTAGTTTTGAGTTTCTAGAGCAGCATTATATTTTGCCTGGAAGTTCCTGGCACAATTCTCCATCCTAGCTTCCTCCCTCTGCCTTTGAAAGAATGAATTACTTGGTGGCCTTGGAAGTAATGCTTAGAGAAACTGAGGCATAAATTATCCCTGTTCACTGTACCACCCCTCCAAAAATCACTGTAATTCAAAGTCCCAAGAGATCTGAGCAGCTTTTAGAAAGGAAATTAGAGGTCTGCTCCCTTTGCCTTGTTAGCTCAGGTAACTCCCCCTGGAATGCTATTAGGCTTAATAGCAACATCTGCTAATTCTACAGAACATGTACTGAAGCATATGTCACAAGTCTCTTGGCAGATTAAGTCTCTGCATTTACAACATTTTTTTTTTACCATTTGGTTGTATATGTGTGTATATATGTATATATACACAAATATTTATTTATTTTTTATTTATTTTTATTTTTAATTTTATTTGCATAACATATGTGTGGGTAATTCTTCAACAATAACCCTTACATAGCTTTCCGTTACAAATTTTTCCCCCCAACTCCCCACCCCTCCCCTAGATGGCAGGATATCCACTACATGTTAATTATGTTAAAATATTGGCAAATCGAATATATGTATACATATTTCAAAACTTATCATTGTTGTGCAAGAAAAATCTACTCAAACGATATATCAGATAAAGGAAACACAATGTAAGCAAACATCAATCAAGGAGTATGAGAATGTTATGTTGTGGTCCACATTTCACATTCCTCTCTCTGGATGTATATGGCTTTCTTCAGTGAACAATTGGAGGTGGTTTGAAACATTTCATTATTTACAACATTTTTTAAGGAGACTGAAATGTGTCCTGCGTGAACTGAAGGGCCACTGTGTGTAGAAGAGAATTGCAGTCAAGATACTGGAATCCGTCAGTTCAAAGGGAACCAGTGTTTGATTGTCACTGCCAGTTGCTTTGGCTTACCTCAGAACTATACTAAAAATATTTCTGAAAAAAAAATATTTCTGCCTTGGGCAAAAACAGTTCATAAGCTCAGAGCTGAAAGCTGGAAGGGACCTTGGAGACTATCTAATCCATCTCCTTCATTTTTCAGATGAAAAAACTGAGATCAAGAGCTATTTAGTGGACTTCTGTAAGGTAACATGGGTAGTGAGTAGCCAAGCAGAGATTTGAACCCAGGTTTTCTGACTACAAATCGGAGGTTCTTTTCATTGTACCACAAGTTGTGGGGAACCTTGGGAGAAGGAGATGAAAGAGAATGACAGCGGAATGTACTCATTTGCAGAGAATTGCAGTTTTTACTAGAATTGTTTCCCTCCAAATGGCTCAACTCCACCAGCTAGAAATTAGCTAGCTTTCATTTTCACATCCATCAGTAGTGTCTTTATTATCTGCCTAGCTTGGCATGAGCTCTGAAAAAGCTTTGCCAAGTTCCATGTCTCTCAATCCCTTCTCAGTTTTAATGCAATTCAGTTTAACAAATTAAGCACATTTTATGTATGTTAGTGATCAAAATTGAGTTAGACAAGGTGAGAGGTAGAAGAAAGCCTATGGTAGATGAAGGGATAATCTGATCAAGAGATTACATGGATGAAAAATGATGCAGCTCTGCCTACTTGCAGAAAACTTACAATCTACTCTCATATAACATATAGCCCCTAGAGCAACCCCTCTTGAATGTAGTCCCTCAGAAAAACTATATTCAAAGTACTCCTTGGGTCTATGTTCACTCAAAACTATAATTCATGACTCCACTACTGTATTCCTTTTCATTAGTCAATCAAAAAACATAATTTGTTCTGAAACAAAGGCAATAAATTAATATCATGGAAAAATATCAATACAATATTTTCCTCATAAACTATTCTACCATTAATACCATTAGATAGTAAAGATATACAAGGAATATGTGTAAGAGCACCCTCATAGAGAGTATATGTGACAAAGGATGACACACAGAAGATACATATATAAGAAATACATTTGATATGGGATCATGTCTGAAAAGTTGCAAATCAGAAGACACTGTGACAAAGTTATATATGAAAGGAACAAAGGTAGGAGATACTTGCAGCAAGAACATACTCACTGTAAGGGTAATTTATACCTATGATTCTATAAAGGTGATGATCTTTTCTTGTGATATTGTCATATTTCTATCCTCTAGACAGATTGCCTATACTGACTAAGTTTCTTTCTGCTACTGATTACTGGGTCTTATCTATTCACGGTCATTTTCTGGCCACTTTAGCTTTCATCTACTAGGGTGCAGTGAGTAGAAAGCCCCTGCATGATAAGATCAGGTTGATATATCTCTCTTTAAGTCATAGTTAAATTTCTGGATTACCAAACCCTTCCAAGATAGAATAAAGGCAGAGTTCTCCCAACACTAAGATTAAATCTTTTCTTTCAATTCACTTCCTTCTGTTAGTATAATCAGTAACTATGCCCCAAATTTCTAAGAATTGGAAAAAATTTTTTAATTTCAACAAATTCCTAATAAATTAGCCTCAGATGATCTTGAAGCCTGCCTTCCAACAAGTTACAAAGTTTTGAATGGATCTAAGGCACTGTCATTTCCCCATTTCCCTCAACTCTCCAAGATCTTTTAGGTCTTTTAATGAAAAAAATAGGAAGAGGAATGAGAAGCAAGAATAAAAGGCAAGGTGGTGATTGCTGAGAAGGATCAGCAGTAACCCTCCCAGTTTGTTGTTGTACACTTAGGATCACAGATTAAAGATAGAAGTGACCTCAAAGTCACTTCATTGTGTCCTACCCTCTAATTTAACTGAGAAAAACTCTGAATCTTAGGTTAAATGAATTGTTCTGGGTCCATAGATAAGTACAGCAAGCTAGAATGTGATGGGGCTAAGGAAAGATCAAGACAAATTGCTCTTGGAATATCCGAAGGGGAAGAGAATATATTTAATTTTAGGATCAGGGAAGCTTTTATGGAAGTAGCACCTGAGATGGGCCTTTAAGAGAAAGAAGGTTTCAATAAGTAAAGATACTGAGGACATAAGTTTTAGACATGAGGGATAGCCCACCTAAATATGAAGAGGTAGTGGAAAAACTCTGAGAACAGCTGGTCATCCATCTTGGTTAGAATGGAAAGTATATGAAAGTGAGTAATGATGAGGAAGACTGGAAAGGTAGGTTTCAGCTAAGCTGTGGAGACTTTAAATATCAAGTCAATAAAAGGTAGATCATATGACAGGAAGGATGGGCAGGAATTAGCTGACAACATTTAAAGTTCCACAGATCCAGGCAGTTCTGTGTGAAAGTAAGAAGGTCCTACTTTCCCCTTGTGTTGAATTTTTTCTTAAAAGATTGCAGAAAATGTGGGGTCAAGGAGTGTAATATAGTAAAAAGAGTACTGGATTTGCAAAAAAAAAAAAAGTCTCATTTTTTTTTCTCCAAGAAATTATCGACCTAGCATCTCAGAGCCATCCCAGGACCAAAGCATTCTGTATCATTCAGGTGAAAAATAGAATGGCAAGAATCCAAGGTTGACCAGTCTGTCAGCTCTGGACCTACTGGGAAATCTTCCCTCTCACACTGTAAATCACCACTGATTGAGGGGAGAAACTGCATCACTACCTTTTTCATGGAATCTGACAATCACAGCTCTACAGGTGAAAGGAACCTTAGCCATTATATATATATATATATATATATATGCATATATATATATATTCATTTTGCAGAGGAGGAAACAGACTAAATTAAATTAATTGCCCAAAATCACAGAAGTAGCAAGTGGAACATCAGGGATTTTAATTGATCCCAAATTTAATGCTTTATCCATAATATCACACTTTTCTTTTGGTGATGGGTGTACAGTCAAGAGGGGGGAAAAAATTTAGTGCTTTATATGCTGTCTAGCATCCTAGAATCAGACACTCAGACTTCAAAAGAATCTCAAATAGCGTGGAGTCTAACTCTTCTTTTTATAAATGAGAAAACTGAAGGCCACTGAAAAGTGGCTGATAAACAGCTATTCATTTGTTATGCATTAAGGTTTTAGGTAGCAGAGATGGGACTAGAACAAAGCCTAGAAAAGTGGCATATTATAATTATTCTAGAGCACTCAATTTTGAATAATAATTATATGAAATTAGAAGAATTAAGAGAATATTGTATACAATAAATTGTTCAATATTGTTCAAAGAATAAAGCCTCATGTGAATGGTTAGATTTGATGCTTCCAGTTCTAAATCTATGACTGAGATGGTTAAGGATCTTATCTCATATGTAGAGTAATGAGGACTATTCCATGGAGAATGTTCAGAGTTATTCTTCTTATTTCTAGATAACTATATTGGAGCATGTAGTGCCTCAGCACCAAAAAGATTTTGTGTTTTGATATGACATGGGGCAGTGGATAAAGTACAGATCTTGAATCAGGAAGACTTCTCTTCCTGTGTTCAAATCTAGCCTCAGACACTTCCTAGTTGTGTGACTCTGGGCAAGTCACTTACCCCTGTTTGCCTCAGGTTTTTTATATGTAAAATGAGGTGGAGAAGGTAATGGCCAACCACTTCAATATCTTTGCTAAAAAAATCCCAAATGGAGTCATAAAGGGTTGGACAGTACTGAAATGACTGAACAACATCCCTGACCCTTGTCAGTGACAGAGTAGTGGAATGCTATTTCAATTAAAAGAAGAGACAGCTTCTTCTTTCTGTCCCTCTCCTCTGTAATAAGTAATTAACTCTGTGTCTAGACTCCTTCTAGGGTAGACATGAGGAGGGATGGACTCTGCTATTTCTTTTTTAATATTTGCCTTTTCTTTTCCTTCCTTCCTTCCTTCCTTCCTCCCTCCCTCCCTCTCTCTCTTTCTTTCTCTCTTTCTTTTTCTTTCTTTCTTTTTCTTTTTTCATTCTTCCCTTTCTTTATGCACACTATATGTATTTCCTTATCTGATTAGATGACTGTATCTCTGTACCTCAGTTTCAAGGTGAACATGGGTCCAATGAATGATGCTGGCTGGAAGCAAGGAAACTGCTTCTTCATCATAGAAATAACCACAGACAAGAAGAGGATTGGTCCAAGTTTGTATTGTTTTACCAGCAGATATGCTATGGGAATTATTTGGATAATGCAGAGTCAAGGTGAACCAAGTCATACAAACTACTTTATATTTAGATGGCTTTAAGGTTTAATTTCTTGGCCAGGTATAATAAAAGCTAGCCTTGACACTTTCTTCCTTTGTCTCTTTAGGTATACATTCAAGATTGAACCCAGTCCAAAAAGCCTTCTTGGGTCCGAAGCAGAGCAGACCCTTTGTGGAGAAGAAAGTGGATTCTACCAACAATGGATACAGTGCCATTTCCTCAATGATAGACAAGGGGACTTTGGTTTTTGAAGGTCTGATTCTAATAAATCCTGAGAGCTAAATTCTTTTGGGAAGCCCACATATGTTTGGGACTCATCAGACTCGTTTGATGAGTATGGGACTTCATATGGAACATTATGCACTAGCTGGGAAATTCTGGGTGTACTATATGTGCCCCAGCACTGAGCCTAATCCTTCTCATTAGATGCCAGGCTCTTGAAAACCTGAACTTGGAACAACCTAAATGCTCAGATGCAGAGCACAAGTCCCCTTTAATGAAAAGGATATGGCACTGTGCCTACTTCCTTGGATTCATTAGTAGTTCGTTAATGTTAGACTTGTCTAATTCAGTTTAACTTCATCTCCCTGTCCCAACCATTTAAAATGTAACTTTCTTCAGTGAGGCAAGAGATCAGCTGAGAAAGACTTTTAGATAAAGAAGAAAGAGGTAAATCAGTAAATTGGAATGATGTCTTTCGTATTTTTTTCCTCCAGAGAAACAGGAAGCACAAAACATGGGCAGCCATTCTGATATTATTTGATCTTGAAAGCCAACATGTACCATCAAGCTGTATTAATAGTCAACATATTCTTGGCTGATTTGAATAGAGTGTAAATTTTTAATCAGTGCTTTTGTGGTGTTCATTGGGTCTTCCCCTCCTTATTTAGGTTTGTTTGTTTATTTGTTTGTTTTTTTTTAACTAGGTCAAAGAGTACATTCTTTGCCTCAATTGCTTCCTAGTCTTAATCACTGAATGGATGTGACCTCAAACTAAGACCTGTTGAAGATCTTAGCCTAAAAAGGTCAAGGTCTCCCACTGTATCCAATTGTTCCGATCTATATCTGGCCACTGGACCCAGATGGCTTTGCAGGGGAAAGTGAAGCAGGTGACCTCACTTAAATCTCAATGACATCAATCAACCAATAAGCATTTATTAATTGCTTCCTTTAGATTTTTTTCAAATACATGCTAAATGCTAGGGATTAAAAAAGGCAAAAGACAGTGTCTGACCTCAGGGGGTTTACAATCTAATTGGGAAAACAATATGCAAACAAATTATACAAAGCAAATTTTTGGTTGTTTTTTAGTAGCTTCAATTATGTCTGACTCTTTGTGAACCTATTTGGGATTTTGTTGTCATAAATAATGAAGTGGTTTGTCATTCCCTTCTCCAACTCCCTTGACAGATGAGGAAACTGAGGCAAATAGGGTTAAGTGTCTTGTATAGAATCACACAACTTGTATGAGGTCACATTTGAACTCAAGTCTTCCTTACTCCAGGCCTGGCACTCTTATCTACCAAGCCACTCTATCCACTGAGCCACCTAGCTGCTCCAAAAGCAAGCTATGTACAGAATAAAAAGGAAATAACTAACAGAGTGAACAATAAAATTAAGAGGGAATGGGAAGGCTTGTTATATAAGGTGGACTGCAAAAGGTCAGAGGTGTCAAACACTCATCTCATTGACCACACATGACCCACAATATTCCCAAGTGCTGCCCAGACCAGATTAAAATGTAAATGGAAAATCTTGTAACAAAATAAATAAAAAAAAAAAGTAACATTGCATTGTAAATGAGCAACATGCCTCCTGCAGGAACCAAGATGTATGATTCAGCAGTTCCTGTCTATTTGGGTTTGACACCACTGGTCAAGAGGACAAGAAGGAGATAGGTCCAGGGATCAAGTCCTGCTGGACAGCTACCAGAAATATGGATTAAGAGGCTAATGAAGTCCACAGAAACTCAGGGATATGGGTGAGTACACTAGGTGCTTTCCTGGAGGTAACATGAGAAACTCTCCTTCAGCTTGTAAGCTTGATCATCCTTTGCCCAATCTTCCTACTATCACCTCTCTATTTGTCCGACTCTCTGATCTCCACAAAACAGGGAACTTAGACTTTACTTCTTAGAACCCATATATTTGATGGGTGAGCTTTTTGTCTTGTCAGGGACCCATGTCTCCATAGAACTTTCCCATGTTCCAGATCACTAGGTGAACTTTTCCTTTGCTTTCCAGTATTCCAGTATGTACTGTATTCTCCCACTAAACTGTAAGCTCATTGAGAGCAGGAGAATCTTACTTTATATTTGTATCCCTAGTGTTTTTCACAATGACTGATCCAACATGGTAAACCCTTAATAAATACACTATTTATACAATCATAGACTTGGGGCTAGAAAGAATTTTAGAAGGTCATGTAGTGCAACTTCTCATTTTGGAACTGAGGAAACTGAGGCTTAAAAACTGAATTTACCCAAGTTTACATGGGGGCAGCTAGATGGTGCAGTGGATAGAATGCTGGACCTGAACTCAGGAAGTCATCTCCTCAAGTTCAAGTCTGGCCTCAGACACTTAATAGGTGTGTGACTCCAGACAAGTCACTTAATCTTGTTCACCACAGTTACTCATTTGTAAAATGAGCTGGAGAAATGGCAAACCATTGCAGTATATTTGCCAAGAAAGCCCTAAATGGCATCATGAAGAGTTGAACACCAATGAACAACAATATAGTTAGTATGAAGAAGAGACAGAATTTGAACCCATGTTCTTTCACTGTAAATATAGGGCTTTCCCCTCTCATTCCAGATGATAGATAGATAGATAGATAGATAGATAGATAGATAGATAGATAGATAGATAGA
>JAJPUD010001334.1:26333-64153 GCA_023553655.1 Myrmecobius fasciatus
AGATAGATAGATAGATAGATAGATAGATAGATAGATAGATAGATAGACAGACAGACATAGTACATTACAACTGTAAAGCCCTGTATAAAGGTAGGTATGATTTTTCTTCAAAACTGGTGGTTCTCAGTTAAGTAAACATCTTGTGAATGGCATGCAGATTGATGTGTTAGCAAAGAGTCTGAAATATATTTCCTACAAAGATGCCTCAAGTTCTGAGGCTGTGAGTAGGGGATTAAATTCAGACCAAAGAACAGATTACAGTAAATCAATGTCAAGATGTTAGAAGACACCCTGTGTTCTAGAGGTTCTAGCAAGCAAGTTGTGACCTGAGCTTGACATAACAACAATCCTTTGCAACAAAATCCCAGAATTGTTTCTGATCATGAAGTCCTATTATAAATTAAACTTGTCATGGTGTTGCTGTTCCTTCTTATTGTCAGGGCTCCAGTTCAATAAGCAGCCATTGGTATACGTATTGGGATCTTCCCACACAAAGGAGAATTCCCCCCATTGGGGTGGAATTCTGCACACATGCCCTTACTTGCAAGCTGTTTTCTTCACTATGGAATTTAACTTCTGTTTGAACTCCTTACTCTCCTGTCTTGAGCCTGCTTTGTTTGGCTCTCACCACCCACTGGTTGGAAGCTTGTTCTGTCTAGTTGACATCAATAATTATAGTACCAAGGTGAGGAGTGTGATTAGACAAAATGAAAACCAGCTAATGACTAATCTCTAGAAACCTGTAAAGAATAAGTGATACTCACACAATGAAACAAATCCCAGAAAAATAGAGGATAACAGGCTCATCTTCATCTCTGGCAATCCTAGCTATTCCTTCATGGTCTTCTGCTAAGAGTAATGATGAAGTTCCATGACAGCAGAGAGAGTGCTACCATTAAGGACAAGTCAGGCTCTCATTGGGGTCTGTGTATAATTTTCACTGCAGAAACTAAAATGGTCGATTCTATGGCTGCTGGTCTGGATATGTTAGAAGGGGATTCCACACTAGGACTTACAGATGCTTTGAGAAGGAAAGACACAGTTATTGGAAATAACACAGAGATGTTTCTGAAGGTCCAGCAGATAATAACCCCCTGGGTAGCTGGGCTAGTGGAAAGTATTTAAATGACAATAGCAGACACTTAGAACTTAAAGCTAACAAAGTACTTACATACTTTACCAAATAGCATCCTTACAGTGAACCATGAATAACTTACATAAATATTATTTTGCTTTTTCAGATAAAGAAACTGAAACTTAAAAGAGACCATGGTTTGTTCAGCATTATGCTGCTAAAAACTGTCAGCGGGAATCAACCCAGAGCTCAACCACAAGTAGGTGTCTCTTGTTTCAAATTTCGGTTCTTTTGTACTACACTATGCTGCTTCTGGGGAAGTTAGGTGGTGCAGTGGATAGAGCACTGGGCTTGCAGTCAGGAAGAACTGATTGCAGATTTATTCTCAGACATTTATTAGTTGTGTAGAATGGAAAAGCCACTTAAGTGACTTAATCCTTATTTGTCTCCTTTCTTTTTTTTTTTAAATTTTTATTTTATTTGCATAACATATGTGTGGGTAATTCTTCAACAATAACCCTTACATAGCTTTCCGTTACAAATTTTTCCCCCCAACTCCCCACCCCTCCCCTAGATGGCAGGATATCCACTACATGTTAATTATGTTAAAATATTGGCAAATCGAATATATGTATACATATTTCCAAACTTATCATTGGTGTGCAAGAAAAATCTTATCTACACAAACGATATATCAGATAAAGGAAACACAATGTAAGCAAACATCAATCAAGGAGTATGAGAATGTTATGTTGTGGTCCACATTTCGCATCCCTCTCTCTGGGTGTATATGGCTTTCTTCAGTGAACAATTGGAGGTGGTTTGAAACATTTCATTGTTGAAGAGAGCCATGTCCATCAGAATTGATCGTCATATAGTACTGTTGTTGCCGTGTATAATGATCTCCTGGTTCTGCTCATTTCACTCAGCATCAGTTCATGTAAGTCTCTCCAGGCCTCTCTGAAATCATCTTGCTGGTCATTTCTTACAGAACAATAATATTCCATAACATTCATATACCATAATTTATTCAGCCATTCTCCAATTGAAGGGCATCTATTCAATTTCCAGTTTCTAGCCACTACAAAAAGGACTGCCACAAACATTCTTGCACATGTGGGGCCTTTTCCTTCCTTTATGATTTCTTTGGGATATAAGCCCAATAGAAATGCTGCTGGGTCAAAGGGTATGCACAGTTTGATAACTTTTTGAGCATAGCTCCAAATTGTTCTCCAGAATGGCTGTATCCATTCACAGCTCCACCAACAATGCATCAGTGTCCCAGCCCTCCCACAACCCCTCCAACATTCATCATTAACTTTTCCTGTCATTTTAGCCAATCTGACAGGTGTGAAGTGGTATCTCAGGGTTGTCTTGATTTGCATTTCTCTGATCAATAGTGATTTGGAGCACCTTTTCATATGTTTGTCTCCTTTCTTCATCTTCTTGTTATTTTGTTTGTTTTTCCTTCTCAAAGAGGATCATGTTATCAGAGAAGTGATACCATAACATGCAAGTGAATTGGAATTAAGTGAGGGAGATCTGTGCAAGGTCATCTGCCTCATTTTCTCCTTCAGAACCATCTGGGTCAGTGGTCAGATATAGATCAGGACAACTGGAGATGGCCTTGGATGAGATGGGAGATGTTGACCTTTTTTAAGCTAAGGTTTTCAATAGGTTTCAGTTTGACTAAGGCAATGCTTATTCATTGATCAAGACTAGGGAGTGTTTGAGGCAAAGAATCTCCTCTTTCATTTAGTCAACCCTTCCCCCCCCCAATAACTAACTAACTAAATCTAGTAGGAGAAAACCTTCTGGGTTTCTGACCAAAGCAGAAATGATTGCTATTTACATTTAATCTGAGTCCTTTAGGACCAGAACAATGATCTGGGACCTATTGGTGGCCAATCCAATCAATCACAATGGTTTAAGGCATGATCCTTAAGAAAGAGAACTAGCCAAAAAACTCTTTGGGTTTCATACTCTTACTTACAGATGCTCTTTCCCTTAATCTGTAAAATGGAGACATACTTCAAAAAGAAGTAGCAAACCACTGCAGTATCTTTGCCAGGAAAATCCCATGGACTTGTCCATGAAGTCACAAAGAGTTAGACATGAAAGAACAACATATTGCTCCTACATTAGAAGTCAACAGGTCTAGATTCTATAGGTTTGGCCATTAACTAGCACTGTGTATAAGGCCCCAGACAAGTCATGTCTCTGAAGCTGTCACCCCCTTTCTGATATAATGAAGGGGTAGACTAAACTAGCACTATTCAAAATCTTCAGTCTCAGAACTCTTTTGAACTCATAAAAGTTACCGATGATCCCCTTCCCACAATACTTTTGTTTATGTGGGCTATATCTATGGATATTTACTGTATTATAAATTAAAATGCCTTGTTTTTATTATGAAAATAATGAAAAACTTTACAGATCCTCCCTGGAAAGGTCTTGAGGGATGTGCTGGGATCCTTGAGAACTGCTGGACTCGACTACCTGAAGTCCAGGTTAACTTTAAATAGTCTCTGATTTTTAGGTTGACTACTAAACTGAAGGTCTATAGAGCTGTTGTGCTGACCTCATTGTTGTGTGCCTGTGCAAGCTGGACATTATATCATGCCAGAAAGCTGAATCACTTCCATTTGAATTGTTTTAGAAAGATTCTGAAGATCACCTGGCAGAATAAGGCACCAGACATCAGTCCTTCCTCAAGCTAAACTGCCAAGCATTTAAACTCTACTGTAGAGAACAGAATTCCATTGGCTGATCACATTGTTCAAATTCCCAATGTACAATTGCCAAAGAAGACTATTTTAAGGAGAATTCATATTGGGCAAACATTTAAGTAGTGGTCAGAAAAAGGGATGCAAGGGAACTCTCAAGAACTTTAGAACTGGGGCAGTTAGATGTTGCAGTGGATGAGCACCAGCTCTGAGTTCAAATCTGCTTTCAAACATTTAACACTTCCTAACTGAGTGACCGTGGGCAACCCCAATTGCCTCAACAACAACAACAAAAACAAACAAACAAAAAAAAAAAACCCAAAACTTTAGAACTGATTGCATGACATGGGAGACACTGGCACAGGACTGCCCAGTACACTGTGCTCCCAACAGAGAAGATGCTGTGCTCTATAAACAAAGCAGAATTGAAATGTGAGATGCTCAAAGCTAGGGAATCCACCTCAAATGTTCAAATAGACTTATTTTTGTGGCTGAGCTTTTCAGGTTCTTATTGGTCTGATCAGCCACAGTTGGACACACTGTAATTTGACCCTGCAGCCATTCCCTCCCCCCCATCTTGCACAGGTTGCTTTTTCTGAATTTTCTTTATTATACCCCAAGACCCTGAAAATGAAAGAAGTTAAGATCCTGTCCTCCCAAGAGGGGGAGCAGGTAAAGAGGCTGAAGCAGAATCCGCTGAGTTCTTGCTCCTCCTCAGGTCTCCCCTATCCTGACCGGCTCCCCTTTTTGTTCTTACCTTTTCTGTTTCTCCCCAATATTACCCGGCAGATACTCCTCAACCTCAGTGCCTCAGGCTAGTGCTAGCTGCTTGGTACTATTATTATAATTCCCCGAAGTTTAACAAGCCTCCGCTACCACTCCAGCTACTTCAATTCCCATCTCTGGGTAAAAGGGAATGATTGCCTGGATCGGAATTGCGCGGCCTCGGGAAGTAGGGACAAGAGTGAAAGGGACTCAAGAGAATGCCTGCCCTCATTCTCCAAGCAAGGGAGAGCAGGAAGTACTTCTACAGACGGGCCCATCTGAAGGCACTCTGAGACGCTCCTCCGTTGAGCCCCCACCCCAGCTTGTCATCGCTCAATTCTTCATTTCTGTGGAGGTGTCCATGACACAAGAAACCTCTAGTGTAGAACTAATCCTCAGAGTCTAAACCTTGGTTACTCCCTCAATACGGGGACCTCCCTGGAAAACGTTTGCTTTAGAAGGTCTTGGTGCTGACGTATTAGCTATGATTGCGCGGCCTCAGTCAAATTGAGACCTGCTGAAGACCTTAGCTTAAAAAGGCCAAGGTCTTCCATTGCACACAGGACCATCTTCTGTCGTCCTGATTTATATCTAGCCACTGGACCCAGATAGCTCTGGGGGAATGTGCGACAGCTGACCTTTCCCCACTGTCCCTCACTTAACCTACATGTCATAGAATCACTTCTAATGTCATGGTCCTTTTCGAGGAAGGAAGGACAGACAACAATAACAACATGATGTTCTACCATTGTCCAATCTTTTTCCTGAGTCGTCCCTTTCCACGGGACTGGATCCTAGATGAACAAGAGAAATGTTTCCTCAGTTGAGCATAACTTCTCTCTGTCTCACTCCCTTGATTCTTGGCCCATCCCAAACCTGCAGCTCCTGACTTCAGGTATCCAGTCCCCTGAATAAGGGGAAAGAAGATGTTGACAAAACTAGAATAATATGAAAATTGGAAACTAGGTTAGATTCAAGGAGCAGATCTTTTCCAGAGCTTCATTTAGTGTGATTAAGTAGCCTTCAGTATGTTTATCTGATACATACATGTGTGTCTTTAGAGAAGCATAATCAGATCCTTGAGGTTTCTCTAGAGGCTTCAGAACAAGGATAAGGGAGAGTTACGGTTCTTTAGAGACCCAAACAAACCAATTTTTAGAATCAAGAATTTTATTCACAACCTTTGTGGGGAGACTGAAATAAGCTTCTTGATCAAGTTAGCTGCAGGGCAGGAGTGACCTAGTATACAACTAGTCACATTCTTTGAGTCAAAACATGGGCATAAAGAATAGGACCTCAGATCTGTGGGAGATATTTAGTTGGTGTAGTAGATAAAGTACTGGCTTTGAAGTCAGGAAGATTTGAGTTCAATCAAATTCAAGATTTGAGACTATGATCCTGGGAAAGTCACTTAATTTCTCTCAGTCTCTTTTTACTCATCTGTATAATGGGGATAAAAATAACATCTACCTCCTAGAGAGTTATGACAATCAAATGTGACAATAAAGGTAAAATGCTTTACAACCTTAAAAAGCCACAAAAAATACTAGCTGCTAATAGTGAGTGGAATGGGATTAAAGGGATGCCAAGCACTCAAAGTGGTACCAGAGAAGAGAAGGAATAGCATCCCATCTCCACTCTAAGAATAAAGATTCTCACATAACAAATTTCATATACAAAAATATATGAAAATACATTTATATAGCTATAATGGGGCTTGTGTTTGGAACATATGCAGATTGTCCAACATGGAAGCACTCAAAAAGCAAGCCTCATTTTTTAGCAATTAGGTTTTTTTTGTTTTCTTTTTTTATTTTCAGTTCCAAATTCTTTCTCTCCCTCCACCTTTCCCCAACCCATTGAGAAGGTAAGAAATACAAAACCCTTTATACATAATTACATAGCAGTTAAAAAGTTACCAAGTGCTCCATGAACATTTCCTTATTTGAGCCTCACAAATGCTCCTAAGGGATATCATGAAAGTATTTTAATCTTCATTTTACAGATGAAGTAGACTTGGGTCAGGTGACTTTGGTTACACAGCTAGTAGAATCTGCATTTAAATTCAGGTCTCTTGATTCCAGATCATCATGCCTGTTAGGAGATTGCTCCCTTGAAATAGCTTTTTCTTTATTCCCAACTCATTTCCTTTCTTCTTCCATCCCACTAGAAACCTTAGTGTTAGGGCAGAGTTTAGTGCAGAGCTCCTTGACAGTAAGGACTGTTTTTTGCATTTTTTTGTATCTTAAGCATTTAGTGCAGGCCTGGAAAACAGGAAAGCTGAAGAAATGATTATTGGCTGACTGATTGACTGACATGAAACCATGGTGTGTTGAAATAGGGAAAGGAACAGGAAGTTTCAAGACAATGACCAGAAATTATTGGATCATTTTTTTAATTGAGCAGAAGCATATGTTCTCTCTCTCCTGTAAATAAAGTTCAAATCAGTCAACAAAAATAAGTTTACCCCTTTTGATGGTGAATGCAATACAATAATTTAATGCAATACAATTTTGTTTACACAAAAGGTTTTGTTTTTGTTTGTTTGTTTTTACAATCAAATCCAGTACAGCTAAAGTTAGAAGGAAAATAATTAACTGGGAAAAATATTTACAGCAGGTTTCTCTGATAAAGGTTTCATTTTCAAGATATATAAGAATGGATTCAACTTTATATAAGAAGAACAATTCCTGAGTTAAATGGTTGAAGGATATGAACAGATAGTTCTCAAGGAAAGAAATTCAAGCAATCTTTAATCATATGAAAAAATATTCCATGCAATCAATGATTAGGGATATACAAATGAACACAATTCTGAAGTTCTACTTCACATCCATCAGATCAGCAAAGATGACATGAAAAGAAAATGACAAATGTTGGAAGGGTTGTAGGAAAATGGGTATACCAATGACTTCTTGTATCTGTCACTTGGTTCAATATCCTGGAAAGCAATTTGGAACTTTCTCTCACTCCCCATTAAGTAATTAAACTGTATATTCCCTTCCTTTGATACAGGAATATCACTATTTAGTCTTGTACTTCCCAAGAGATCAAATAAAGGAAGAGATATTATACACACAAAAATATTTATAGTAGCTTTTATTGTGGTGGTAAAGAACTGGAAACTATGGAGGTTCCCATAAATTGGAGAATGGATAAACAAATGTTGGTGAATGAATATAAAGTACTATTTTGTTGTTGGTAGTACTTCATTTTAAAAAATGTTGTGCCACAGTTCCCCTGTCTCAGTTTCCCTCAATTGTTTTGTCTCAATTTCTTAATTGTTCTGCCTCGGTTGCAAACCGCCCCCCCCCTTTCTGAACATTAGGATTGAGATAATTGGACTGCAGAGATATGGCCCCTGGCATTCCAAAGAGTCATAAAACTTCCAGATAGCTCATCTCAAATACCTTATCTTTTGGCTTCAGACTCACTGTCTCTGAGCTTCTTCCCAAACTTATCAGAATTTATGATCCTTCCTCCATACCCCCAACTGTCAGAACTGAATTTATAGTCCTTTCCTGGAACTCCAATCCCCACCAGTCCTCTGCCTCTCCTGCCTTGTTTCCCTGAGCACCGAAGCCCTATAAGAATCATTGGAGCAAACTGTCGAGGGCTGAATACACTGAGATCCAGACAGCTGATTATGGCAGCCAGTCCAAATTCTCTAATGCTGGATCCATTGAGATCCAGATGGCTGGCTAACGTAGGCTGCCAGTCTAAACTCTCCATGGACTGGATGCTTTGAGACAAAAGTCCCTTTCAGTCCCATCCATAGCTATGGATTCTAAACTCTCCATTACCATCTATAAAATATTAATAAGAATAATCTGTAATTTTGCCTCAGTTTCTTCCAGAGCATTACAAAGAGAACCAGTGACACCCAGGGAGACATCTTGTGCATAAATTGGATTTAAGTGAAGAAGACTTGCACAAAGTCATCAGTCTCATTCTCTCTTCCTCAGTCATCAAAGTCCAATGACGGGACAAAAGTTAAGATGCACTGGACAACCTTGGTGTCTTTAATGCCTGACCATGCTCTAAGTTCTCCATAGCATTTGCTATAGCTACCTTCATGGTCACTGGAACAAATTGTTCTCATCTGCCCATTTTGGGGAAAGTCTTCACATGTTTTGTTTTGTTTTGTTTTGGCTGAGGTAATTGAGGTTAAGTGACTTCTCCAGGGTTACACACCTAGGGAATGTTAAGTATCTGAGGCCAGATTTGAACTCAGGTCTTCCTGACTTCAGGGCTGGTGCTCTATGCACTGAGCTACCTAGCTGCCCCAAAGTCTTCACATGATTGAGGAAGTGTTATGGGTACAGCCTGCTAGTGGCTGCTGGGGATCTAATTCTGACCAGCAGAATAGATCCCTTCATATGAGAGGATGATAACAATACAAGGAGACTGAGAGGCAGTTGCATTCTCTGACCTCTCTCCTCTTTCCTCTTGCCTCCAATTTATTTCATTCCCAATTCACAAGCAATGTCTGAGTCAGTAAAGGCTGCCTTGCAATTCCTTCAAGTGTATTATAATTCACAGCTATGGGGGCTTTCCGGAGAACTGACTTGTCCCTTTATACTTAGGCATAGTTCTTAACAAGAAAGACATCTCCCTAACTCACTGACAGGTTTGAGACCTGTCAGTTACCCTCAACTTGATTTAGCCTATCTACTGAGACCATTTCCTGGGGTGTAGCATCTGGTATACAGATGCTACAGATCCTTGGAGCCACAAGTGACAGTTGGGTGAGGGTGGACATCAAAGGCATTCATCCTATTTTTCTGTAAGAAAGAAAGAAAGATAGTCTCACACAAACCTGAGATGACATGTCTGAACAGATTAAAAGTGAAGAGAACAGAACCAGGATAGTTCATACAATAAAATCAGTACTGTGAAACTGAACTAGTCTAAATAGTTTGACTTCATAATTCTAGAGGATTGATGATGAAGAATGCTCCTCATCTCCCAACAGAAGTGTGATGATTTACTAGGAAGACTAAATTATACATTTTTTAACATAGCCAATGTGGAAACTACTTTGCTAGGATTTTGTTTTTGTTTTTATTTCATTTGGGTGAAGTAAGAGGGAAAAGGATAATACTTTTAAAATTACAAAATGTTTTAAATTATTAGACAAACTAAAGCAAAAATGAACCAATACAATATAAAGACAAAATAGCTCAATAGATTGCTTGAGAAAGAAATGACAAACCACTCCAGTATCTTTGCCATGAGAGCTATAAATGGGGTCATGAAGAATCAGATGTTACTGAAATGACTGAAAAGACTGAAAAACAACAACAACAACAACAAAATAACAGATTACCCCTTTCATTTCATCGAATGAATCTGGCTTTTATTTGTCAAATACATCATGGTATTCTTGAATGCTATGAACATAATTGTAGCAGCTAGAATAATACAGCCATCATTTGTCTGTTTCCCAGGTAACTAGCACAAAGCCTCAGAATCAGAAGAAGGAAACAAACAAATTTCCCTGAAGAGTTTTAAGCCTTTTTTTTATTAAAGCTTTTTATTTTCAAAACATATGCATGGATAATTTTTCAATATTGACCCTTGCAAAACCACAAGAGTTTTTTCCCCTCCTTCTCCCACCCTCTACCCTAGATGACAGGTAATTTAATATATGTTAAACATGTTAAAATATATGTTAAATCCAATATATGTATACATATAAATATACAATTATCTTGCTGCACAAGAAAAATCAGATCAAAAAGGAAAAAAAATGAAAAAGAAAACAAAATGCAAACAAACAACAACAAAAAAGAGTGAAAATGCTGTGTTGTGATCCCACTCAGTTCCCACAGTGCTCTTTCTGGTTGTAGATGGCTCTCTTCATCACAAGATCATGGGAACTGGCCTCAATCATCACATTGTTGGAAATAGTCATGTCCATCCGAATTAATCATTATATAATCTTGTTGTTGCCATGTATAATGATCTCTTGGTTCTGCCCATTTTGAGTTTTAAGTCTTAATACCTTATAATTCAATATTACAAAAGTGCTGATGGAAATGTAGATGAAGGAATGCTAGGACTTCCATGATCTTCTTTGACTTGTATGAGGCAAAAGACTGTCCCAGAGGTAACATCAGTTTCTCCAAAGGGAGCTTTTCCTTTATACTTGTGTGTTTTAGTCAGAATCCAAAGAATGTGTCTTCTATACATAATATGAAATACTAACTATGGAGTTATACAATACTATTATAATCCAATTTTCACATTAAAATGTTTTTAGCATTTAGTCAACAAGAATTGGTTAAGTCTCTACTTTATGCCAGGCACTGTGCTAAGCATTGAAGATATAAAGATAAAAGATAGTCCCTTCTCTCAAGAAAACTTGTAGTATAATGGGGAGATAACATGCAAATAATTGTGTACATGTAAATTAATATGAGACAAATTGGGGATAATCAGCAAAGGGAAAGCATTTGTGGGCCATTTCCTGTATAGTTCTTATTCTGAACTCAAGAAATAATATATGCATTTCCATAACAGTACAGTAGGAAAAAAAGACGATTGTACATGAAACTGCAAATATGTTATGTATAACTTGCTATTTCTTTTAAATATGTAATAAAGTTATCATCTTACAATTCTTTTTCAACTGTACAAGTTTTTTTTATCTGTTCTCAAGCAAGTTAAAAGTACTTATTATTAATGTAAGTAGCGTGGCATAATGAGACTAAGACTGGGCTGGGAGATGGAAGGCCTGGCTTCTTGCCTCAATCTGTCAGTAGCTGGTTGTCACCATGAAAAAGTGCCATTTCCCTCTTTCCTCTCCTTTCCTACTCCCCACCCCCTTTCCCTCTTCCACATCACCATTCCTGAGATACCGATTCCTACTCTTTAAAATAAAGGGTTGGAAGATGTGATCTTGGAGATCCTTTCCAGCTTCCAAAATATGTGAACTTCTCTAACACATCAGTAATCTTTAAGTATCAAATTTATTCAATTTATGTTGCCTAACATCTCTCTCATTCTCTTTCTTTTGAGGGAGAAGTACATAATCCTCCTTCCCTCCTTCCTCTTGTCCCTCAACAAACAACACAGATATTGTAATCCTGGCAGTCATGATTACAGAAATGGTCTTTATGGAAAGCTGCCACAATTGCAGCATGGGGACCTCAGCTGTGGCAGACAAGAGCAATTTGCCTTCATTTTAATTCCCTTGCCCTCAATCTTTAGGTTTAAAATATTGTTGGATTTTTTTAAAAAAAAGGACTTTAAATAAATCAATATAAAACCCTCAAATTAATATTTGGATCAAAAAAGCTAGAATTACTTTTTTATGAAAAGTTAGAGGTCCAGATAATAAATTTACAAAATAACATTTTTGATGTTTCCTAATTTAAACCCCCCCCTGCCTTGCAAATAAAATAAAAGAAAGCAACAGCAATCTTATTAACCACTTGACTAGTCTACAGAAGCAATTCTCATTTTTATTTCAAAGACTTAGATATTTCTAAAACATGAATATATAAGGAACCCATTTGTCATGGACAAAAAATGATATATTTGGCCTTTATCTGGAAAAAAAGTTAATAGACTTGTTTTGTCATAAAAGGTTTGAAATAAGCATTTGAACCTGAAAATCTTATTATAATTTGGATATGGCTGAACACAGAGTTCCCTGGCTTATTAGACAAAGTAATACAAATTTTGCTATTATGCATAGTATCTTATTTGCATGAAGTGAAGTTTTTTGCTATAGGTGTTTTAAAAATAAAATATCAATCACAATTACTTATTGAAAAAACATAACTAGCAATATAATTAATGAGAATATATATATGATATATACAATATATCATGTATATATATAATATATACAATATATATAATGTATATATACAATATATATAATATAATCATTTTGAGAAAATTTATGCTGAAAACAAGAACACCCTGCCATTTTTTATCATCACTGTTTATTATGAATATAAAATCATAAGTTTAGTAATCAATAAGTGCTTGTGTATATCTTATTGCATATTTAAGATTTGTGCTAAATAAAATTATAAGATATTCTTAATTTTATTTAAACAAAGTATCAGCTAAAAAAGTAAGGAGCATCATAGTTATTTGTAAAAAAAAAAAGGTGGGTATAATTACATACCATTTGGAAACCTCTAATGTGGGGAAAGGTCCATTCCCATCTGAGTTCATAGAATTGTAGTATAGCATATAATTGGGTAGCGTTTTATATATTGTCTAAGTGTCCTTATCCAAACCCTTACTTGTACTGATAAGTCAAGTCTCCAGAAGGTAACATTTTCTTCTGTGTAATAGGTGTTCTTTTTATCATCCCTGTTTTACATTTGAGACAAATAGATATTAAGTGACTTGCCTAGGTCAAACAGTTAATAAGAAGTGACTTTCAAAAATGAAGGTTGCCATCACTCCTTTGGATATAGCCAAAAACTTTTTGGAATGCAAGAGTCTCCTACTAATCTTTTCCTCTCTCCACATAACAACAAAAGCTGACATTTATATGGTTCTTTAAGAGTTTATGACAATCTTAAAATGCATTGTCTCATTTGATTTTTATAATAATTGGGCAAACTAGATTCTTCCAGAATTACAACCAGGGCAAAGTAACTGAAACTGCTTGAGAGTGTTCAAGCTGAATTATTAACTGATAGCTCTCACAAATTAAAAACAGCTGAGAAATAATTGAGTTTAGCACCTTGTTAGCACTAATATTTAGAGCAAATAGAAAACAACAATATCTGCTTCCTTTTTTTAAAAAAAAGTGAGCTTCTCTCCTCCACATTACATGTGGAGCCATATTTCATGTTATTCATTCCAAGTGATACTTTGTGCTATTTGTCCTTGGCACTGAAAAATATCAGTCATGGCTCTGGATATATCATCTCATGAATGTAGGCACTGTTCTCCATTGCATTTCACAAAGCATCAATACTTTTTCAATCTGGACAATTCTTCAATCCAATTCTTCCTTCTTTACTCCAAAGTGGTTCTTCCTCTGAGTGTTTTACATTTCACAAAGAGCAATGCAGAACTTGAATTTCCCATTTGCCCTTCCCCTCTCCTTATGTGATTGACTCACTTTCATTTCAGGTCATATATTTCTCCTGTCTTATAACCTCAACTGCTTTTTTAGACATCAAATTGGAATCAAATTCCCTGACACCCTTCCCTTTTCTAAACTTCCCTGTTGCTACTGAGGTTACCACAATCCTCCAATTCACCCAGGTTTACAACCCAGATGTCATACTTGACTCCTCTCTCTCTCATATTCAGTCTCCAGGCTAATCAGTGGTCAAATCTTGTTTCCACCTTCATAAGTCTCTTATATTCACCCTCTTCTCTTGACACTGCCACTACCCTGGTGCGAGCCTTCACCATCTGAAGTAATAGTCTTCACTTGGTCTCTCTGCTCCAAATTTCTCCTCATTCTTCTCCATCCTTCACTCAGCTGTGAACTTTTATTTTCCCAAAATGCAACTTTGACTATATCATTACCCTACTTAATAAACTTCAATAATGCTCTATTGCTCTTAGGATCAAATATACAATATTCTTCTCTTTTTTTGCTTTAAAAAGTCCTTCATAAATTGGCCCTTCTTATATTTACAATCTTCTTACAACTTATTCCCCTCCTCATACTCTGTGACTCAGTGATACTAGTCTCTTGGCTGTTCCTTGAACAAGACACTCCATTTTCTGATTGAGAATGTTTTCACTGGCTGTCCCCCATGCCCAGAACTCTCTCCCTTCTTCTCTCTGCTTCCTAGTTTTCCTGGTTTCCCTTCAGATTCCATCTTCTGCAAGAAGCTTTTTGTCTAAGAATACCCTCAATTTATTTTGTATGTGTTTTGTTTGTACATAGTTTTTTTTTCATGTTGTCTTCTCCCTTGTTCTCCCATGAGAAATGGGACTGTTTTTTCTTCTTTTAACACAGACATAGCTCATGATAGGCATTTGATGTTGTTGATGCTGTTTGTCCTTTATTCTGGAAGATGACCATGACATCAGGGAGGTGATGCCATGATATATAAATGAGTTAGATTTAAGTAAGGTAGGCTTTACAAAGTCACCAGCCTCACTCTGTCCTCCAAAGACACCTGGGTCAAGTAGCAAGATATAGATCAGGATGACTGGAAATGGCATTTGATAAACAAAAGCTAATTAACCAACTAACTAGATGTCTGTGAATTATTTGCAATATGATGTTACTTCCTAACATCTACCATCCCTAGTCTCATTGTATTTTGAGTCTCCAGCGATCATGATTCACAAGCCATATAGCATCACTGGGCAGATATTTTGAAAACACAAGTTTTGTGACATAGGTAGGAAATGTATTATATTTACTTTACAGAGAAGAAAACTGAGGTTGGTAAAAGTGAAGTAACTTGTCCAAAGTCACATAGTTGATAAGAGAAATAAAATTAGAATTCAAATTTCTTCAATTCTGATCTGTTGATTAATTTTATTCTCTCTGCCTAATTTTCAGGATTTTAGGAAAGAGAGCCTTGGAATTATTAGAATATGTGTGCTTTTTCTAGCTGCTCCCTTCAACATCACTCCTTTGCTGTGGAAGCAAAATCAATATTGTGAAGCAGACAAGGTATATCTTCTTTCTTGCTCCATTCACCTTTTTCTACCTAATCTTTTTCTTTACACGTCCTTTCCAGATATCCAGTGCCCAAATACTGGTCCATGCTTAAACAGTTGCACCCAAATTCACTAGCCACAAAGCCACAGTGCCATGTACACCAAACTTTCCCTTTTTGTATCTATCCTCACCCACTAATTAAATAAGAAATTCTATTCAATTAAAAATTTGCTATTCGTGAACATGCACAGTTCTCTTTCTAGTTTCATCCCTACTGGGTAACTGGGTCACCAGATGCACCCTGATGTTTTGATGGATGATAATAAGTTAATGTGTTTTACTTATTGATAAAATCAACAGTATAATACTTGTATTTCACATAACATAGGTTTGGAACCAGATAGGTGGACTGAGATAAATTTACAGGAGAATATCCACATTGTATGAAACCATAAGGTTATATGGTCAAATAGAATCATATAGAATCATATATCTAGATATTTAATTCTTAGGGAAATTTTTTACTCTACAGCTGATTGATGATGGAGATTTCAAGCTGATCTTGGAAGAAACATGTGTGGGATAAACATCAAAACATGCAGGGGACTAGTTGTTTACTCATGTGTTATATGTGAATCAGGAATATGTAGCAGAGAGATCCTAGGAATACAAATAATCGATACTGAGGAAATATTTAATTTTTTGCTTTAGTGAAGCAAAATGGTCTAGAACTGTAGCTAACTCAAAGAATTATTTTCTGATTCTTTAAGATGATTTTCTACTTTTCTCCTTGTTTGGTCTTAAATCATTTCTCCTTGGTTGACTTACTGAATTTTGTTATAAATTGTCTTTAATAGAGTGATGTATTTCTGAGCTTGGAGCACTGGGCAAGAACATGGACACATACACACTCACTTCCATTTTCTGCACAGGAGGCCTATAATGCCTTAGAAACTTAGTGTTCTCATCAATAAATGATTCTAGCATTACTTAAATCATAAAGCTAGACTCAGGAGGATAGGATGAGACAGTTTTATACAAGGATAGTCCATGAGGGCCAATCTGGCATGGTAGATAGAGGGTTGGTCTTAGAGTTAGTTAGACCTGGGTTTTGTGACCCTAGATAAATTATTCAATTTGTCAGGACCTTAGGCAAATCTAAGTAACATCAATGGATGCTTCAGTCTCTCATGTGCACAATAAAGAATTTGGACTCAATGGCCTCTAATGTCCCACTGAGATCTAAATCTGTAAATCTA
Organism: Myrmecobius fasciatus; assembly: GCA_023553655.1. Lineage (NCBI taxonomy): Eukaryota > Metazoa > Chordata > Mammalia > Dasyuromorphia > Myrmecobiidae > Myrmecobius > Myrmecobius fasciatus. The sequence continues at coordinate 42,771 of JAJPUD010001334.1, forward strand.
AATGTCTCTGATTTGTGAGTAGTGTGGATAAGGGACTTGGAGACAGGAAGATCTGGATTCAAAGCCTGACACAAGTCACTTCAACATTTGATCTTCATCATCTCTAAAATTATAAGAGTTGGATTCAATGATCTCTAAGGTCCCTACTAGTTCTAAATTGAATTTTGTGAATTGCTTAGATAATAGTAAATAGCAAAAGATTACTTCCCATAATGGGACAGCTAGATGGCACAATGATTAGAGTGACAGACCCTCAAGCAGAAAGACTCACTTTTCTGAGTTCAAATCTGACCTCATACTTACTAGCTGTGTGATCTTGGGCAAGTCACTTAACCCTTTTGTCTCAATTTCCTTACCTATAAAATGAAATGGAGAAGGAAATGGCAAACTACTCCAGTATCCTTGCCAAGAATACCCCAAATGGGGTCATGAAGAGTTGGATGTGAGTGAAAACAACTGAACAACAACATCTCCTATAAGAGAAATATCTTATATTAGGGACATTTACCTTACATTAATGTGTTGTGCTTCCAAAGAAGATAGTGTTTTGGCCAAAATTTGCTCATCTTCAAAGTTATCTTGCTCTTGCCTTTTCAGTTAACTCTTAAAATTACATATTTCTTGTTAATTGCATTATGGGTTGAGATTTTCTAAGTTTTTTTTTCTTTTTACAAAAATTAATTTATTGAGTTCAAGTACTCAAGGGAATAAAAATGAGTGGCCAAAATTATTGGCAAGTCCTAGAGGCTCTAGGAATCCACTAAATATTTTTTAGTAAAGGAATGACATTTTAATAAAGGAATGTTTCAGGAATAATAATTGTTAGCATTTATATAGTAGTTTAACATTTCACAAAGTGCTTTACATATAGTCTTTCATTTAATCCTCACAACAACCTTGGAAGGAAAGTGTTTTTATTAATCCCAAAGGACATCCCATCTGAAGCAGATTCTCAAACTACTCTGGGCCATAAACACCTTTGACTACACAAGCTTATGGATCTCTGCTGTCTAAATTTATAATTGAAGAAAATTTCAGTCAGAGGTTAGTAAAAAATAAATATGTAAATCTTTTCCCCACCCATGTTCACAATCTCCCTGAAATTTATACAAAGGCACCGACTTGGGGGGGGGGGAGGAGATGCCTATGGACCCCAGATTCAAAACCCCTGTTCAAAGAAAAGGGAAAACATCCAATGATTTAGTCAATCAAATAAATCATATTTATTTACTTCAGTTAACATATTTACTAAGTTGTTTTATTCCACATACTTATTTACTCAGTTATTTGATTTTGAAGGGAAAAACCTTTATTCTGATTCTCATAACACATAACAGAAGTCATTTAAAGTTTCCTGGGATGTGTACTAAATTATACCCAATCCAACATTTCTTTGAAACTTCTCACAGCAGTTTATTCCTAAAATAGTGGAAATGATGGTGGTGGAACAGAGCACCAAAGGTGAAGGGTATGAAGAATTAGAGCTGGACATACAGATTCAGTGTTTATGAACTGGCATAGCTAGTTCTGTTTCTGGAGAGGCAACAGTGGAATCTAGGAAACTGGATACTCCAAAGTGTGACTTCTCAAAATACAAGTTATTTCCACTTGAAGGTTTTTAAAAATTCTGTTTTGTTTGAACTTAAACTTGATTGCTACTAAAGCACCAGGTCATTCTTTCTTTTAAGATCAAACTTGTAACCTAAGCCTTCTCTAGTCTGTACTGAAGATGAATTCAACCAATCCAGTTTTAACTAATGCAATTGATGGCCAAGGCTGTGTGTTGTTATTCAGTCATTTTTCAGTCATGTCTGCTTTTTTTGACCCAATTTGAAGTTTCTTTGGCAAAGATACCAGAGTGATTTGCCATTTCTTTCTTTAGCTCATTTTTATAAATGAGAAAGTGAGGCAAACAGGGGTAAATAACTTGTCCAGGGCCACATAAGCTAGTAAGTGTCTGAGGCTAGATTTGAATTCAGAAAGTTGAGTCTGCCTGCCTCCAGGCACAGAATTCTATCCTTTATGTCACTTAAGATACCCAGAAGACTGAATGTATCAATGTACCAATAAACTGATATCACTCCCAAGGGTGATTTATCCAAGGCTTAGTATAACATAATAATGCATGGATGTTATATTTTGAATAAATACCTCATGATAAAATGATTTGGCTACTACAGAAAACCATTTGGTAAAGGTAATCAGAAAATGCTCATTACTAGCCATTAGGTTACCCAGACCCTTACAGTCAAGGTGCATATGTAATAATTTCAAGGGTATTCTTTTGACAAATCAATATGAAATAAAATTGAAAAAGTAAGTTGGAGTTATATTACAAAATCTCCAAAGGAAAGGCTGAGGGTTTTGCATTTAATTTTAGAGACAAAAAGAAGCTACTAAGTATTTTTGAGTAGGAGAAAGATGTAGTTAGTTATGTATTTTAGTAATTGTAATAGCTAGCATTTATATAGTTTGCAAAGTGATATATATATACATATATATATATATATATCATCTCATCTGATTCTTACAACAATCCTATAAGGCAGCTACTATTATTACTCCCATTTTACAAATAAGAAAATTGAAGGTAAATGATTTCCCCCAAATCTCACAGCTAACAAATATCTAAGGTCAGATTTATTCTCAAGTCATACTGACTCTAAATTCAGCGTGTTATTCACTATATGACCTATTTGCTTCCAAATCAATTTAGATGCTGTGTGCAGGATGAATGAAAGAGGAGATAGAATAAAAGCAAGGAAGCCAGTTAGGAGGCAATTGCAATAGTTTAGGCAAGAGGCAATGAAAGTCTAAACTATTTTGAAGGCTGTATGCTATGGAGGTAGGAGACTTTGACAAATGATTCAAAATGAGAAAGTAAGAGGGAAAAAATAAACAGTGATTCCTTTCTTGAATTTCTGATGATTAAATTCACTCCAGTCCCATTTTCAGTTCACCTTTTTCATTTTCCATAGTGATGTATCCATAGTAACCTTCTTAGTAGCTTCTTTTATTGTAACCATTTTGTGCAATCTCTCATTCAATTTTCAAAAGAACTGTTTTGTTCAGCATTTGTTTAAATGTTTGCTATTGAGAAGGTTAACATTGGGGGTAGTTAACTTCTCAAAGCAGACCATTCCATGGTTAGGAAACTCTTAACTACTCTTTATTATAATTAACAGAAATGTGTTTGCCTGTAATTTCTACCATTTTATCCCTAATTCTATCCTTTGGAGCCACAGAAAATGTTTTCTTCTTCTTTTTTCTTTTCCATATAACAATCATTCAGAAATTTAAAGATAACTTTTATTTAAATTTACTTATTTTTTCTTTCTTGATATCTTCACTTCATTCTCAGTTCACTTCACTTTCCTTATTGCTCTATTTCCCTACCAGTTGCTTTGGCTATCTCAGAATAATTCTAGACTTATCTTCCTGATTGGTGAGTATGCAGTTGGGATTGCCGTTTCTTGAGAGACTTCAGTCAGAACAAAAGAATAACTCAACCATAGTGAAAAATCAAATGTTAGACAAAAAATGGGGCTTGCCATAAGGATTTGATAAGTACCTGGAAGAAATGATGGAAGAGTTATAAAATGTAATTATAAATGTAATGAGAGTTATAGAAAAAAAGAACTGGAAGGATGATTTACTGCTTAGAATCATAGAAAAGTATTCCTTATCCAAGAGACAGATGCCCCCCAAATTAGCATTGATCAAACAGAACTCAATAATTTCATGGGAAAATAAGAAACATTAAAAGAAAAAAAATTTCAAAAAAGAATAAAAATATAAGGAATCTATTATCAAAAACAGTTGACCAAAAAAAAAAGCCAAAGAGAGACAATTTAAGAATCACTGGATTAAATGAAAAAAATGATGCTACTCTCCCCTACCCCCTGCAACCTGTATACAATGTTTCAAAATTAAAAGCTGACCAGAACTATTATAACCAGAGGGCAAAGTGAAAATAGAAAGAATCCATTAATTACCTTCTGGAAAAAAATAAAATAAAAAAAACAAAAAGAAAACTCCCAGTAATATCATAGTAAAAATCTAGAGTTTTCAAGTAAAAAAAATATTGCAAGCTTCCAGAAAGAAATCACTGAAGTCCTGAGGGCAAGAGAATACATGATAGGGACAGGGAGGGAATAAACCTTTATATAGTGTTTATCAAATATCAGGAAGTTTACAAACATTATCTCATTTGATCTTTACAACGAACAGTGAGGTATTGTTATTATCACCATTTTACAATTGAGGAAACTGAGAAAAGCAGAGATTAGGTTTCTTGTCCAAGGTTATACAGCTAAGTGTCTGAAGGCAAAGTTGAACTCAGATCTTTCTGATTTCAGGCCTATCACTCTATTTACTCTATTTAAGTGTCTTCAAGACTAAGCAGCTACCACTACATATGAGATATCTTGGAATACAATATTCCAATAGGCATAAGAAAAAGGCTTATAATTGAGAATATATGACCCTACAAAATTGAATGTAGTACTATAAAAGGGAAAAAAATGAACCTTAAAGAATAGAAATGTTTTCAAGAATTTCTGATGAAGAGAACTGATGAAGAGAAACTTTGAAATGTGGAAATAGTAGCTAAGAGAAACTAGAAAGATAAGCAAATAGGAAGAAATGTAAAGGGATATAGATGTAAAATGAAGAAAGGTTTGATATGATAATACGAGGGGAAGAATTGAGGGCTTTTCAGGAACTTAATGTCTTCAAGATTCAGAGAGAGAGAGTTAAAAAAAAGTTAAAAAAAATAAGACAAAGAATCTGGGAGGTAGCATAGGTAAGCAAGGAAAGAAAATGTAGGGGAGGGGCAGCTAGGTGGTGCAGTGGATAGAGCACCAGCTCTGAAGTCAAGTCTGAAGTCAAGAGGACCTGAGTTCAAATCTGGTCTCAGACACTTAACACTTCCTAGCTGTGTGACCCTGGGCAAGTCAGTTAACCCCAATAGCCTCAGGAGAAAAAAAAAAGAAAATGTATTGGAAAAGACCTTCACTAGGTTAGAATACAATAGGGCAGTTAGATGACACAATGGATGAACTGAAGAGCCTAGAGGCAGAAGACTTACCTTCTGAGTTCAAATATGACCTCAGATATTTACTAACTATATGACCCTGAGAGAGCCACTTCACCCTGTTTGTCTCATTTTCCTCATCTGTAAAATGAGTTGGAGAAGGAAATGGCAAACCACTCCAATATCTTTGCCAAAAACTCCAAATGGGTTCATAGAGTTTGACGTGACTAATTCACAATGGGAAGAAATAAAGAGGAAAATGTAGGGAATTATTATTTCTCATAATAGGATGTAGAAGAAGTATATACAAACATAGAAAGGGTGAAGGAATTGGGTACTACATTAATTTTCTTCCCGTATGAAGCAGGCAAGGAAGCTCCAAACACATTTACACACATCTATAAAGAGTTTGGTGAAATATAGGATATTTGACATGGAAACTAGGAAATGGAGAGTGAAGAGGGAGGGTAATAATGAGGAGAGAATAGATATAAACAAAACAAACTTCAACTTTCTAGGTTGGATCTTGAAGAAAGAACCAAACCTGTGATTAATAACTAGGTGAAGAGAAAGCAAAAAAGAGGTAGAATCAAAGCAGATATTTTCAGTTACAGAGCATTAGCATCAATCTCTTTGATAAACAGGTGGACAAGGCAGTATCACACATGGAAATTAGGTAATGCTTTATTGATGTTAATTGAGAGTTCAGAATCCATAGCTATGGATCAGGACTGCTGCGACTCATGTCTCAAAGCACAGTCCAGGCCAGAGACTTAGAGACTGACAGCCATGTCAGACGACTGAATAATACAAAGTATTCAGCAGCCCTATCAAGGGACTTCATACATTATATAAGGTTCTATAGCTCAGAGAGACAAAGAACTCATGGGAACAGCTGAGCACATCTGGTGTCCAAGGAAACCATAAATTCATTTCTGGCAGGTAAGGAGTAAGGATGCCAGAACTGGGAGAAGACAGTAAGTCTGGGTCATACAGATAAGGGGGATGTCGAGGCTGGCCACCTGAAGGTTTCATAACTCCTTTGGAATGTGAGTCCAATTATTTCTGAAGTCAGGAAGTGGGGATTGCTATTCTGGGACAGAGCAATTAAGGGAAGTTTGGAGATGGGAACTGTAGCTCGGACATGGGAAAGAGCAATTGAGGGAGACTGAGACAGAAACTGAGGGAAACTGAGACGGAAACTGGCACAAAAGAAAGGAAAAAAATACAATAGGATAGCATAGAAGGAAATAACAATTAATTAAGAACATGAAAAGAATGAGTTCAGTTATATAAGACAAGAGGATAGTAGACTGAATCAGAAAGCAAAATTCAGCAATATGTGATTTTCATGAAGCACAAATGAAAAAGAAAGATTTAGAGTTCAAATAAGAGGCTGGAGCAGAATTTATTGTGACTCAAGTGAACTCAAAACAACAGGGGTGGTGATCATGATTTCAGACAAGAAAACAATAAAACTAGACAAGGTTGAAAAAGAAAAGCAGTAGAATTACATTATACTTAAAGACAATGAAGACAAAAGACATGCACACACACATGCACACACCAAATGGCATAACATCCAAGTGTGTAAAGGCAAATTTTATCAAATTAAATGAGGAAATAGTGAGCAAAAGTGTAACAATTGGAGACTTCAATGTACTTCTTTAAGATGCATAAAAATTTAACAAAAAAGATACCCAATAAAGAAGTTATAGATCTAAAAATAATTTTAGGTAGTTAAATTTATTATCTAGTCATTAATGAAAATCAAAGGGAGTATGTCTATTTTTTTGTGCTCTCAAAGTTCAAATATTGACAAGTCTAGCTCTGCTTATCTCCTTGGTTAGATGTTAGATTAATTGCAGAGATGATGTCTGATACATTTTTGTATCAGTAGTGCCTTTACCTAATAATAGGTATTCAATAATGATCATTGATTTTGATAATAATCTCTTCTTTTTCTAGATATTTCTTTTGGCCATTAATGTATACAACTTCACATACATGCTGGAATCAACTAAGTTGGTAGCCTACTCTTATACTATGCTTCTGTTCTTATTGCCAGAGTAATTGTTCTTGTTCTTAGTCAGGGTAGAAAAACCAGTGTACTGAATTTACAAGGCACCCAAAGCACCAGCTGTTGTGCCACAGTTCCCCTGTCTCAGTTTCCCTCAATTGTTTTGTCTCAGTTTCCCTTAATTGTTCTGCCTCGGTAGCAGTGCCCTACCTCTCCTTCTGCCTCTTGAGTTTGTTTTGTTTCCCTGTTTCCCTGAGCGCTGGAGCCCTATAAGAATATAAGAATAATTGGAGCAAACTCACTAATCACTGGATCCTTTGAGATCCAGGCGGCTGGCTAATGGCTGCAGCCTAACTCTCTGGGACTGGGTGTTTTGAGAAAGGAGTCCCATTCAGTCCCATGCATTCTAAACTCTCCATTACCATCAATAAAATATTAACCAATCTCCAATCTGTCGTACTACCTCAGTTTCTCCCAGAGCATTACACAGCAATCCCTTTGAAGGTAGAAACAACTTAGTCTGGCAGTTAATTAGAAGGAAAAAATAATTATGGTGGTTTGAGTTAAACTCCTCTCCTGCCTCACTCTGCTATTCTGACTTATCGTCATGACCAGTGGCCTTGGTATCTGTCAGCTGTCCTGGGATCTTAGTTTGCTCTTATCTAGTAGGGCCCTATAACTATTGTTCCCAGTTTCAAAATCTCTAGTTAAGGATATAGTCCCAGCTGGGTACAGGATGACCTTGGGTATTTTACAATTGTAAAATGAGGATGTTTGGGTTAGATGTTTGTCCTCCCTTCCAGCTCCAATGTTGGATGGTGATTTCTTTTTAGAGAGAAATATAAATCCAAACAGTGATCTGCACCCCAAATAGGCACTCTAAGATGAAATGATCACAAAGAGCTGGTGAAATTGAAATAATTATCCCTTCCATAACACAGGGGTTAGTGCTCTGCAATCTGGAAAATGCACATAAAATTTTTTGGCCTTCTCTTCATACCAGAGAAGAAGTCCAAATTTTTTCTTTTTCTTTTATAGGTTGTTTATAATGCCTAAATGTAAAATTTGGGTTAAGTATTTGGTCATAGGCTCTGTGTTGTCTGCTGGGTTTTCTGGCGCATCTGCAACTTCCTCAAAACTCCCCCCAAATTCCCATTTAATTTCTTATGCCAACCTGTGACATATGGAAACCTCACTGGGGAAAGTCACAATATGGAAGAGGTAATTGCAGTATTCCTCTTGGATGAGAAAATCCCACTTTCTGTCTCCATTCAGAACTATTGTAAAATGTGTTCTTTACCAAAAAGAAAGAAAATTTCTCTAAATATGTAAAGAAGACCCAACAGACCAGGGAATGATCATTATCTTTATTCATACACACTTGCTTTCAAACTACAATTAGTATATTTAACAAAGCGGATCATGCAAACAAGGAGTAAAGTTTTTAAGAAGTAAGAAAATCAATGCCAGTAATTTATACATCATTCTCATTTTTTTTAAAATTGTAGATATGTTTGACATTCAAATAGCCTTTATGTTTCATGGTAGTTGTTTACTGATAAAATAAAACAACATCCTTGTTACAAATATAAATTTGGGGATCTGGTAGTTTGCAGGATTAGTACTTTTCAAGTGGTAGTTTTTTTGTTAAAAAATCAACATCACAAAAGCAATGTTCAACTGCCCCCAAAAGTGAGTCTTTTGCTAAAAAGATCCTAAAACAAAGGTCATGATTTGTATTTTTAGCAAAATATTTAGACCCAGAGGAATCACTGCCACCATTCCAAGTGGTTTTGAAGTTTATTATCACTTCCCTCATTCCTAATCCTGGTAAAGAACCAAATTCTTTCATAAAGGAAAAAAAAATCACCCCCCCAATCATTGATTATCTACAGGCATACTATTAAAGGGACATAATGCAAACAAAGTTAATTTCTGCAAAATTATTAATCAGAAAAAAATGCAGCATTCAATTTTTCTTGGCTTATTTTAGAAATTAAGTCTAATTAATGCATATCTTTCTGAAAATGAGTTCTTGTCTATGCTATCAGTTATGTAAAAAATAACACCAATGGGCAGGTATGCTGCTCATTATTTTTTATGGAAATTACATAGAAATGTTTCTGAACATGGAGGAGAGGGGTTATTGGGTCTGTGAGGACAAAAATAAGCAAGGCAAGGCAAGGTAAGGGCTTGTGCTGAAACTAGCAGTGGAGACATCTAAGCATTTCCAAGGAAAGCTGCCCAGGAGGCTCAGGGGAATCACATGATTTATGACTGACTAAAAGTCTTCAATTGAAATAGTAAAATAAATGCAGGATTCCAGGATTTTATATATTTTTATCTTCAGCATCTCTTTTATGGCTACAGAAAGAGGTTTGGGCTATTAAGGAATCCCACCAGGACTTCCAATATTTTCAAAATGGCACAACTCCCCCGAGAAGTAAAAAAAATTGGTGTCATTGCTTTTCACAGATGCCATTTTATATTTTTGAAACTCTGGATTACAGCAGCTAAGTCTTCCTCCAGGGTCTGTGTGCTTATTTTTGTGAAGCATTATCAGTGATGGTATTTTCTAAAAAAATGGTCTTAGCAGAATTAGCTATTAAAGTTGCATATAAAAAAGTACAAACAGCCCAGTATACGCAGCCATCCCATGTCAATTTAATAAATTGTTTTTTTTTTTCTTGAAGGCTAAAAAATTTCTTCTGAACATTTTGCATTTTAGTGCAGGGTTATTGTAAGGCCGTTTGAGTATTGAGTTTTACTGAAACAATTGTTAACAAATATAAAATTACACAGACTAGATATACTGATGTCAGAGTTCATTTCAAAGATTCAATTCATTCCTTCCCCCAAAGTTTCTAGCATTATGGAAGTTCACAAACCACATTCAATAATTTCTTTAAGATTATCCTCATCCACATATGATCTCATTAGTTTTCTCCTTTTGAGTTGTCACAGTACCAAGTTTCCTTTTTTCTCCCCCAAAGTCACCAGAAAGGCAAAGAGAAGTATAACATTTGGTTATGACTAGTTTTGAAGAAATATATCAGTTTATATATATGGCCTTTAACTGTTTCTGGCAATTCATTGGCAAATTAGTGTACAGCCACTAATAACCAAATCCTGTCAAGTTTTCCTTTAGTTCCTTTCCTCTTTCTGTCCTTACCACTATTACTAGATGATTTCCATACCTTTGCTGTACTGTGCTCAGAAGTCACTTTATCTCCTTTCAATGCCCAGGCCTTCACTTCCATTTCTGTGACTTTGAGGTGCCTTAGCTAAGGAAACTGGCATTTTAGACATCACTGTGGTATCAGCAATGAGAAAATTATCCAATATAGAGTGACTTGTTCACAGAATGTATATAAGATTGAAGTAAGAAAAGTACATTGCCAGATGAGAGTAATTATTTGCCTTCCTGAGAGTATAAAGAAAAAACATAATTACATCTTTTATTTTGGTAACAGCAAAAACAAAAAGAACAAAAATGTCCCATTTTGTTCCAATTTGTGAGTGTGTGTGTGTGTGTGTGTGTGTGTGTGTGTGTGTGTGCTTTGTTTTCTAAGGTGGATTAAAATGAGATTTGCAGAACTGGATAAGTGAAGTTAGGTTTTTCCCACCTAGGTTTAACTCCCAGGGCTCTCTGTAGGAAGCCACAGCCAAGAGAGACAAAAATGGGAAGGCTTCAACTGATGTCTGGTCTATATGTATTGAAACTTTATCTTAGTTCACAAAGAGAAATAGTTATGGTTTTAAATGAGAAATTTGGGGAATAGGAATGATGGAGACATGTTATAGCATGGGAAAAATTTTCCCTCCTTGAGGAGAAAAAAAAATCTTTCAAAGTACTTTCTGGGGTCACTATTAGAATTTCACATTTGCACTGATAAAGGTCAACTAATATTTATTTAAAACAACTGGAGCTTCTTCTTTAAAGTGCTATATAATATATATTCTAATCTTTAGGATCCAATTCAAATTTCACCTCTTCAGCAATGACCATCATACCTCCACTAATGTCTCTGGTCTTTGAACTACTAGAGTATGCAAGAGTATGTCTAATTTTCATTCTGTCCTATCCTTGTTTTTTTTGTCTCATCACTTTTTATATGGAGGACTCTTCTACTGAGATGGTTGTTCCTGCATCGTTCCAGAATCCTTTTCTGCTGCCAGTGAGAAGTATATGGCTGGCACTCAACAAATATTCTTAGAGTCTAATTAAATTTGATCACTCAGTCTCTCCTATTCTTTGAACAATTTCCTTGAAGACTGATGACTGAAGACTGATGTTATTCTAAATGACAAATTTAAATAGTAAGTTCAATCAAAAGGTTTTGTTAGATTTTGCATTAAGTATTTCACAGAGATTGAAGAATAAAGGTACTAAGAAAAAAGTATTTCATTTTTAATGGTTTACTTATACCACTTTTATTTTTTGCATGCACTAAGAAAAAAAGCATGTCAATATTAATGGGTTACTTATATCACTTTTATTATTTTTTGTATTCATTCTCATTTTCTTATTTGATTTTAACCTGACAATAATATCTAGGACTTAGTCGTATAATTTTTACTCAGTCCAAACACTTATTAACTTTTGTGAAGAGAAGTCAGGAGAAAAAATGCCAGGATCCCAGAATTAAAACTCTTAAGGTCTACAGCTATATAATATTGTCTGGGAGAAATAATGCTAAGTCATATGGATATCTTTTAAATTTTCCTAAGGCATTTGCTTGCTGAGAGAAAAATAATGAGTCAGAGCCCACCAAGTGGATATAATACTCCCAATCATAAGTTTCTGGACTCTACAAGCTACTATTGCACCAGTCATTGGTATGGGGTAGTCATTTCTTTCAAGGGGGTTTTGACTGTGAACCCTTTGAGAGCAGAAGCCATCTTATTTTTGTTTTGCATATGTCTGGTACATAGTAAAGACAATGTTTTCTGAATTAAATTCATCTTCCAAAGAATCCTATTTATTTTCATAAGTTTTTGTTCAACAGAAATATTCTGATTCTAAATTATTTTTAATAATTCTCTCATATAATTTTATATTGATATTCATATAATCTGTTTCGTATAAAGATATTATAGGTCAGAGATCTCTTAACAACTGCCTAAAGAATTCTTTATTTTTAGGAGTTACTCTCTCAAAGAGCCATTCCAGGACAGGCTCTAACATCTGTCCTCAGCATATAAAATTTCAACACAGCAAAAGTTCTTTAATGTCAACTCCCACCCAACAACCTTGTTCCATTTGACTTTTATACCACTGTCTTCAAAAACTATTTTCAGCAAATTTGCTATGCCTAAAATCCCCTTATTCTGAGCAAAGGGATTCACTCTTAGGTTGCTATCTTTTTGGATCTAAACTCTACTAGGATTGTTTCCTAGGAAAATCTATGTGAAAATCTGTATGGGAAACAAAAGACCCACTTCCAAACATGGTTCTAGATCTGTTTTCTAAAAAAGGATGGTCTTTAATTAGGAACTGTCTGTGTGACATGAATTGAAAAACACTAATGGTTCTAAGAACTTGTATGATAATCTCATCCTCAGCTACTTCTTTGATCTTTGCTCTTTGATCAGTTTTTACTCTAGATATAGACCCTGAAATCTAAGACTAAGTCAACTCTAAATGAGCTGTAAGTTGACGGTACATAGACTATCAGGATGCTAGTATGAATCCTCTATAGTCCCTTTTAAATTCTGAAGCCTTGGAGTGACAAATTCCTGAAACTATGGCTGACTGCCATAAAACCACACTTTCTGGGGTTCTGCCTTTCCCGCTTTCTGATTTTCCTTTCACCTCTGCCAGGCATCATAGAGTCCAGGCATATAGGAACAGTACATCACAGAAAACTCTTAGCAGGCCAAATGTTAGTCTAAATATTTCTTCTTAAAAAATTTTGTGGTATGTGTGTGTGTGTGTGTGTGTGTGTGTGTGTGTGTGTGTGTAGTATAGGCATAAAGAGGTTTGCTGGGAGACATGCTTTTAAAAACAGAGGAAAATCTAGCAATCTCTATAAGAGCCAATGAATACTTCTAGCTCATATTTTTGAGTCATCAGACATTTTAAAATTTCTTTGTCTATCTCGCCTTTGGATGATATTCTACAACATTCATGCTCTTCTACTAGCAGTCATGATGAAAGCAGCATTCTGGAATGGAGTATTTTTGGCACAATTGGGGGACTCTTTGCTGTTGGGACTGATGCAATGTTAAATCTCATATGGCAAATATTCTTCTCATGATAGCATGTTACATGCCGAGAAAACACACAGCAGCTTGTTTCACAAATAGCAGCCCAGACAACATGCTTCTGGCATTCCCATGTCTCTTGAGAAGGAAACCTTTCTGTCTTTCCTTTGCTCACAAGTCACTCTCACAAACAAGGTCTAAGGTGCTGAAGGAAACTTTGAGTCAGGATAAATTATGGTATTGGAAATGATCACTTCTCATTAACTCTAACAGGATATACTGTGCATAAGCCAATAAGGAGAAGATTGCATTAAGAAGGTAAGAATGTCATCTCAAAAATAAAACCTCCTGTTGTTTTATATATGTGTGTGCATTTTATAAGTAGAAGCAGACAGATATAACACAAACCCAACTAAATCATGTAAAATAGCCATTCATTTTGGGTAGTTGATCTATGTTAAAAAAAATGAATATACTTGATACCAGTGACAGTCAATAGGAGATGCTTTGAGGGAAAAAAAGAATCATGGCAGCAGAACATGAAACTAGAATCTAAACAAGGAGGAAGTTGCTTGGAAATGAGAACCTTCACAAATATAACACAAAGTGTGCCTTATAAAATTATTATAATACTCTCTTTATACTGCATATGATTATATAAACAGTATAGATTAAGATTTATTATAAACATGCAAAATTTATTGCATGATGCAGATGCAAAACATAGTAAATTCCTTCTAGAAATTAAATGTTTTGGGGAACTGATTTTAATCCAGGCTAACTGATTCTACATCCCCAGGTGAATCATTCAATGGAAAATGGAAATGGAAAATGAAATGTTTTTTGTTTTCTAAGTAAACTCAAAAGGATAAAGTTTTCCAATTTTAGAGATGGACTCTCTAGCTCAATACTTCATTAAATTATTGTACATAGTACTTTCATAAATGACACTGCAACCTATCAAATAAATAAGTACAAAAGGGAAAAGGGTTACAGCTCAGTTTCTTACTAAGTTAATAAATTCAGTAGCAAAATATTGTGTTTTGTGAGATTGGCTAACAATGCTCTTGAATAGTGGCATAATTAACAATGGCACCCTGGATCTCAGAATAATCTCTCAGAGATTAATGTGAACATAAATATGGAATTTTTACTTTTGAGTTGAAATGATTTTATATGCTACCTTTGCATTATCCTTAAAATATTTGGCCTCTTAATAGAAATGCAATTTAAAACTAGTTATTAAACCAGCCAGACATGATATGATGGATTCATGACATATTTGTCCGATTTTTCTTTTCTTTCTTTTTGGTCTTTTAAAAACTGAGAACCAATAGACTGTAATTAGGTTATGAACAGCCTATGTTTGGGAATGTTTAGCTTGCAACTGTGTCATCATCTGCATGCTCCAGTTCTTCCTTGGTTTTTTCTAGCAATTTTTAAAAATTAACTAGTAAAGACCATGGTAATACCTGGTTCACTGAGACATCCCCTTCCCTAACACAGTGCTTACTTTCGGTGCTCTTCATGCTTCCATTCCAAAGACTGTTCAATTCCTCAGCCTATCAGATAATGAGAGGATTCTAACCTGAACTCTATAGTGAGGAACTATTGATTAAAAATTGACAGGTGAAAGTTAAAGAAAATATATCAAAACGTACCAAAATGGGTTAAGAATTTGTTTTCTTTGTAAGAGTGACAGACAACCAGCTCCTAAAAGGCTAAATTCAGTACTATATCAACTTTCACTAAGACAATATTTCTTGGTTGAATGTGAGATCCTGAATGGTTGATCACATTTAAACTTCTAACCCTACAATTTTCAGGTCTCCCACTGGAATAAAGCAACAAGATTGAGACCTTAAAATGTTAGGAATTAAGGAACACTGTGGGTGGGACCAGGGAATTGGGTTTTTTGTTCCTGTTGGTCAATTTCATACCGCACTCTGCAAGATGGGGTGCACAAACTGTGGATTGACATAAGAGAACCCTTCGAAATCGGCTTGGTCTATGTTAGCAATGACCAGTTGATCAGGTGGTGTTAACACTGGCTGTCCTCGGGTAAAGAATTTGTCAAAGTTTTCTGCTCCTTTGCCACACTGTGAAAGAAGAGAGAAAGAGAGAGATCAGTAGAAAAAATAAACATAAGAAATCTCTTTGGAGGGAGCATTTGATATTAGAGAATATGGCCTTTGAAAGACAGGGCTGATTAAATGGGAAGAATTTGGGAGGAAAAGCAGGATTGCTGGTATTTAAAGTCCTACACAGTCATAAGGAAATAAAACACACACATACACACTCAAATTTATTTATTATATAAAATATTTTATCTTTAGAATCTTCCAAGGGCAACATAATAGAAACATCAAGGAGAGATGCTTTGTGGGAGATAAAGCAATAGTAATAAAGTAATCCTTTTAGATATTGCCAGTGCCTCACACAGGCTCTAATACACTAACTCCAAGGACAGTGAAGCTTAGTTATTGCTTCCTTGAGAGTATTGTAGTAGATTGGAAGAGAAAACAAATGTCCTATGTTGAGATGAGCCATTCTAAGTCCTACTAATTGAGTATCTGTCTTGCTTTGTGCAGACTATTCTAAGCTCTTAGTAACAATACATTAATACAGTTAAAGGTGAATTATCAGATACTTGGTCAACTGGTTGATTTTAGGAATTTGTATTTCTGATCTGTCCTAGGTGAAATTTTTAGTTTAATAATTAACTAGAAACATTGAGAGGATTGTTTGAGTTATTTACTGTTCTTGCTGAGTTTTGTTTAGTTTTGTTTAAAAAAAAATAGAGACTAGTGCTTCACTGATTTGTTTAAATCACTATCCTTTCTATCACTGGTACATTTTTTTTTTTTTTTGCAGTTTGGGCAGATCACCTGGATGTAATATGAATTAAAGAAGTTTTGGTGAATTATTCTATTAATCAGGAATAGGTAATCTAACCACATATACTTAACATTCCATTTATACTTAATATCTGTCCTGTCTTCAATTTGCAGGATGATAGATTTTATTCTAATAGGATGTATTTCTATAGTGATTTTCCTCTAAAATTTTCAACAGACTTCAAAGCAAAGATCAAACACAGCTGGTTTCTGATATTAACATTCTCCTCCATGAGTAAACCACCTCAAAGAACCATAGTTCTTTGGGAAATGAAAGAGACCTCCAACTCAGACTCAAAGATGGCAAGACCAAATGAATACTGTGGTGGGGAGCAGCTGCATCCCCCTGGAGGATATTTTGGGAAGGTATTTTTCAATGCTTGTTCTGAAAGAGAAGGAAGTTCTATCCCAATTGTCTGAAATCACCTCCTCCTCTCAGGTTTCTAGATTCTTAGTCCATGACAAAATTTCATAGCATCATATTTTCTTCTTGAATATGGTCATTTACAAAACATTTTCTGTTCACAAGATAGTCATGTCATAACTTAACTGCCCAAATAAAATTTAAAAAGCAAATATTCTGGAAGATAAGTCTACAAAGACTGACTTTTGAATAGCTTGGGGTTTAGTTAAAAAGATTTCACAATATTGAATCAAAGCTTAATTCTGAACCTGGGTGATTTTTAAAGTCATCCCTTACTTATAAAGACATGTATTATAATAAATAGGGCAGAAAACCACATTAGAATTTGTGTGCTTCCTTATAAATATTTCCTTTTGTTGTCTTCTATGCATTTAAAAATGTTTCAATGGTCTCCCCCACTTTTTTGTCAGTTTAACACATTTATTAAACAACTATTATTTGTTCTTGTCAAGACAAATCCCTCTATATGCAGAAGTGATCCTAATATTTTTTTTGTTATATTTCATATTTTTTTTGCATTTTGTAAAAGACTTTTCCTGTGTTCTCATATAATCATGATTTTTGTTATTTTTATTAGTAATATGATCAAATTTCCCTTCTTTTCTCCTTCTTTCTTCTATCCTTCTAATCCAAGTTAGACTGCAGCCATCATTTGTGGTCTAAGTACCCTCCATAGGACCACTATAGATCTGAGTTAAGAGGATAAGAAGAGATACAGATATTGAAGAGTTATAAATAAAACCATTGTGGACCTTGGGTTTCTTACCTCTATTCTTCAGGATATACACAGAAATCTTATTACAAGAGTTATTTCACGTGCAACCTTATTAGCTGTCCATGGCAGCTAGCTAGCTCAAGCTTCTGAGGCAGCTGTGTCAGAGCTCAGGCAGTCCATCAGCACACACATAAAAAGAAACAGCTGGCACTCCTTTAAATTGATGTAGCAAATGAAAGCTCAAGCAAAGATTTCCTATATTTATATACACATTCTAACTGCCTAGACACATCTCATCCACAAATGTGTAAGCACTATTTCTGTTGTCATGCACTATGCAAATGTTGTCTGCCAACTTGATTTGAACAGAAAAATGTAAGATCTAAGACAAACTGGACCCTAGGGTGAAAGCTTACTCTGAGATAAGCAAAGCTATTTTGACCTTCCACATTTTATTTTATTGTATTTTTTGTTTACTTTTCACCAAGTCCCTCTCTGTAGTCAAGGGATGAGTGTCAGTGAATAATAATGTTGCTCCCTGTGTGACTGAAATATTTGTCTTGTGAATGTAGCATTTTCTGATGTTTACATTGTGGATAGAATGTTTCCCTTATAGATGGATTGATGTGAATTGAACTCTTTCCTTTGACACATGCATGCTTCCTATTGACCAACAGGCAAGTCATAGTCTCTTAATACCCTAAGCAACAATTCTAAAATTCCAAGTTACAGAGGCATTGCCAATCTGCATAAACAGAGAAAGATTCCACACTGAGAGTCTTCATAGGAGATGAAATCCAAGGTCTAGATTAATAACCACAACAATAATGATAACAATAATAAAATAATGAATTTCCCTTGTGTTCTCAATTCCTTAGTCTGGGAATGGTTCTGTGAAGATTCCAATCTGTTTGATAAAAGTGTTAGTTAATGAAACAGACCAAATGAGAATTAGTAATGTCTAGTCTGACAAACCAAAATGAGGTCATTGATATGGCATAAACTGGGTAACAAACTGAATAAATATTTTTTAATTAAATATAACTAAATTCAGTGTATTTTAGCAGAATTTCAACTCTAGTAACTATTTAATTAGACCCAAAGTCTTGTTGGGGAGATTGGGTGATAGTGTCTTTGGCCTGTAGACACTAGCTTTCCTTTCATTCTGTGGAATGGATCTTATATATTCTATATTTCACAGCTCACTGGAAAGAAGCAATACATGTTTCCATCTCTATTTGAGATAGTAGTAGTAAACACCCAAATAGATATGGAAAGAATTTGTGTGTCACCCTTGCACAGGGGCCATGCTAATCTCTGTATCATTCCAATTTTAGTATATGCGTCCAAGCAAGCACTCTGGCAGCATTTACAAAAGGATGATCTACTTTTAAGTGAACAGTTTCATTTACTTTATATATTAGGAACTTGCTTTGGTTTGCTTGTCTGTTTTTTGGCCAACTAACATTTGAAGTATTACATTAGGCAAATGCATTGGTATTTGCACTATTGTTGCTAGCTCTGTGAAGAGGTCACTGTGGAAAGCTCAAGGACACTCACAAAGCTACCTTCATTTCAGTTTACCTGACTGGCCCCCAGGTCAAGCTAGCATACATATGGCTTTGATTTTCTGGGATGGAATATCAACCCTTTTGAACTACTAAGCAGAACCTTTGGGGCACTGAATGGTAGTTCTGTCCTCCTTTAACTCCCATCTCAGAAGATCAGCATTCTTAGGGAAGATTGTTTCAACAGCACTCTGTTGTTTCATTACCAACACAAGCAGAAAAACAAAACAAGTGTTAAAAGGGGAGAAGTTAGTTTGCTGATTTGTTCATCCATGGTTCTGAAAATGTGCTCACCGAAGACTTTGAAGCCCAATGAAGCCAGTGCATTTTGGTACAGAATTTCTGGGGAACAAGAATGGACACAGTAGAATATTTGGAGAAGGGTTATCTATCAACTGTAGAGATTAAGAACTGAACTGGATGGCAAATCACCACTTACAAAAATCTCTATGGATACTGTAATGAATTTAAAGTCAAGAAGAGCAGAACCCTGATTGTGTTTGGACATTTACTAACTGTGAGACTATGGTCAATGCCTCACAATCTCCATTTCCTCATCTATAAAACTGGAGTAATAATACTTATAATGCTTATCTAATAGGGTTGTTATGTGGCTCGAGTGGAACAATATGTATGAAGTGCCCCGCAAACTTAAAAAACACTAAATGAAAGTCATCTGTTATTGAAAATTCTGCCTATGAGACACATACTTGGAAGTGGGTTTCCATATGTTTTAAAATAACAGCAACAATAATAACATCATAACAATTTTCTTCTCTTGCTTTGCTAACATGAAACATTGATGAACTATTCTAGTAAATGGAAATTCTCTATTCCGGAGAAAAGCTTATTCATAAGCTTTCTTGTGAATATAGGGCTTAAGGCTGTATCTTCTGAAAACTCAATTTATATGGGTCTGAAAGCCACATGTACATTTGGGGACAAAGAATTAGACTTCTTGCCTACTATAAAAGAGTGTAAGCCTCTTGAGAGTAAGAATGGTTTTTATCTTTGTTTTTTCAGTGTTTGACAGTACTCAGTACATAGTAGAAGCTCAATAAATGCTTACTGATTAGTTAAACCTGGTAATGTGAAATAAAATCGTAAGTTATTTATACTTTAACAGGTTTGGGGAAATAGTAAGCCCCCTTTTCTAGAAGGACTTGTGCAGTAGCCATCATGAGAAAGAGAGGTACTTTTTATTGAAGTCTTACAATGAATTGGACTTGGCAATTCATGGGCATTCATATGACTTTCCATACTTCGGAATTCTGGTATAGCAAAAATAGGATTAGAAACTGAAGCTCTGATTTTACTAACATAGGGAACTGGTAGGTTAGGATAGTCCCTTTATTAGTGTAGATTGGCACTTGGCAACTTGTAGTCTGAGGGAACTACCTAGAACATTGAAAGGATAAGTAACTGCTCAGTTGTCATATAATCAGTATATATCAGACATAGGGTTTGAATCCAGGTCTTCCTGGCCAGCTTTCTACTGCAACATAAATGCTACATCTTTATGTTGATTATTTTTTCCCCAATATTGTAGACAAATATAAAAATTTGTAAGGAATGGCTTCAGTAGATTGAAAAACTACTTGAATGTGATAATGTCCCAAGGCATTATACCAGGATTCAAGTATTAACTCATACAGTTACAAAGTATGAGACTGTGGACAAATTGCTTAATCTCTTTAAGCTTGAATTTCCTCACCTGTAAAAATGGGAATGAAATACTTGTAATACTTATTTCACAATGCCATTGTAAAGAAAATATTATTTAAATGCTCTATATAAATGAGTTATCATTACTATTTTCTGAAAACAGAGTTTATAATACTTGTACTAGATGCCTCAGAATTATGAGGAAAAGTGCTTTGTGAATTGCAAAATTGTATGCAAATATAAATTTTTATCATTACCACTGTTATACAAGCATAGATAATCTCTAAGTTGAATCCAGGCTCAATTTGATATATTAGATTTTCAGGACATCCAGTAAGTGTTGTCAGTATAAATCCTGTTCAATCATATTCAAATCAGTATTTGTGCCATTATTACCATTACCACCACCACTATCATAACCGCAAACATCATCATCATCATCATCACTAGCATTTATATAATGGTTTCAGGTTTGCAAAATGATTTGCAAATATTTCATTTTGTCTTCACAACAACCCTAGGAGGTAGATGCTATTATTATCTCCATTTTACAGATGAGAAAACTGAGGTAAATAAAGATTAATTGGTTTGTCCAAGATGACATAGCTAGAAGATGTATGAGGCACAATTTGAACTCAGATGTGTGGGACTCCATGCCTATCACCTTAACCACTGAAACGCCAATTTGCCTATATCACTATTATTATTTATAATAAAAAAAAACCCAAAAAGACTTCTAGAATTCTCTCTTTTTTCTTCCTTCCTTTCTCCCTCCCTCCCTCCCTTCCTTCTTCCTTTCCTTTCTTTCTTTTTCTTTCTTTGTTTGTTTGGTTGGTTCTTTATTTGGTGGTT